>CM031936.1:23734996-24137898 GCA_018703725.1 Brassica juncea
ACGCATAGATTAATGTTTCAGGCTTTCATTGAACACCTTTCGGGCATGTAATGCCTATAGATCTATTTTGATATGATCAAGACCAAAATAGCATTAAGAACCCTCAACAAGCAAGGAAACAAGTAGATCCGATCTAAAGGTGGCGGCTTTCAATCAATCTAACAATCTTAGGCCTAGGCACAAGTCTAAACAAACTCTATGGTCAAGAAGAATGTTCATTTGCTAACACATCTCAAACATCAAATGGTCATTGGCTGAATAACATGCAAGCAATCATTAAGAACAAGCCTACTAGCCATCTTAACACCTTTACAACAAATGGTCTTTGGTAAAGAAAGTTAAAGCTTAGTAGAGTTGGTTCAGACATTTCATAAAACACCTTGTGGGTGAGAAATGTCTAAAACTCAACCTTTGAGAGGCCAACTCAAAAGAAGCATTAAAAGCACTCTACTAGCAAGGAACAAGATATATCTACACTAAAACACCCTAGATCTTCACTTAATCACCCTAGATCTTCACTAATCACCTTTAATCACCCTAGCTTATGAATCCAAAGTGTGTCTACTCTCTAATCTCCATGAAAAACCTTAAATCTATGTGAGATTCAAGGCTAATCATGTTTGTGAGAAGGAGAAACTAGATATAAGATGAAGAACTTTCTTAGATTGATAAAAAGATTCAAGCTTTTACAATATGAGGCAAGGTCTTGAGAGAAAATGAGATAAGTCCCTCAAAGGGGATACAAGAGTATTTATATGGGGCTTGGAAACCCTTAAAAACGTAAAGGAGAAAGTCTAAAAAGTCCTTGAGGTCATTAAGTCTTCAGCCAATCAGAATCCAAGCAAGAAGGAAGAAACTGGCCGATACCCGGGTAAGGTGGTCGAGTCCTGACCCGCGTATGCCGACCCGCGTATCTCTTGTTGATCCGTGGCCTCGTCCCGTGCGGGTAGCTTACCCCGGGTGTGCCAGGCCGCGTACCGTCCGAGCTTCACCATCCATCAGGCCGTGCGGGTGGCTTGACCCCGGGTACATCAGGTCGGGTGTGTCCAGCCTTGTCCATTCCCGAGCGGGGTGCTCAACCCGGGTACTTCACCCCGGGTACGCTGACATGCCTTCAGTGATTCGACCATAACTCCTCCAATATAGCTCCAAATGACTTGAAACCACTTCCATTGGAAAGCTAACTCAAATTTCTGTGTCTCCACTAAATGTTAGCATCAGAAGATATCTCTAAGGCCTCCGTCCATGCTCATCTTTGTCTCGACCAGATTATGGATTGACTTCTCTTTTCATGGCCAAACTTGATTCTTCACCTCTTTTTGGGCCATAAGGCTTCCAAACACCTCAAATCACACCAAAGCATACTCCAACACCTGATAAGGACAAATGAATGCAAAATGGACCTAAAGATGCCTAACTTATATGATCGAAATGCATGAGATATGGATGCTAAAAACATGTAAATATGCAAGATATCAATGTGTGGTGACTTCCCATAACCCGAAACAATCCTAGAATCAACTCCGCTCTGATACCAACTTGTAAGACCCGATCCTGGCTTATAAGCCCAACTAGGACCCGCGGCCTTACTTGCCTAAAACAGATTGTTTTATTTCATCTTTATGTCCAATATTTTTCGAAGACATTTTCAATCATATGAGGTTCATTCAATTTGATTCATGCAAACACTTATAATCTAAGATAGAAAGAAATAGTCATTGTATAGATATAAAATTGTGATTCAATACATAGGTTCAGTTTGCACAATAGGTTATCATAAGTTCATTCCTAATATGATCTACCCATACACCACCCATCTTCACACGGCTGGGGTCTTCATGGCTCCTTAGCTTTACCACGATCCAAGTCAAATCCTTAAACCAAACACATCACGACATCTATACATAAGTACAATCCGATATCCTAACAAGCACATATAACATTGCATGGTTCGGTTCTCTTAAACTAAGTTCCATAAACTATCCAATCAATCCGCAAAGCACACGGCTACACTTAGATCATCATCTAAGACAATCCTAACAATTATTTAATCCATGTCCAGTCTGATCTAATGTGATCTAACCCATCGACCAGACCACATCGGATCCGCCCATGCTCAGGTCTGGAAATGACGTTTCATAAACATGCTCCAAAAATTAATTAAAATTCACTAAAACTCCTGATAAATCCCACTAAGATATTTCCATGGTCGAACCAATGAATCCATCCAGACCATATGATTTCTGACCATGATCAGTCCGGCCAATGGCCAAGGACTATGTCCTGGACCGGCCAAGACCATGGTCCAGTACCACTGAGTCTGAAACACAACCAGAATATATAGTAAAGAGATAACTCAGTAAGGAAAGAGAAGAGATGGATCCGGTGTTGGGGTCAAAATCGGTCAATGACGAAATCGTCACCCGAAAGTCCTCGAAAGAAAAGCCAAGCGACGATCAAATCCAAGAAACGGGTCGTCGCTCGATAAAACTCACGGAAGGCTCGTCCACTCCCATCTGGCGCCAACGGCGAGGGTCCTGGCGCCATCAATGCGATCGTCTCACGATCTCGGCGATGACAGCATCCTGGTCCCTTGAAAATCCATGTTGGATTGTCCGAGATCTACAATGAGTCTTCCGTAAAGCCTTCCCATTGTTTTAAAGATTCATCTTTGACATATCTAAAACTCGGAGCCCACATCGCCTCATCCTCGCACGACGGAAATCTGAAGATCTAAGTCCATCTCAAAATCCCGATACTCGCAGAATCTCGTTGGAAACAATTATCCGAGATCTACGACTAGAGACCCTCCCGAAACTCGAAAGATTTCCCGCAAACGACTGACAGGGAAAGATCGAACAAACCCATAGACGGCAAGACGGCCTGGCACCAGCAGCGCGCGGGACGCGGGCTGTGCGCCGGCGCACCCCGGCCTGCGCCGGCGGCACGCGGGACGCGGGCTGGCTTGGCTGCCCGCGGCACCCCGCCTTCGCCGGCGGCACTGGGACGCGGCTGGTCCTGGCCCGGCGGCAACCCCTGCCTGGCGCCGCGCACTCGGCGGCGGGGTGGCTGCGCCTTTGCCTCTGGGACGCGGGCTTGCCTGTCGCCTCGTCACCCCGCCTGCTGCGCCGCGTCACGCTGGCGGCGCCTTCCTTTCGCCTCGCACCCTTCCTCTTCCTGCGCACGCTTTTCTCCGGCCTCCTTTCTCCTTCTCCCCTTCCTTGCTCCGCTGCCTCTTTCTCTTCTTTTTTCCTTCCTGTGCTTCTCCTTTCTCCGTTCTTCCCTTCCCTCCTTCCTTTCTCCTTCTTCACCCTTGCCTTTTCCCTGTCTATACCCTTCCATCTGCGCTCCTGTTTCTCCTTCTTCAGCCTTCCTTTTCGGCCTTGCTTCACCCTCCTTTCTGCCTGTCCGTGCACCCCCCTTCCTTCTTTCCGTCCTGGCTCCGCGGCACCCGTCGCGCGGAGTCGCGCCCCTGGCGTCGTCCGACGGCCCTCTCTCCCGGCCTATTCCGTTCCTGCGTGCCGGTTCGATCCCATCTTAGCTTGTTCGGATCAATCTACGCAGGTTTGGTATGATCACGGTTACTCTAGAACGCCACTTCCTCGACTAAACAAGGAATTAAGGTTCCTTCGGAAACACCGAGACCTTCAAAGACTGTCCTTTCGAAAAACCGTAAAAACGCCTAAACGGCCCAACGCGGCCAAAACGGCCCACGTACGATTTTCCGAAAAAGAAGGATAACTATGACGGTTTATCTTTATCCTCACATAAGAGATAAATGTCAAGTTTCCATAAGAGATAAATATCAAGTTTCCAGAAGATAAATGTCGAGATTTCCGAAGATAAATGTCAAGTTTCCCGATAAACACAAAGATGGACGAAAATGGAAAAAGCCCGACTCAGCCCGCGAGAAGATAGACCGTCATAGGAGGAGTATATAAGGAGAGCTTTGAGCAAGAAGCAAACCAGATCACAAAAAACGTCCAGAGCACTTAGAGCAACTTAGCATTCTTTTCTGTTTTCACTAGCGAGCTGCGACTCAACTAGGATAGACTTAGGCGATCAGACTAGCGAACTTGCCGACAGCTCTCGTAGCCAAGGCTCTTACCTGTTGTTCACGCTCAAACGCGGATTCGGAAATAAAATCTTTTGCTCTATTCTTTTTTTTTACGATTTTTATTCCGTTTTCATATTTTCTTTGTCGAACTGATTGTGTCGTGTGCGGCCCAGCAGATATCCGGGACCTTCAGGGAAGGCTTGGTTCACTTGGCTTTCCTCCAAATCAACTTAATTTGACGGTGCGAATTTCGGTTCCCACAGTTTGGCGCTAGAAGGAGGGGGGGGTTACGGATCTATCTATCTCGCAACTGCACACGCTCGATCATGTCAGCCGACGCCACCAAGGATCAGCCAGCGCTAGACGGCACACCCGTCGATGCCAACGCTGAGAAGACTCCAGCTGGAGACGCGTCCGCAGTCACTGCTGATGCAAACACTGAGGCGCTCAGGCAGATTAAGGAACTGTTTACCTCCGCCCAGGCGCGGGCGGAACAACAGGACAAGCTGATAACCTCGCTCGCAAAACAGGTCGATACCTTAACTGCGAGGAGCAAGTTGCCGCGCGGATCCACCAAGGCGCGCCGCGGCAGAAGACTCGACTTCGGATCTCCCCAAGCACGAGACAAAGATGCCCCGAAAGAGCCCACTCCCGAGGAAACGGCTCCAAAAGGACAGCAAACGACCTCGCAGAACCTTCCACTCCCGGCTGCGGGAAACAAGGAAAGCGACGTCGAGCGCATCGACCTAGATGTCAGCGACCGATCGGACCCTTCCGATGAAGACGCTGACATCCACCCCAGGAGAACCCGAAGCCAGTCCGCTCGGCAGACGGTATCCTTCGATAGGCCCATGACAGAAGAGGAAGAAGAACTCTACTGGATGGAGCAGGAAGAACTCGCGGAAGATCAAACTCGGATCTATCGCGACCAGCGTCGACAGGTTCGGAGGAACGCCGGCGGCAATAGCGAGATCCATGATCTCCGTGAATCTCTCAAAAAGACCGTGGCTGAAGTGAAAGCGGTAAAATCGCAGATCCATCAGGCGACCAGTTCTGCCCCCGAGATCGATAGACTTCTCGAGGAAGCACGGAAAACGCCTTTCACCACTCGGATCACGGAAACACGCATCTCAGACCCAGGGAAGATCAAAATCCCGGTCTATGACGGTACGACGGATCCTAAGTCACACCTGCAGTCCTTCCAGATCGCAATGGGTAGGTGCAAACTCCCGGAGCGCGAACGGGACGCAGGTCATTGTCTTCTCTTCGTCGAGCACCTCAAAGGTGCTGCGCTCGAGTGGTTCTCCCGGCTCAAAAGGAACTCCATCGGAAGCTTCCGCCAACTGGCCTCGGCGTTTCTCAAACAGTACTCCATGTTCATGGATAGAGAAACGTCCGACGTGGATCTATGGAGTCTAGCTCAGAAGGAAGACGAGTCACTCCGCGACTTCATGCGAAGGTTCAAACTGGTGATGGCCAGAGTAACGGGCATCAGCGACAATATCGCAATCGACGCCCTGAGAAAAACTCTCTGGTACAAGTCGAAGTTCCGAAAGTGGATACTACTGGAAAAGCCGCGGACAATCCAGGATACTCTCCACAAGGCAACAGACTTCATCATCATGGAAGAAGAGATGAAGCTTCTATCGCAGAAGCACGGACCGCAGAAAACCGCGTCCAAGAAGAAACCCTCTCGTAACGACAAATACGTCCATCACGAAGGGGAAGACGTCCAAGGCGAGCATAACTACGCCATCAACTCGGAGCAGGGCAAAACCTCCGGAAACACCTGGACCAGGAACCAGTACAAGGATAACTCCTACTGCGAGTTCCACGAGACCAGAGGTCACTCCACTGCGAACTGCAAGGTTCTCGGCGCCCGGCTCGCCGCAAAACTCCTCACCGGCGAGCTATCAAAGGTCAAGAGTATAAAGGACTTGCTCCTGGACTCTGACCGCCCAAAGACTAACAAAACTACCTCCGAAGACCGCGCGACCGAAAACCAATCAGGGGAGAAGCGCGGAAGAAGACAAGACGACCAAGGGAACAACAACAGTCGCCAGAGGGTAAACATGATCATCGGAGGATCACAGTTCTACCAGGACTCTGTCTCATCGATAAAAGCCTACGGGCGAAAAGCCGAGACCAGTTCCAACTGGTTCCCGGACAGCGATGTTCCTAACCACACAATCGCTTTCGAGGAACACGAGACCGTCGGAATCGACAAACCTCACTGCGATCCTTTGGTAATCGACCTGGTCATCCAGGATCTCGAAGTCGGCCGCATTCTCGTCGATACTGGAAGCACGGTCAACGTCATCTTCCGCGACACCCTCTACAGGATGAAGATCCCACTTGGGGAAGTCGTCCCTGAGCCAAAACCTTTGACGGGGTTCTCGGGCGTCACTACCATGACCCTCGGGAAAATTAAACTCCCAGTCATGGCGAAGGAAGTTACAAATATCGTCGAGTTTGCAGTAGTCGACAACCCGGCCATCTACAACGCCATCATGGGAACCCCTTGGATCAACTCCATGAAGGCAGTACCGTCCACATATCACCTCGGTATCAAGTTCCCGACTCCGACCGGAACCGCAGCCATCTGGGGTAGCCAGAAACAGTCGAGACTCTGTTACCTAGCCGAGTTCAAACTACGAAAAGATCGGAACGCCCCTGCGGTCAACTCAAAACGAGCAAAGGAATCACACAACATTCCCGAAGACTCAAGGAAAGATGATCCAGAATCATCCGAACAGGCAACGATTCAAGAAGGCGACAAAGCCTCTGAATCCACCGCCGTAGGACCGGACAGCTCGACCCCCGCACACACCACTGATCCGACCAGCACGATCGGAACGGCGACGCACGGGGAGTAAAAACGTCCGCAGCAACTATCAGAACTACGAGATGGCTTGATCCTCGAAAGAGGTACGTAGGCAGCTCGACGAAACCCGACGAGTTCAGCTATCCCCCTCACCAAAAAGGGGGGGGGACTGGGTGCGTATACTCCTATACTCCCACAAAAACGCGAAAATCCGCATATGTACTTTAAACTTCTCGAAATTTTTTAATAAAATTCTTTCTATCTTTTATACTTACTGAAACGCATCAACGCTTCGGAAAAACGAAAATCATATCTTCAAAAGAAACGCGAGACGTCGCAACTTCTTAAAAGATAACAAAACTCGTATTATCCGCAAAAGACAGTCCACCAGCGACTTAAAAATAAACTCACGCCCGTCGATTGGCCCCGACGGACGCTCATAAGAAACGTTTCACTCAATACAAAATCGTAGTCAGACCTACAAAGGTCCTCTTACATCCGACAAGGATATCATAGCGCGCTATACAAGAAACCCAAAATTTTGGTTTAGCATCTCGGATAAACTCCGAAGATAGCTCGATTCTTTTAACACAAGTCATATAAGCCGGCGACTAGTCGCGGACTTTAAACGAAAAGAATCAGGAAGAAATCACTAACAGGCAAAACGAAAGCCGATCAGTCATCGCACAGCCTCAAAGCTGAGAGTAAACCTAGGTCTTGCCCTAAACCCAGTCTTGCTGGATCTTGACATCTCACAGACATAGTATCGTATACGAGATCCCAAAACATGTCTCTTATCGCTTACACCTAAAACGCTCGCTAAAAGTAGCATACGGACCAAGCGACGAAAAAAGAGTTAGGATACGAAGTGACTACTCGCATCCTTCCCTCTACACTTGACGAAAGTATAAATCAAAACAAAAGACGAAATCTCGCAAATTTTCATATTCATAAAAGCCGCAAAAGACGGCAGGATTCAAAGCCACCAACGGCCAGTCCCAAAAACATGAGAATGCAACCTCCAACGGTCGCAGGATAAAATTACTAAAAACGGCCACACACGGCTAGAAAATTCAATTTATAGAAGGAAGTCAACGTTGAGAAATCCGGATGCAGAAATCCCAAATGAACTAGCAGGCTGGTCCACTTCTTCATTCACACCTCGAGCATTCCCACCATTCTCGGTGTTCTCATCGGCTCCGACCTCCACCGTATCCTCGGAAACCTCGATAGGTTCCCATAGTCTCCGGACTCTTTCTTCTACCGGAGGAACCAAGGACTCAGCATGAGCACACTCGGCCATGAAATCCTTCATTTCAGCGATCTCGGAATCGAAAGAGAAATCTGGGTTCTGAGACTTGTAAAGATTTACGACCAAACCTCGGCACTCGCGGAAATCACCAACAAACTCCTGAGCTTCTTTAAAGCATTGAAACTCGGCAGCAAACGATTCCGCCCGTCTTGCCACCTCCGCTGCGACCATCCTTCTTCCTCTCCTTTCCGCCCGTACGAGAGCCCGAGCGTGAAGCTCAGCTTGCTTCACGTTCTGTGCCTTCACCTCTTGACGAAACCGGAAAAGCTCTCGCTCCACTTCTGTGGTCTTGAAGTTAGCAATCCTGGATTTGCGGAAACTCGAGTCAAGCGCCTCGCTAAACACTCTTAGTCCCTGCATGAAACTCAAGATCAGCAAGCATGCTTATATACGGATTCAAACGCAAGGTTAAAGAAGTTCGAAGGGCCAAACCTCGTTGACACGTTGGGAGCCCTCGGCAAAAACCCGTTGTTTCTCCTCATCCTCCAGCGACTCATCAGTAGTAAACTCCGGAGGAAGGCCATCAAAGAAGTTGATAGGTGGAAAACCGCTGGCTCCATCTTTTTCCGTTGGAACAAAACTAGGTTTTTCTCCCAACGGTGAAGGGTTTTCCGAGCCTTCCCCATCATCGATTTCCTTCCCCTTACGAGACCTCTGTCTGCGCCTCCGAGAAGGAACCACGGTAACAGGTTCGGCGTCGTACGACGGAACAGAACCCCGGCACCGATAAAGGTTAACCGCATCTCGGATCCGTTCAAGGGTGAAGGATTTCCAGAAAAACGGCCTTTGACGAAGAAGATCTCTCTTGACGAAAACGTTACCAGGCAAATGCGCGGTAGGGTTGTTCCCTACAAAACGAAAATTTTGTCAAAGACACGCACTTCCGAAAAAGTGAGATAGATAACAGAATTTTCGTCATATTACCTCGGTTAAAGTTCCATGCCCGCGGAAATAGATGGAGGCAGCTCTCCTCGACAGACTCGCCATCTATTTGAACAAAGAAGAAACGCTCCTGCCACGATTTGGGATTCGAAGTAGTCCCCTGAATCACGGCCATATCCTTCTTAGGCAGCATGGAATAGTAACCGTCACTCCCCGTCGGCCGAGTACCCCAAAGACCTTCGAAATCATCGGGACCGAGATCAATCCCGAGTTCGTAGCTAGCAATTAGTACGCCAAGCCAACTCTCCAAGGCAGGAACGCTGAGTTGGCTGATCGAAAGTTCGAAGCGGTGAAGCGCACGAACAATGGCACCAGGAATTGGAAACCACATACGGCAGTACGTAAAGAAAGCTTCGTAACATGTAAAGAAATCTTGCGGAGGATTCCTTGCACTCTCGTTACCAACGGGAATCCGAAATTTGACTCCTTCAGGAACCTGGTAAAAATCTCGAAGAACCTTGAGATATTTACGAGAAACCGAGCTCGGCGCAAAAGGAGCACCGGGCTGCCTCAGAGGCCTCTTCGGAACAGGGATCTCTGGCAGTGTAGGGGGCGAACCTACAAGGGCTCGGTAATACGCATTCCTCTTTTCCTCCTCGACCGACTCCTCCTGCTTTACCGTTACATGGGCAGGAGAGTCATCCGAGGATGAATGGGAAGAAGAGTTTCTCTTTGAGGATCTTGAAGACATTGTTCTTAAAGAGAGAGAAAGGATTCTTGAGAGAGAGAGTAAAATTCTTGTGATAAAGTAAGAATGAGATTTCTTACTCCATCCATATAAAGGAGGTAAAATCACTATTTACCTCGACTTTCGGCAAACGATTACGTCTCAACACCTTCCCACACGGCTATACCGCAAGCTAGGATCCGACAGGCTCTACGGTTCCTAGCTAGCTGGGGGGCTAACTGTTGGGGTCAAAATCGGTCAATGACGAAATCGTCACCCGAAAGTCCTCGAAAGAAAAGCCAAGCGACGATCAAATCCAAGAAACGGGTCGTCGCTCGATAAAACTCACGGAAGGCTCGTCCACTCCCATCTGGCGCCAACGGCGAGGGTCCTGGCGCCCATCAATGCGATCGTCTCACGATCTCGGGCGATGACAGCATCCTGGTCCCTTGAAATCCATGTTTGGATTGTCCGAGATCTACAATGAGTCTTCCGTAAAGCCTTCCCAATTGTTTTAAAGATTCATCTTTGACATATCTAAAACTCGGAGCCACATCGCTCTCATCCTCGACGACGGAAAATCTGAAGATCTAAGTCCATCTCAAAATCCCGATACTCGCAGAATCTCGTTGGAAACAATTATCTCGAGATCTACGACTAGAGACCCTCCCGAAACTCGAAAGATTTCCCGCAAACGACTGACGAGGGAAAGATCGAACAAACCCATAGACGGCAAGACGGCCTGGCACCAGCAGCGCGCGGGACGCGGGCTGGCGCCGGCGGCACCCCGGCCTGGCGCCGGTGGCACGCGGGACGCGGGCTGGCCTGGCGCCGGCGGCACCCCGGCCTGGCGCCGGCGGCACGCGGGATGCGGGCTGGCCTGGCGCCGGCGGCCACCCGGCCTGGCGCCGGCGGCACGCGGGACGCGGGCTGGCCTGGCGCCGGCGGCACCCCGGCCTGGCGCCGGCGGCACGCGGGACGCGGGTTGGCCTGGCGCCGGCGGCACCCCGGCCTGGCGCCGGCGGCACGCGGGACGCGGGCTGGCCTGGCGCCGGCGGCACCCCGGCCTGGCGCCTGGCGGCACGCGGAAGCAGGCCGGCCTGGCGCGGCGGCACCCGGCCTGGCGCGGCGGCACGCGGGACGCGGGGCTAGCCTGGCGCCGGCGGCACCCGGCCTGGCGCCGGCGGCACGCGGGACGCGGGCTGGCCTGGCGCCGGCGGCACCCGGCCTGGCCGCCGGCGGCACCGTCACGCGGGCCGGCCTGGCGCCGGCGGCACCCGGCCTGGCGCCGGCGGCACCCGTCACGCGGGCCGGCCTGGCGCCGGCGGCACCCGGCCTGGCGCCGGCGGCACCCGTCACGCGGGCCGGCCTGGCGCCGGCGGCACCCGGCCTGGCGCCGGCGGCACCCGGCCTGGCGCCGGCGGCACCCGTCACGCGGGCCGGCCTGGCGCCGGCGGCACCCGGCCTGGCGCCGGCGGCACCCGTCGCGCGGGTCAGCCTGGCGTCGGTCCACGGCCCTCGTCCCGGATTCGTTCCTATCGTGCCCGGTTCGATCCCATCTTAGCTTGTTTGGATCAATCTACGCAGGTTTGGTATGATCACGGTTACTCTAGAACGCCACTTCCTCGACTAAACAAGGAATTAAGGTTCCTTCGGAAACACCGAGACCTTCAAAGACTGTCCTTTCGAAAAACCGTAAAAACGCCTAAACGGCCCAACGCGGCCAAAACGGCCCACGTACGATTTTCCGAAAAAGAAGGATAACTATGACGGTTTATCTTTATCCTCACATAAGAGATAAATGTCAAGTTTCCATAAGAGATAAATATCAAGTTTCCAGAAGATAAATGTCGAGATTTCCGAAGATAAATGTCAAGTTTCCCGATAAACACAAAGATGGACGAAAATGGAAAAAGCCCGACTCAGCCCGCGAGAAGATAGACCGTCATAGGAGGAGTATATAAGGAGAGCTTTGAGCAAGAAGCAAACCAGATCACAAAAAACGTCCAGAGCACTTAGAGCAACTTAGCATTCTTTTCTGTTTTCACTAGCGAGCTGCGACTCAACTAGGATAGACTTAGGCGATCAGACTAGCGAACTTGCCGACAGCTCTCGTAGCCAAGGCTCTTACCTGTTGTTCACGCTCAAACGCGGATTCGGAAATAAAATCTTTTGCTCTATTCTTTTTTTTTACGATTTTTATTCCGTTTTCATATTTTCTTTGTCGAACTGATTGTGTCGTGTGCGGCCCAGCAGATATCCGGGACCTTCAGGGAAGGCTTGGTTCACTTGGCTTTCCTCCAAATCAACTTAATTTGACGGTGCGAATTTCGGTTCCCACATCCGGCCTTCACCAAACCGACCAAGGCCTACACAGAATTCCACCGCGGCCATGGCAGGATGTTCGGACCAAACCCACTCACCTTGGGCGTGCGCACTGGTGTGATCATACCCTTCTCCAGATCCTTCTCCATGACTCTGATTCCCATCATCAATCGATCTCCACTTCTCACAAGCCAACTCCTGGTCGGAATCAGATCACCACCACACACGGCCTAGCTTTTACCGATCTTCTTCTCTCTTTCTTTCTTTCCCTCTCTCACCAAATGGGCAGAGTTTTACCTTAAGGAAATTGTGCCATTTTTGGTGCCAGGCACCCTCTATTTATATAGAAAGGCCACACCAACTTCCCTTGGGCGAACAGGCACGAACGGTTGAGGGAAAAAGCACAAACTGCCCTTTTGCCACCTTTTCGCATGGAAACGGTCCCAACAGCCCTTTTTGGCGTGTGGGCTGTCTAACAATAGGCCCAATACTTCAGTCTGGGTCCCAAGTCCCTTTGCCAAGACCCACGGACCCTTAGTGGATCATGCAACACCAGCCTGGACCCATAACCGTCCAGGACCCGACCACACCGGCCCGGACCATAATACTCCACCGAGCTGAGTTGAGCTGACTGCCAGCTACTCCAGCTGAGTGAGCTAGTCCATCAGCTACTGGATCTCACCTAAGCTTGTGTGAGCTACACTGATCTGCACTGAGCTTGACCTAGCTGGTCGAGCTACTTCTCCACATCGCCCAGCTGCCATAGAACTCGTCCAGCTCCTTTTCACTTGTCTCCATCCGTTTCTGGTTAAGTCTCAGCATTCTGATGCCCTTAACCCTTCTACTCAGCCATGATACGCTTGTCTTTAGGTCACATGACCTGACTGGTGCGTCTCATCGTACCATGGCCAAGACAAATGCCTTCTCTAGGTTTGGGGATGCTACACATCCAAACGAGGATCACAGGCAGATGAAGGCCTTGAAGAGGGACATCGACATGCTTGGCTTCGTGGCGGATGGCCAGGGTGGGATTCCGACCAGATGCCCTTGTGGGGGGGGGGAATCATCAACGAGGTATCTCAGGATTCGAAGTATCAAACCGATTTAGATACTCTACGAGGGAGACCATACTTCACTTGCAAAAATTTTGAGGTAATTTATGGATACTTACGGGTTTTATGTGCAGATTTTGATACTAGATTTTGATACTTTCTGCTTAATGTGTAGAATGATGGCTTCCATTTCCGTCAACCATGGGTCTTCGGTATCCAGAAAGAGGTTGAAAAGTTAAGGAAGAGTGTGGATGAGATGGGTGCACAGTTTGCTGAACTTAAGTGTATGCTTACCCCGTCCGAATCCTACCAGTCCATGACATGGCGTCGGCGCTTTGTAATCTTCTCTACGTCTTGCAAGTCTTTTTTTGTTGTTCTCTACGTCTTGCAAATCTTTCTTTTGTCGTTTGGAACAACTCTGTTGTTTAAGGATGATGTGAGATTCGGATTATGTCCTTTATCTTATCTTATGTTATGTTCTCGAAGTTTCCCAAAGTTAGACTAAGATGAAAGTATAACTTTACAAAGTTTCCCCTACTTGCTCATTCACGAATTGTTTTAGTTTCACGAAGTTGACGAATATGAAAGTGAAACTTTGAAAAGTTTCACCTACTTGACGTAGTTACGAATTACTTTAGTTTACGAATAGCTTTAGTTTCACGAAGTTGACGAAGATGAAAGTGAAACTTTTAAAAGTTCCACCTACTTGACGCAGTTACGGATTACTTTAGTTTACGAATTACTTTAGTTTCACGAAGTTGACAAAGATGAAAGTGAAACTTTGAAAAGTTTCACCTACTTGACGCAGTTATGGATTACTTTAGTTTACGAATTGCTTTAGGTTCACGAAGTTGACGAAGATGAAAGTGAAACTTTGAAAAGTTTCACCTACTTGACGCAGTTACGAATTACTTTAGTTTACAAATTATTTTAGTTTCACGAATTTGACGAATATGAAAGTGAAACTTTGAAAAGTTTCACCTACTTGACGCAGTTACGGATTACTTTAGTTTACGAATTGCTTTAGTTTCACGAAGTTGACGAAGATGAAAGTGAAACTTTGAAAAGTTTGACCTACTTGACGCAGTTACGGATTACTTTAGTTTACGAATTGCTTTGGTTTCACGAAGTTGACGAAGATGAAAGTGAAACTTTAAAAAGTTTCACCTACGTGACGCATATACGGATTACTTTAGTTTACGAATTGCTTTAGTTCCACGAAGTTGACGAATGTGAAAGTGAAACTTCGAAAAGTTTCACCTACTTTAAGCAGTTCAACGAAATAATATAAGTCTTCAACAACAAACCACAAAGTCATACGGGAATTCAAGGATGCCATACAAACCAAATACATTACTAAAACAACCACATAGGGATATAACACCTTCTTACCTCCCTTCTTGGTCTTCTTCGGCTTCTTTCCACCTGCCTTCTTCTGGGCTGCCTCCTTCTCAGCTGCCTCCTTCTTATCAGCTGCCTCCTTCTTATCAGGTGCCTTCTTCTTCTGCTTCTTTTCACCTGCAGAAGGCGGGGTAGCTTTGGTCCTCTTCTCAGCTTCCTCCTCCTCCTTCTTCTGGCGCCTTGTCCCAATGGGAATCCTCACATTATCGCAACCCTTTGCCTTTTTCGAAGGAACTACTTCTCTTCCATCACTTTTTCTAGCCCTCTTCTTTTTCTTCTTCTCCTTCTCCGTTTGGACATCCCCACTTTCATTTTCCGTCTCACCAACCTTAGCGACATCAGTCTTTGCCTTCTCAGACATCTGACTCTCAGCCTTCTCAACCGCTGCACACTTCTCTGCAACTTCATCCATGTCATCATCGCCCTCACCATGTTGACTCTGTATTTACTTTGCAATATCGAGAACACTAGCATCCTTGAGGTAATTTATGGATACTTTCGGATTTTATGTGCAGATTTTGATACTAGATTTTGATACTTTCTGCTTAATGTGTAGAATGATGGCTTCCATTTCCGTCAACCATTGGTCTTCGGTATCCAGGAAGAGGTTGAAATGTTAAGGAAGCGTGTGGATGAGATGGCTGTACAGATTGCTGAACTTAAGTGGATGCTTCCCGTTCGAATCCTACCAGTCCTTGACATGGCGTCGGCGCTTTGTAATCTTCTCTACATCTTGCAAGTCTTTTTTTTGTTGTTTTTCTCTACGTCTTGTAAATCTTTCTTTTGTCGTTTGGAACAACTCTGTTGTTTGCCTAAGGATGATGTGAGATTCGGATTATGTCTTTTATCTTATCTTATGTTATTTTCTCGAAGTTTCCTGAAGTTAGACTAAGATGAATGTATAACTTTACAAAGTTTCCCGTACTTTCTCATTCACGAATTGCTTTAGTTTCACAAAGTTGACGAATATGAAAGTGAAACTTTGAAAAGGTTCACCTACTTGACGTAGTCACGAATTACTTTAGTTTACGAATTGCTTTAGTTTTACGAAGTTGACGAATATGAAAGTGAAACTGATATGGGCACAAGATAAGCCTTTTCTCAGGCTGGTCGAGTGTATAGAGAGAATCAACAAACCGAAGTGGATAGAGATGGATGGATGACTTGAGATAGATAATATGGAGCGTTCTGGTGGAGGAGATGGTGGAATGAATAGATCCGGTTGATGAGACTTGAGAGAGGACCAATGGAGATGGGAAATAGCACTTGGTCGTATAACCAACTTACTACTTCAAAAGGATGGAAGATGGCGTGTAGATGGATGTTGGATTCAGGCTGCTTGTTCGTATAAACAACTCAGCAAGAACAATGGATGGGAGATAGAAACTGATTGAATCACACAATCAAATGGATCGAAGTGTAGCCACAAGTTCTATGGAAAGGAACTTGATAAAACACGATTTTCTCTCAAGGTTGTTTCTCACAAACTTTCAAAAGACTTAGGTATTTGCTAGGGGCAAACTGACTCATATATTTCATAAAGGTTGAGTGATACAAGGCTGCTTATAGGGGCTTATATACTCGCCAATGCAGCTATGCCCTTCTAGGGGTCTTTGAAGCAAATTTATTACATGACTCAACTTAGGACCTAATGAAAGCAATAGGCTAAACAATGCCTGGTTTTATTCAAATTAAAAATAAAAGAAAAAGACTCAAAACCTGCAAGGCAAATCGAGATATAATCATATGGAAATGTGCTGACCTTACTTACCTCTTTGGATTGGAAGTAGCCGTTGGAAGAAGGAGCCAAACTCGAAATATGAAATGATGGCGTTTAGGAGCTTGTCTCTTTTCTTGGTGCACACCGTTTCACTTAAGAGGAGAAATAGTAAATAAGGAAACCATCTCTTTGCAAGGAAGGATGGACCATAGGATAGCATCATCTTTTGGACTGCCATGTATAACATAAGGTACATCTTCTATAGCTTCTGATCCGGAGATGGAAAGCTTGTTCAAACGGTTTGTGATGTCTTCTAGGTTTGGGCTGGTGTTGTTCTTGGCAAATATGCCTTCTATGGCTTCACTGAAGCTTGCAATCACACCTCTAGTTCCGGATCTTGTTCTTGGGGCTTCTCTAAGAGTTGGAATGTTGATGTCTGGTTCTATGTCCTCATCATTCTCTCCCTCTTGAGAAGGTTCTGACCTCAGAACAGATTCATCTGCATGAAAGTAGGAAAGATCAGATACATTGAAAGTAAAGGATACATTGATCTCACCTGGCAGCTCCAGCTGATAGGCATTGTCATTGATCTTCTTCAAGACTTTGAATGGGCCGTCTCCTCTAGGTGCTAACTTAGACTTCCTCTGAGTTGGAAACCTTTCAGACCTCATGTGTAACCAAACCCACTCTCCTGGTTCAAAAGAAACCTTCTTCCTTCCTTTATCACTTTGCTTTTTCTCATGGATCTCTTTCATCAGCTCGGCCCTGGTTTCTCCATCAGTGCTCACCATCTGATCCTTTTGGGGCAGGATGGGCGTGAGATCAAGTGGTGTTTGCTGGTTTAAACCCATACACAATCTCAAAAGGTGAAAGCTTAGTAGCTGAGTGTGGAACCCGATTATAAGCAAACTCAATAAAAGGTAAACAATGAAGCCAATTCCTTAAGTTCTTACCAACCGCGGCTCTTAAGAGAGTAGAGAGGGTGCTGTTAACAACCTCAGTCTGTCCATCAGTTTGGGGATGACAAGTAGTTGAAAAGAGTAACTTGGTACCCAATTTTCTCCAAAGAGTTCTCCAAAAGTGGCTTAAGA
Organism: Brassica juncea; assembly: GCA_018703725.1. Lineage (NCBI taxonomy): Eukaryota > Viridiplantae > Streptophyta > Magnoliopsida > Brassicales > Brassicaceae > Brassica > Brassica juncea. The sequence goes on from CM031936.1 coordinate 23,752,388, forward strand.
ACTTTGTGTCCCTGTCAGAAACAATAGTTCTAGGAATACCATGAAGCTTAACTACCTCTGTAAAGAATAGATCAGCAGTTTGAGAAGCATCATTGGTTTTTTTGCAAGGAATGAAGTGTGCCATCTTAGAGAACCTTTCTACCACCACAAAGATGGAGTCTTTGTTCCTGATCTTTGGTAATCCTAAAACAAAATCCATGGAAATATCTACCCAAGGTAGGTCAGGGATAGGTAAGGAATGTAAAGACCATGAGGATGTAACCTGGATTTAGCTTTGAGGCAGACAATGCATTTTGCACAAAGTTTCTCAACAACTCTCCTTAGGTGCGGCCAGTAGAAGTGTTCTGACACTATACTCAGGGTCTTATCACGTCCGAAATGTCCCATGAGGCCATCACCATGTGCTTCTCTTAAGATCAGATCATGCATTTATCCTTGTGGAATGCACAGCCTCTTATCTCTGAAAAGAAACTCATCTTGTTGATAGAATGAACCAAAAGCGCCTTGCTTGCACTGCTTGTAGATGTCTCCAAAGTCAGGGTCCTCTCCATACTGATCCTTAATATGTTCAAAACCCATCACCTTGGCTTCCATCAATGAGCGCATGTCTCCTTGATAGTGCATCAGCTACAATGTTCTCTTTCCCATTCTTGTACTTGATCACATAAGGGAAAGACTCCACAAACTCTAACCATCTAGCATGTCTCTTCTTCAAGGTCTTCTGGCCTCTCAGGTACTTGAGTATTTCATGGTCAGTGTGGATCACAAACTTCTTGGATAAGAGGTAATGCTGCCAAGTCTCTAATGACCTTACTAAGGCATACAACTCCTTGTCATATGTGGGGTAGTTTAGTGTGGCTCCATGTAACTTCTCACTGAAGAATGCGACTGGCTTTCCTCCTTGAGTTAACACAGCTCCTATACCTGTTCATGAAGCATCACATTCAATCTCAAAGGTTTTATCAAAGTTAGGTAACACCAAAACAGGAGCATTAGTTAAACTATCTTTAAGCTTTTGAAAAGCCTCTTCCTGTTCAAATCCCCATTTGAAAGCCACATCTTTATTACTAATGTCAATGGAGCAGAAATGGTACTGAAATCCTTGACAAATCTCCTATAGAAACTTGCAAGCCCATGAAAACTCCTCACATGGCCGATTGTTGTTGGTGTAGGCCAGTCTTGTACTGCCTTGATCTTTTCTTCATCCACCTTTAGTCCCTGTTACTAACAACAAAGCCTAGGAAAACCAATTGATCAGTTCAAAAGGTACATTTCTTAAGGTTAGCATAAAGATGCTCTTGGCGCAATGTTTCTAAAACCTTGTCAAGATGTGTAAGATGATCTTCTAAGCTAGTGCTATAGATTAAGATATCATCAAAATACACAACCACAAATTTACAGATGTATGCTCTTAGGACATGGTTCATGAGGCGCATGAATGTGCTTGGAGCATTGGTGAGACCAAATGGCAGGACTAGCCATTCATAGAGACCCCTCTTGGTCTTGAAGACAGTTTTCCACTCATCACCTTCCTTCATTCTCACCTGGTGGTATCCACTCTTTAAATCTATCTTGGAGAAGATTGTGGCACCACTGAGCTCATCTAGCATGTCATCTAGCCTTGGTATTGGATGTCTGTACTTGATAGTGATGTTGTTGATGGCGCGGCAGTCAACACACATTCTCCAAGTCCCATATTTCTTTGGCACCAAGAGGACTGGTACTGCACAAGGGTTTAGACTCTCCCGGATGTATCCTTTGTCCATCAATGATAAGTCATGGATTTTACCCGCTTTCAACCATGAACTTTTAAAGGTTCACGAACTCTTTGGTGAAATGTGACCATTTTGGAGCAGAAGTGGATATTTTAAGGAGGGTTGTAATGGAACGATAACTTGAGCTAATCGACCGATGCTCAACATGATGCATCGACCGATGAGAGACTACCTTCATCGACCGATAGGAGCTTGCGACGTCGATCGATATGAAAGGCCTCCGAGAATTAATGACTAATTAAATGAGCTAATCATCTCATTAGGGTTTCACTTCTACCAAATAAGTCCCTGGCCGCCTGTTAGGCTATATTAATAGGGTTTTGTATTATTTTAGAGGCAGACTTGCCTAGAGAACTTTTAGACCTAATTTGGAGAGAAGCATTTTGCTACCTTGGAGAGAAAGCTTAGGAATGGAGAGATAGATCTGAACTGCATACAGAGAAGATCTTAAACTCCCTTACTTTTCTCTACTCTTTTACTGTTTCTCTTATTATTCTATTTAAAAGTATTATTCAAACCATCATGATTTTGTCTCTCATGAATATGTTTGAGTAGTTTCTCTTGTTAGATTTAGGTTTCTCATTAAGGTTAACCATGCATTGCAAATAATTTAATGCTAGGGTGTTTAAAATATAGTTCTTCATTCTAGTTGTTCTTAATGCTAAGTATAGGATTGATCACCCTTGTCTTAGATCTTAGGATTAATTTGGATAAGTGAGAACTTAGCAAATCCCTGAAAACCAAAGCTGGTATGTTCCAACTTTACCTAGAGTGCACGAAAGTGGCCTCTTTGTAAGATTGGAGAACCACTTCAAATCCGATCTTAAAGCTCACTAGAAATAATATCGATCGATAAGCAATCCGCTTGTCGAACGATATTGCGAAAGGTGTATCGATCGATATTCATATAGAATAATCGATCGATACTTTCTTATACTCATCGAACGATAGTTGATGACTTAAGATCTAGTTGAAGATAATCAATCATTGATTTAACCTTAAGTTAAGAGTTCAAAACTATGAATATTAAAAACCCTAGATACCCTGCATGCTAGTTACACCTGAGAAATAGCCTAAATCTAGCTTTTCTTCCTTTAAACCTAAACCATTCAATCAAGCAATTACTTTCTTACCCCTCTATTTACTGCTTTAAACTTGTTTGTCTTGCTTTATTTCGAAGACTAAACAATCTATTGTGTAATCCTAGAGTCTCTGTGGATTCGATCCCTAAGTGCTGCAACTGAACCTCTTATTTGAGAGAGTAAAGTCACTCCTTTGGGTAATTTGAGTGATATCAAATTTGGCGCCGTTGCCGGGGACTCTTTCTTATTACCATTAGATTTAGTTTAGAATATAGTCTAGACTTTACTGTCATATATACTAAAATCTTTTCCTCTTATTGTGCTCTTACAGGTATCTAAGAATGGAAAAGACAAATTTCGGCAGCCCATCGATCGACACGAACACACAAACATCGAGCGATACGTCGAGCGAGGAATCGACTGACATACCGCCCCGGACATCGATCGATACCAGCCAGCCGGAAGAAGGTAAGTGTTTACTTACCAATCATGCTAATGAGGAAGTAGTCCTAGGCAAACCAACTAATAACATAAGCAACACAATTTCTGAGTTTGCCGACGAACAGGGAAACGAAATCCATGTTCAACCTTATTCATCTTCCTCTGAAGATGAGGAACCAGAATTGTTTTTGCAAGACTACTTAGACCCCATAAAGACCTATTCCAATAGGTCTGCCATCAAAGTACCAGAAGGTGATACCAGAAAATCAAAACTCTACCATGATTTTATTCTTCTGGTGCGAAATAAGCCTTTCCATGGATCTGCCTTGGAGCACCCCCACGAGCACATCGAATACCTAGAAGATCTAGTCTCTGATGATTACAATCGCTGCAAACTTTTTTCTTTTTCCCTTGAGGGAAAAGCCAGAAAGAGGCTGAATCAGATACCAGCAGGCTCTCTAACTTGCTGGGAGAAAATCAGAAACGCTTTCATAAATCAATTTTTCGATGACGCTCGCTATTGGGATATACGAGAAAAGTTATCTTACTTTGCTCAGGGTCCACGCGAATCGTTTAAAAATGCTTGGATCAGATTTGAAGGCTATCAACGTGATTGTATCCACCATGGTTACTCAGAACCGCAGCTTCTAAACTTCTTTTACGGAGGCATCAGCCTTCGTTACCAAATCACGCTAGATACCGCAAGTGAAGGAAACTTTAGCACCAGGAATCCTAGTAAAGCAAAGCGTCTGATCAGAAACATAGCTTTGGGAAAATCCTATGAGATCAGCGATAGGAAAAATAGAGCTACGTCCAGAAACACGCTCCAATTAGCTGAAATCAGGCAGTCATTGGACTCTCTGCACTCAATCATGAAGGAAAAGAAACTTAAACAAACTCTTCCGAATGAGGATAGTTGTTCTGAAAGACAACTGTTTTCTATCAAAAAGAGTAAGTCTCAAGTTTACGACCCGGACGAAGATAGTTTCACCCGAAACTATGATGCCCTAATCAAATCCCATCAAAGAAAAACTGACTCCAGGTTAAACCAAGCTTTCACGGGAAATCAGAAAAAAGAAAGCGACATGGATACCAAACTAAACGTTATTCATCGTGAGCTATTTAAGAAATTAGATGCTCTAAGTGAACAAGTTAAACGATTAGAAGGTGATGTCGCCAAAAACGCAATCGCTATCAAGAGGGAAGTAGGACTTCTTCCTGGGTGAACTGATATGAACCCAAGACGTCAAGTTAGTGCTGTACTCTTGAGAAGTGGAAAGCAACTTGTTCGGAAAGCTAAGGAAAAACCTTCTTCAAAAGAAAATTTTGGAGAAGATATCAAACCCACCCCCAACCCTGTGCTATTCCATGCCAGTAGAGCGGAACCTTCACCAAACAAGGGCAAAGAAAAGAGTAGTCAAAGCACCGAAGAAGTTGTGATTTATATTCCAGACGACGAGGGGGATTCGGAGGATGAAGTTAATATCGACCGATATGATGAAAACAATATCGATCGACACCAATCCCCTAAGCCGAGAAGCGATTTAGTGCCAGCTGGACCGACTATCGAAAGGGTTTATAACGCGATTCCCCCTTTTTCTCCACGAAATTAGATGCTCTAAGTGAACAAGTTAAACGATTAGAAGGTGATGTCGCCAAAAACGCAATCGCTATCAAGAGGGAAGTAGGACGTCTTCCTGGGTGAACTGATATGAACCCAAGACGTCAAGTTAGTGCTGTACTCTTGAGAAGTGGAAAGCAACTTGTTCGGAAAGCTAAGGAAAAACCTTCTTCAAAAGAAAATTCTGGAGAAGATATCAAACCCACCCCCAACCCTGTGCTATTCCATGCCAGTAGAGCGGAACCTTCACCAAACAAGGGCAAAGAAAAGAGTAGTCAAAGCACCGAAGAAGTTGTGATTGATATTCCAGACGACGAGGGAGATTCGGAGGATGAAGTTTATATCGACCGATATGATGAAAACAATATCGATCGACACCAATCCCCTAAGCCGAGAAGCGATTCAGTGCCAGCTGGACCGACTATCGAAAGGGTTTATAACCCGATTCCCCCTTTTTCTCCACGAAAGTCCGACCCTAAGCGTGAATTGGACAGATAAATATGTAAGAAAGCAATCGAAAGGATCATAGTTGAGATGCCATTAAGTGATGCTGTCAAAATTTCGCTAACGCTAAAGAAGTATGTTAAAGATATGGTAACTATAGGTTTTTAAGTCGGAGAACGTAGTATCATGATGATTTCCGAAGAAGTCAGTGCTATAATTCAAGGCGAAATTCCGATCAAGCAACCCGACCCTGGTAGTTTCGTTCTTAGTTGCACCATCCAAGATAAACAGTTTCAAGGAGCCCTCTGCGATCTCGGATCTAGCGTGAATTTGATGCTGCACTCTATTGCAATATCCCTCGGGTATGCGGAGTTCACTCCAGCAAATATCCAACTAGTTCTCGCTGATTGATCTGTTCGAGTTCCGGAAGGAGCACTTGAGGATGTGCCCGTAATTATCAATGGATGCACAGTACCAACGGACTTCGTTGTACTTCACTACAAGAACGAACCCAGAGACCCCCTTATCTTGGGAAGACCATTTCTTGCAACCGCAAATGCGATAATTGACGTCAAAGAAGGACGCATCTGCCTAAACATTGGAAACATTCAAATGAGGTTCGACATGGAAAAAGTAATGACGCGCCCTTTGATAGATAGATCATCCTCCTATGTCGATGATATCGACGAGCTTACCCAAAAATCTTTTGAAGTTTCATTCTCTGAAAGCCACTTCGAGGATGTGCTCATGGTTGCTCATGGAGAAGTATTCAGCATGGATAACCGTACGGATGATTATGCACATTTGATGGACGCAAGAAATGATGATACAACAAATGATGAAGATGATTCCGAGATAAATATCGATCGATATTTGCAAAACGCTGTCGATCGACAACCATTTTCGATAGGCGATCTAAGCAAGGAAAATGCGCCTAAGGTGGAATTGAAAAAACTTCCTGCTGGACTCGAATATGCCTACCTTTTTGACAACACTTATCCCGTTATCGTAAATGCAAATCTTTCAAACAGTGAGCTCGCTTTATTGTTGAATAAACTGCGAAAACACATGAAAGCAATCAGATACTCTCTTGAGGATATCCCAGGAATTTCCCCCGACCTGTGTATGCATCGGATTCATCTTGAAGATGAATCAAAGTCATCAATAGAACATCAAAGGTGACTCAATCCCAACCTGAAGGAAGTTGTTAAAAAGGAGATTATCAAACTTCTCGATGCCGGTGTAATCTATCCAATCTCATATAGCAATTGGGTGAGCCCAGTTCACGTGGTGCCTAAGCAAGGAGGCATTACTGTGGTCAAGAACGACAAAGACGAACTTATTCCAAAGAGAACTGTAACTGGACACCGTATGTGCATAGACTACAGGAAACCAAACTCCGCAACGCGGAAAGACCATTTTTCTTTACCTTTCATCGATCAAATGTTGGAAAGATTAGCCAATCATCAATACTATTGTTTTCTTGACGGATATTCCGGATTTTTCCAAATTCCAATTCATCCGGATGACCAAGAAAAGATAACCTTCACATGCCCTTATGGAACATTCGCCTACCGTTGAATGCCATTTGGCCTGTGTAACGCCGACGCTACTTTCCAACGCTGCATGATGTGTATCTTCACTGATATGATAGAAGATTTTATTGAAGTTTTTATGGATGATTTCTCAGTCTATGGATCTGATTTCAAAAGTTGTCTCGATAACCTCTGTAAGGTTCTAGCCAGATGCGAAGAGAAGAACCTTGTTCTAAATTGGGAAAAATGCCATTTTATGGTTAATGATGGAATTGTTCTTGGACACAAGGTATCTGCTGCTGGAATTGAAGTAGATCGAGCGAAGATAGAAGTAATGACTGGTTTACCTCCACCAACTAACATAAAAGACATAAGGAGTTTTCTTGGGCATGCTGGATTTTATCGAAGGTTTATAGAAGATTTTAGCAAAATTGCAAGACCTCTAACAACACTCCTCTGCAAGGATGTTAAATTCGAATTCACTCCAGAATGTCAGCGAGCTTTTGATAAAATAAAAAAGGCGTTGATAACTGCTCCCGTCGTGCAAGCACCCGATTGGAGTCTTCCTTTCGAAATTATGTGCGATGCAAGTGATTTCGTAGTAGGAGCAGTGTTAGGGCAGCGTAAAGATAAAAAACTTCATGTTATTTACTACGCGAGCCGAACTCTGGACGACGCTCAGAGAAATTATGGCACAAAAGAAAAGGAATTACTTGCTGTCGTGTACGCTTTCGAGAAATTCCGAAACTACCTTTTTGGCTCGAAAGTTATTGTTCACACCGATCACGCAGCAATAAAGTACCTTATGCAAAAGAAAGATGCCAGACCACGACTTATCCGATGGATGCTTCTACTCCAAGAATTTGACATGGAAATCAAAGACAAAAGAGGAGTAGATAACAGCGTAGCTGATCACCTTTCTCGGATAAAAGTCGACAACAACATTCCTATCGATGATTTCCTGCCAGGCGAAGGTGTATGCCTAGCAGAATCAACACTCATTGGTCAGATATTTCTTGCATCCGAATCCATATCAGTCGATGAATCAAGTGATGAATTGATCGATATAACTGACTCTATGTTGATCGACGACACAAACGATAAATTGATCGATACAATTGATGACATGTCGATCGATGAGTCGGCCGCGCAACCGATCGATAATAAGACAGACGCACCAGCTAACTGTGAAAACGGCTTTGACTTAAATAAAGTTTCATTTAAGATACCCTTCAATGTGACTATCACTGTAGCTGTCAGTATCACCACTGATCTGCACACTCCTGATAGATGCCAAAACCCCGATCAGGAAGTGCACGCTGTTGAAAAGAAATTCAATGACAGACCATGGTATGCTGACATAGTAGACTATTTAGCTGCTGACGTCGAACCAGAAGGACTGAAAAATTATGACAGAAAGAAGTTCTTCAGAGAAGTCAGGCGATACCACTGGGATGAACCATATCTCTACAAGCAATGTGCTGATGGAATTTACAGACGCTGTGTTGCAGACGCTGAAGTGCTGGACATCATATTCCACTGCCATGGATCTTCTTATGCCGGACATTTCGCAACTTTCAAAACAGCATCTAAAATCCTCCAGGCCGGATTTTGGTGGCCTACTATGTTCCGCGATGTTCACGCCTATATCATAAAATGTGATAGGTGTCAACGAAGATGAAAAATCAGCAAACGACATGAAATGGAACATAAGTTCATTCTCGAAATCGAAGTCTTTGACTGTTGGGGGATATATTTTATGGGTCCTTTCCCTTCCTCATATGGGAACAGATAAATTTTAGTTGCTGTTGATTATGTTTCCAAATGGGTTGAAGCTATAGCCACAACTACGAATGATGCTTATGTTGTTGTCAAACTCTTCAAGAGCATTATATTTCCTAGATTTGGAGTTGCTCGAGTATTAATAAGCATTGGTGGTACCCATTTCATCAACAAAGTTTTCGAAAATCTACTCAGGAAAAATGGAGTTCACCACAGAGTTGCCACACCCTACCATCCACAGACAAGTGGGCAGGTAGAAATTTCTAACAGACAAATCAAAGAGATTCTGGAGAAAACCGTTGGGGATCACCAGAAGAGATTGGTCACCGAAGCTAGATAATGCACTTTGGGCTTACAGAACTGCATTTAAAACTCCACTAGGAACAACTCCTTTCCATCTACTCTACGGAAAAGCTTGTCACTTACCCGTTGAATTATAACATAAAGCAGCATGGGCAACAAAATTGCTAAATTTCGCTGCCGAAAGGAGACTCATACAACTCAACGAACTAGATGAAATCAGACATCTAGCTTATGAGAGTTCAAAGTTATATAAAGAACGCACGAAAGCTTTCCATGACAAGAAGATCGTCTCCCGGAATTTTGCTGCCAACGATCATGTTCTATTATATAACTCTCGGCTCACTTTGTTTCCCGGAAAACTCCGTTCTCGCTGGTCAGGACCTTTCACAGTTACGGTAGCCAGACCAAACGGAGCCATCACCCTTATGAACGATAAAGGAGAAGAATTTATGGTGAATGGGCAACGAGTGAAGCATTACTGGGCTAAACCGCCAAATGTCAAAAATTTACGGTTGGGCATTCCCGAATCTGATTAAAGAGATTTTTAAGTCAAGTTAATGACTAAAAATAAAGCGCTTAGTGGGAGGCAACCCACTATTGCATTTAGTTTCCGTTTTTATTTTTCACTTTTATTTTATTTTATTTTAATTTTAATTTTCATATAAAATATATATATATATATAAATATATAAGGAATTGCCTTAAAATCGATCGATACGCGCTTAGGCATATCGATCGATGCGGATCTATCGAGGCCGCGGGTCATTAACCCCGATTTCCACCTTTTCATCCGCTCATTTCGCATTCCTCTCCCGAAAGCTAAAAACCGATTTTTCTCTCTAGAAACCAAGTCGATTTTCGCCGTTTCTTGCCTCAATCTCTTTGTTTTTCACTTCTTTATCTCATTTGTTCATCTATTCAACGATTCTACAAGGTATGAACCCGAAATTCTCTATTTTCGGATTTTGTTTGAATAGGTTTTGACATGAACAAAATCAATCGATTAGGCTTGGATTTGGTCGATTTGGGTTACTAGTATGATGAAATAGGTTTTAGGATTGTTGATTTTGCATTCATGTTTGTGGAATTGCGATTTGGGATGAATTTTGTGTTGCAGGTTCCGCGATGTCGTGTCGATCGACACAGTCGTTGTCGAATCGATTGATATCGACGCTCAGGGATCGATGTCATATACGACCATCGATCGATACAGAGCTACCCGAATCGATCGATCTCTCATCGAGAGCATCGATCAATATAGGAACCATAGATTGCACCTACTGATGGATGATTCTTTTTGTTTTGTTTGCAGATGAGTTCACGGAGAGACAGCAGACGCGAGAGGAGGATTAAGAGGACGCTCGATATCCCGAGCACCTCCAGGCCACCACCCACACCACCATCTTCCTCGACGCCATCATCATCATCACACTCTCCGCCACGACAGCCCGACGAGCGCTACCCATGGCCTAGGAACCCTACCAAGGCCATACAGACGGTGGAGTCATACCCCGACCCGAAGACAGCGGTCCGTTCCACCGCCTGCACCCACCGTCGACGTACGGAGAGTTGGGACGACTACGACAGCCTGTTCTACAACGCATGGCTGTCCGTCGACATCGCTCCCACCCACTTCATCGACGAGGCTACAGTCAGACAGCTTGGTCTCTGGCATGACTTGAGGGACATGATCAGCAAGCTTGGGTTCGGCACCATGGCCACACACCCCTATGACCTCTACCCCTCTCTGGTCTGACAGTTCCTCGCCACAGCTGATCTTACTTACACCACCAGCACTGGCCGCGTCGCGAGCGACGGAGTTCTCTCGTTCTTCGCCAGAGGTGTCAAATACCAGATCACAGTTGCTGAGATCTGCGAGATCTACGGGTTCGATCCTTCTAACGCCGCTATGGGTGTCCCTGAGTTTCCGATGATTGGTGACTTCTGGAGGATCATTGGCACAGGCCACTGGAGCACGGCTGTCACTCAGACTGATATCCTTCATCCCACCTTGCGCTACTTCATCAGGGACCTTGCCAGCACTTTGCTGCGAAAGATGGAGCCCAACAAGGTGAGGATTGACGAGCTTACACTGCTGTTCACTGCGCTTGACGGAGTTGTAGACCTGCAGGACCTGGACCCAGACCGCGACATGCCCATGCCCAACCTGGGATCTCTCTTTGCTCAGCACCTGGTGTTGCTGAAGATGAAGCCTTCAAGGGCACTGGCAGGAAGAAGGACACGATCGGGAGCCTGCTTACACCGATCTTCCAGCACCTCGGCATCCGCTTGACTGGAGAGCCAGCACGCACCTCCCGCGCCTACTTGGACGTGGTGCATCTGTCTTCAGTCCAGTGGCTGAAGGAGGGCTTGCTCTGGAGTTTCAGGAGAGGAGACCGCCTCCGTCTTCTGCAGCTGCCATCCCGCCACATCACGGACTTCGACGGGAGCATTGACAGGCTCCAATTCGAACCAGATGAGGCATTCCTCCGCAACCTCCAGGACATGCCACGGAGAGTTCCAGGAGAGCGCAGAGCACCAGCTACACAGGGCCAGACAGAGGCACCACTACCCGACTTCCCCAGCATGCCAATGCGCGACCATGGGGACTTTCAGAGGTTTGTCGCAGACGCTCTTCAGGCCATCTGGTCCAGAGTGTCTCGCTGTAGGTGCATGAGCAGGAGGAGCGTCAGAGTCCATGATCCAGCAGCGCCAGGACCATCGCACCAGTAGGCAGCAGAGGACTCCGACTAGTCCTCACATCTCTATCCCTTATTCCCAGACACTTTTATTTTTATTTTTATTTTCATTTTTATATTGGATTTTTAGGATTTTTTTCTTTAGACTATCTATTTTTATTTCATGACTTATTATCTGTTTGCTTGTGTTTGGATTGTCTAACAGAACTAACAAATGACATATCAGACGGGTTAGACACCAACAGACGTATTGATGACCTTCTGTCTAACCGCTATCGATCGATAACCATGCCTGAGTATCGATCGATACGAGTTATAATAGGTACGGTTACTCTAGTCATTAACTATCCAATTTTATCTTTCTTTCAATTTTTCACCAAACTTAGACTAAATAACACTGGGGACAGTGTCGTTTAAGTCTTGGGGGGGGGGGGGGGGGGGGGGGGGGTTGTTACTAACCTTTTTATGTTTTATTTCTTTAAAGCATTCTTCATTTTCTTTTCAAATTTCTTTAAAGCATTCTTCATTTTTAAATAAATAAATAAAAAAAAAAGAGAAAAGAAAAAGAATTTATCATGCACCAAATGGAGACAATGATATGTTTTTCAATTTCTACTTATTTTCTAAACCTCTCTTTAGCACCATTCTTAGATTTGCTAACTGCAGAATGTACTATAGATGCTAAAGTGGATCACCGGTCACTATGACAATACTTTTCATGATCATCTGGAAGAATCAAAGCTGATTTCCAACCTAACCTGACATTCTCTGCTTGTCTTGGGGCTTGGTATACATGAGATCGGATGCTTCGAACAAGTCTGGATGGTAAAGCCTTGTGTAGATAGTTTTATCACCCTCTCTCTCTCATTTTCGAATTTAGATTTAATTTTACTTCAGTTTTCTATTCAGTTCTTAAAAAAAAAAGCGAAAAAAAGAAAGAGAAAATTAGCTTAAATATATGTTCTATGACTAGCTAGTTATTACTTAGGAAGGAATTCGAACAGGGCTTGGCGGTTACCCCCCTCAAGACTTGATTCATAAGAATTCTATAGGTAAAGGATTCGAACAGGGCTTGGTGGTTACCCCCTTCAAGACTTGTTTCGCAATGGATCCTAGGATATAGGTCAAAAAGAAGTGAACAGGACTTGGTGGCTACAACCATTAAGGCTTGATTAATGGAAGCCTGGCCAATCTCAGTCAATGTTCTGCAAACAAAAAGCAGACATGACTAAGAGAGAAATAGTAGAGAGAGAGGATAAGAACTAACTTTTACCTGCACCAGATAATTGTCTGAGCAACCTTGCATCCTGTGATCGATACTCCCAAGGTACAGCCCGCACTTTTATATTTATGCACATAAATGAAATCAGTGGAGGGGCTAGTCAGACACGATTGTTAAGTTGTTGGTTAGATAAACTTGGTTGCTAAGCTAGGATATAGTATAATGTACTTCTGAAGCTAATAGATTTTTGATGTGGCTTGCAACAAAGTTGAGGTGATGATCTTGAGTTAGAGGTTGCTTAAGTCTCACTATTTGGAAACCTCTTCTAGACCTATGTCCTTAAGTTTGCTTGAGGACAAGCAAAAGGATAAGTCTGGGGGAGTTGATAAGTCATGGATTTTACCCGCTTTCAACCATGATTTTTATATATTTTTGGAAACAAAAGGACACTTCTAGTGTCTTTTATGAGCTTTTACAGGTTCAGGTACTCTTTGGTGAAATGTGACCATTTTGGAGCAGAAGTGGATATTTTAAGGAGGGTTGTAATGGAACGATAACTTGAGCTAATCGACCGATGCTCAACATGATGCATCGACCGATGAGAGACTACCTTCATCGACCGATAGGAGCTTGCGACGTCGATCGATATGAAAGGCCTCCGAGAATTAATGACGAATTAAATGAGCTAATCATCTCATTAGGGTTTCACTTCTACCAAATAAGTCCTTGGCCACCTGTTAGGCTATATTAATAGGGTCTTGTATTATTTTAGAGGCAGACTTGCCTAGAGAACTTTTAGACCTAATTTGGAGAGAAGCATCTTGCTACCTTGGAGAGAGAGCTTAGGAATGCAGAGATAGATCAGAACTGCATACAGAGAAGATCTTAAACTCCCTTATTTTTCTCTACTCTTTTACTGTTTCTCTTATTATTCTATTTAAAAGTATTATTCAAACCATCATGATTTTGTCTCTCATGAATATGTTTGAGTAGTTTTTCTTGTTAGATTTAGGTTTCTCATTAAGGTTAACCATGCATTGCAATTAATTTAATGCTAGGGTGTTTAAAATATAGTTCTTCATTCTAGTTGTTCTTAATGCTAAGTATAGGATTGATCACCCTTGTCTTAGATCTTAGGATTAATTTGGATAAGTGAGAACTTAGCAAATCCCTGAAAACCAAAGCTGGTATGTTCCAACTTTACCTAGAGTGCACGAAAGTGGCCTCTTTGTAAGATTGGAGAACCACTTCAAATCCGATCTTAAAGCTCACTAGAAACAATATCGATCGATAAGCAATCCGCTTGTCGAACGATATTGCGAAAGGTGTATCGATCGATATTCATATAGAATAATCGATCGACACTTTCTTATACTCATCGAACGGTAGTTGATGACTTAAGATCTAGTTGAAGATAATCAATCATTGATTTAACCTTAAGGTTTGAGTTCAGAACTATGAATATTAAAAACCCTAGATACCCTGCATGCTAGTTACACCTGAGAAATAGCCTAAATCTAGCTTTTCTTCCTCTTGCTTAAAACCTAAACCATTCAATCAAGCAATTACTTGCCTACCCCTCTATTTACTGCTTTAAACTTGTTTGTCTAGCTTTATTTCGAAGACTAAACAATCTATTGTGTAATCCTAGAGTCTCTGTGGATTTGATCCCTAAGTGCTGCAACTGAACCTCTTATTTGAGAGAGTAAAGTCACTCCTTTGGGTAATTTGAGTGATATCAATCAACTCTTGTACTTGTTTCTCCATCTCCTTGGACTCTTTCGGATTCACTTTATAGGCTGGTCTGTTTGGTAATGGAGCTCCTCGAACAAGATCAATCTGATGCTCTATTCCTATAATGGGTGGCAAACCAGTGGGTATATCTTCTCGAAAGAGGTCTTGAAACTTCTCAATTAGTTGAACAACCTCTGGTGGAAGCTCTTGATCCTCATAACCTGTCAACACACCTTCCTTAAAGATCATTAGTAGCACCTGTGTTTTACACTTTTTGATTTTAAAACCTGATGGGAAGTAATATAAATGTTGGTCTTACTTGCCTTGTTACCTTTGTCCATTTCTTTTTGCATGTATAGGACTTGCTGTGGGGGTTAAAGGAGCAAGGTTGTGCTTGCGGTTGTTATGAGTAAAGCTTTAGTAGTTGGTGCGGCCAATGTGGATGGTCTCCTTGTCAAACTGCTAAGGTCTACCAAGCAAAAGATGACCAGCTTGCATAGGAACAACATCACAAGTTACCTGATCAACATATCTGCCTATGCTGAAAGGAACCACCACTTGTTCTCCAATCTTCAGCTCAGTCTCATCATTTAACCACTTGAGCCTATATTGAAAGGGATGCTTAGTCTTCTTGAGACCTAGTTTATCAACCAAATACTTGCTAGCAACATTAGTACATGAACCACCATCAATGATTAGACTACATCCCTTGGAGTCTATGGTGCATCTAGTATGAAAGATGTTCTCTCTTTGGATGGTTTCTGGTTCAAACATAGCACTCAATTCTCTCCTGGTCACAAGTATCTCACCCTCATCTGGATAATCAGTGATTTCTTCATCAGTCCCTGCCGTCTCTGCCTCACCTTCCTCTTGATTTTCATACCCTCCATCTTCTCTAAGGATCATAAATCTTTGGTATGGGCAATCACGAGCATAGTGACCTTTCCCTTGACACTTATAGCAAGTGATATCTCGGTTTCTAGGTGCAGTGGTCTTGCTTTGTTCAGCTTTGCTGCCCTTAGTTGTTTCTGGTGCTGCACTCTTCTTAAACCGGTTCTCCACCTCAATGGACTTGCCCTTGTCATTGCTTCTTTGTGCTGGTGGAGTCCAAGTGCTCTCGCCTCTACTGGTGGCTGCTGTCTTGCGCTTAATGTGTTGCTCAGATTGGATTGCATAATGCAACAAATCATGGAAGTGCTCATAGTTCTGCCTCTCCACCTTTCTAGTGATCCGGTCTTGCAACCCATCCAAGAAATATGCCATCAAAGTCTCCTCAGAGTCTTGCACCTCCAAGCGGTTTCTTAAGGCATCAAACTCCTCATAGTACTCCTCAACAGACTTGTTTCCTTGAGTGAGTTTCCTGGACCTCTTTTGCAGATCTCTGTAGTAGTAGTTAGGCACATATCTCTTTCTCAGCATGGCTCTCATGTTATCCCAAAGAACAATGGGATCACGTCTAAGACTTCTCCTTTCTGAGGTCTCTCTGTCCCACCAAGTTAAGGCAGTATCCGTGAGTTGAGAAGCAGCTAGGGATATCTTCCTCATCTCAGTGTAACCATAATAGTCAAAGATTTGCTCCATCCTTGTCTCCCAATCAATGTATGCATCAGGGTTAACCTTTCCAGCAAAGGTTGGTGGAGTGAGTTTCAGGTCTTTGCCTCCTTGCCATGGTCTCTCATCTTCTTGTTCATAGTCTCTGCCTCGGTTCCTGCCTCTGTTCCTGGCATTCCTCCTAGGTGGAAGCCTTTGTTCATCCTCTTCTAAGCTCGGCATGTCACTATCAGTTCCACTTCCATCTTGTGGATTATCTTGATGTTGTTGCTGCCCTTGAGGCTGATTGTTGTTTTGTCCTTGCGCTTGGTTATTGCCCTGGTTGTTAGCCTGCGCTTGCTGTCCTTGCTCAAGACGAGTCATCCTCTCACTGATGGACCTCATGGCTTCCAGTAGCTGGCCATAGTAGCCGCGGTGTCAGTTGATGATGAGCTTTTGTCTCCCATTTCTTATCCTGAAAAGACTTTCAAGAACAAGTGAAAGAGATGGGAAATAAAAACTTGAAACAAATAACAATATGCAACAAGATCAATTCAAACGATTAAGAGTATGCAATATGATTCAGATATGGAAAATTATACCAACTATGATATGATATAATTCTTTTTTTTAATAATATAAATAAAACTAATCAAGATGCAAGGTAAAATTTAACAGTAACTTTTTATGGTTTTTTTTTTATTTCGAAAAGTTAGAAAAGGCTTTAAAGGAACCTGATGAAATTAGATTGATTGATATGCAATGGATCTATAAAAGGAAACCGGAGCCTTGCTATTGAATTCTAACACTTTTTTGAGATTTTCTAATGCAAACTAGATCAAACAACTAAAATAACTCGACTTCTTTATCTTCTTTTCTGAAATGAGAAATAAGAACACTAAGCAATAACAATGGCGAAGATCTAAGATGCAAGCAAAACAATAAATTTTTATGGGTTTTCTTTATGAAATGAAACCATCTATAAGTAATAGGGAAAGAGATAACCAAAATAGGAGCCTTCGGCTCTGATACCAAAATGATATGGGTACAAGGTAGGTCTTTTCTCAAGCTGGCCGAGTGTATAGAGAGAATCAACAAACCGAAGTGGATAGAGATGGATGGATGACTTGAGATAGATAATATGGAGCGTTCTTGTGGAGGAGATGGTGGAATGAATAGATCCGGTTGATGAGACTTGAGAGAGGACCAATGGAGATGGGAAATAGCACATGGTCGTATAACCACATTACTACTTCAAAAGGATGGAAGATGGCGTGTAGATGGATGTTGGATTCAGGCTGCTTGTTCATATAAACAACTCAGCAAGAAAATGGATGGGAAATGGAGATAGAAACTGATTGAATCACACAATCAAATGGATCGAAGTGTAGCCACAAGTTCTATGGAAAGGAACTTGATAAAACACGATTTTCTCTCCAGGTTGTTTCTCACAAACTCTCAAAATACTTAGGTATTTTCTAGGGGGCAAACTGACTCATATATTTCATAAAGGTTGAATGATACAAGGCTGCTTATAGGGGCTTATATACTCGCCAATGCAGCTATGCCCTTCTAGGGTCTTTGAAGCAAATTTATTACATGACTCAACTTAGGACCTAATGAAAGCAATAGGCTAAACAATGCCTGGTTTTATTCAAATTAAATTAAAAGAAAAAGACTCAAAACCTGCAAGGCAAATCGAGATATAATCATATGGAAATGTGCTGACCTTACTTACCTCTTTGGATTGGAAGTAGCCGTTGGAAGAAGGAGCCAAACTCGAAATATGAAATGATGGCGTTTAGGAGCTTGTCTCTTTTCTTGGTGCACACCGTTTCACTTAAGTGGAGAAATAGTAAATAAGGAAACCATCTCTTAGCAAGGAAGGATGGACCATAGGATAGCATCATCTTTTGGACTGCCATGTATAACATAAGGTACATCTTCTATAGCTTCTGATCCGGAGATGGAAAGCTTGTTCAAACGGTTTGTGATGTCTTCTAGGTTTGGACTGGTGTTGTTCTTGGCAAATAGGCCTTTTATGGCTTCACTGAAGCTTGCAGTCACACCTCAGGTTCCAGATCTTGTTCTTGGGGCTTGTCTAAGAGTTGGAATGTTGATGTCTGGTTCTATGTCCTCATCAGAAACTTTGAAAAGTTTCAAGTACTTGACGCAGTTACGGATTACTTTAGTTTACGAATTGCTTTAGTTTCACGAAGTTGAAAAAGATGAAAGTGAAACTTTGAAAAGTTTCACCTACTTGACGCAGTTAGGATTAATTTAGTTTACGAATTGCTGTAGGTTCACGAAGTTGACGAAGATGAAAGTGAAACTTTGAAAAGTTTCACCTACTTGACCCAGTTACAGATTACTTTAGTTTACGAATTGTTTTAGTTTCACGAAGTTGACGAATATGAAAGTGAAAGTTTGAAAAGTTTCACCTGCTTGACGCAGTTACGGATTACTTTAGTTTACGAATTGCTTTAGTTTCACGAAGTTGATGAAGATGAAAGTTAAACTTTGAAAAGTTTCACCTACTTGACGCAGTTACGGATTACTTTAGTTTACGAATTGCATTAGTTTCACGAAGTTGACGAAGATGAAAGTGAAACTTTGAAAATTTTCACCTACGTGACGCATTTACAGATTACTTTAGTTTACGAATTTCTTTAGTTTCACGAAGTTAACGAATATGAAAGTGAAACTTTGAAAAGTTTCACCTACTTTAAGCAGTTCCACGAAATAATATAAGTCTTCAACAACAAACCACAAAGTCATACGGGAATTCAAGGATGTCATACAAACCAAATACATTACTAAAACAACCACATAGGGATATCAGACCTTCTTACCTCCCTTCTTGGTCTTCTTCGGCTTCTTTCCACCTGCCTTCTTCTGGGCTGCCTTTTTCTGCGCTGCCTCCTTCTCAGCTGCCTCCTTCTTATCAAGTGCCTTTTTATTCTGCTTCTTTTCACCTGCAGAAGGCTGGGTAGCTTTGGTCCTCTTCGCAGCTTCCTCCTTCTCCTTCTTCTGGCGTCTTGTCCCAATTGGACTCCTCACATTATCGCAATTCTTTGCCTTTTTCGAAGGAACTACTTCTTTTCCATCACTTTTTCTAGCCATCTTCTTTTTCTTCTTATCCTTCTCCGTTTGGACATGCCCACTTTCCTTTTTCCGTCTCATAACCCTTATCGACATCAGTCTTTGCCTTCTCAGACATCTGACTCTCAGCCTTCTCAGCCGCTGCACACATATCTGCAGTTTCATCCATGTCATCATCACCCTCACCATGTTGACTCTGTATTTGCTTTGCAATATCGATAACACTAGCATCCTTAGAACCACCATCCGACGAAGTACCACCACCATCTTGCTCCGATGAAGTATCACTTATTCCGGGAACATTCATCCTAAGACCTTTCACTTCGTTTTATAGAGGAGGTAGCCGGTTAGCCAATGAATAGAATTTTTTGTTCACTTCCTTCAAACCATCTCGGATTGCACTCATAAGCCGACCTTCCAGCGCTTTTAAAGCCTCAACTCCAGGAGCCTCCACCGAAACTGCATGAGCCTTACCAGATTCTGCATTATTGGATTGTCCTCCAATAGCAGGAAGGGTGGGATGTTTAACCTGATTTGTACGAGCAGTTAGATTGATGCCAAACTGTTCTTCAAAGAAAATTTGTTTCTTCCCCTTATGTATTTTCTTGGTCCAATGATCAACTGCTGCATCATCGTCGTCATCGGCCCAACTTTCCTTTCCCATCCCTATGCTTTTCAGAAGCTCCATCTCCGCCGTTGTTGCTACCAAGATACTCTCAATATCCTGTGCCAAATACACATGAAACATTAATTACCTTAGTTTCACCAAGTTTTCATAAGTCCCTTCTCCTTAATTCGACTACACATAAACATTAATTACCTTAGTTTCACCAAGTTTCCCGTTCATTGCATTCAGACTGTATGATTTGGTTCCACCTTTGCGTTTGTACTGCATCTTGCACATTCGCGGGCAACCAGGGCGTGCACCATTCACAGTTTCTCGGAAATGGTTCCTAAAGCTTGGAATTGCCTCAAAGGCAAACAACTACGAACACACAACAAAAAAAACATTAACATCAATTTAACATTAAAACAACCAAGTATAAGAGAGCTTAAGAATACCTCCAAAGGAATAGGAAAGCTTGTAAAAACCCAACTCGTCTGCACAACCCCGGCGCACTTCTCCAAGAAGCTAGAGACATCCTTCAAGTTATGTTTGAATGCATACCGCCCCCAAGGGAACTTTAAACACGCATCTAGGTCATCAACAACAGTCATGAAGAAACGGTCCATAGGTGATGCTCCCTCTCCAGTCTTTCGGCCTCCGACGAGGATGCTGGCTAAGAAGTACAGAACGGCCATCTTTAGATGATCCTTAGGTGGCTTTGATTTCATTGACAACATCTGCTTTTCCAGGTCAGTGTATGTAACCCTTTTCCCTCCAAAATACTTGTTCATGAAGTTTTACCACCCAACCTCTCATGGTTGGGGGAATACTCATGGCAGTATAATCCAGCAATGAGTCCGAATTCTCTGAGAGAGTATCGGATTGGGACACCATTAACGATAAACCATAACTCATACTTCTTCGCTACACATGCTGATTGCAAAACGAGAAGCCACATTCCCATCCACTTCTGCTTGCGGTTTTTAATATGGAAGTAATGTTGTAACTGTGGGTGCTCTATGAACCATTCCACCTCCTCCTCTTTCAGGATCGTTTGTATATTTCTTACCGCCGTGTCAATGTAACATTTTCCTGAAAGCTTTAAAGACTTTTGATACTGGCTTCAAGGAAAGTGAAACTTCAGCGGCTGCATGCCTTCTTCTTCGTCATCTACAACCTGCACTCAAGTTAAAACCGGATCACGTATAACATCTTACAACCATCAACATGAAGTTTCACAAATTTGGACTTAGTTAAGCAATCATAAAGTTGAAGTTTTTACTTTGTTTCTGATGTCTTGCATATTTACATGTTTTTAGCATCCATATCTTGTGCATTTTGATCATATAAGTTAGGCATTAGGCATCTTTAGGTTCATATTGCATTCATATGTCCTTATTAGGTGTTGGAGTGTGCTATGGAGTTATTTGGGGTGTTTGGAGGCTTTGTGGTCCAAAAAGAGGTGAAGAATCAAGATTGGCCAATGATCAGGACATGAAGGCCTTACCTCAGACAGCCGGGACACGAGACTCGGACGGCCGGAACGGATCCATGGACAGACTGAAGCAAGCTGGTGCACGGACTGATCTGCTTGGGACGTGTTACCCGCGCGGCCTGGAAAGTTGGGGGTGTGCTGGTGCGCAGGGTGGAGAGCTGTCCGGTGCGCTGCCTGGAGAGCTGTCTGATGCGCGGCCTAGACTGTTCGGGAGAGAGCACCCGCGTGGGACACACCAGGAGATGGACCGGACGCGCGGCCTAGGATGCTCGGCCTCACCTACCCGCATGGGACACACCAGGAAATGGACCGGACGTGCGGCCTAGGATGCTCGGCCTCACCTACCCGCGCGGGACACATAAGGGACAGGCCAGCGTCCGGATGGTTCTGCTCGGGTCGGGACGCGCGGCCTGGCAAGGCCAGTCCCACCCTGAGCGTTTTTTCTCCCTTTCTCCCTATTGGTCGAAGCCTTTATGATTCTAGGGACTTTTAAGTAATTTTTAATGATGTTTTTAGGTTTTCTAAGCCTTGTATAAACACCCTTGTATCCCAAAGTTGGGACTTAACTTCTTTTCTCTCTAAAAACACTTTTAGATCTTGAAGAAAGCTTGGATCTTGGATCCTTTTTCATCTTATTTTCTTGTGTTTGCTGGATTATTTCTATCACTAATCATGTTTAACCTTGAATCATCATTGTTTTTGGGGTTCTCCATGTCTATTAGTGAGTAGATCTATCTAGGGTTCATGGGCTTGGGAGACTAAGGGTGATTAGGTGTAGATCTAAGATGTTTTAGGGTAGATCTTTCTTGATCCTTGCTTGTAGAGTGTTCTTCTTGCTATTTTGGAGTTGGCCTCTTCAAAATAGAGCTATAGGCATTTCATGCCCGAAAGGTGTTTTATGAAATGCCTGAACCACCTCTCCAATGCTTTTAACATTCTTTACCAAAGAGATTTGTTGTTAAAGGTGTTAAGATAGCTAATGGACTAGTTCTTAATGATTGCTTTCATATTATTCAACCTAAGAGATTAGATGCTTGAGATATGTTAGTGAATGAGCATTCCTCTAGAGATAGAGCTTGCTTAGGATTGTGTCTAGGCTTAAGGTGTTAGATTGATTGAAAGTTTGCGATCTTAGATTGAAGCTTGATCACCCAAAGTCAATTCCCTTGTCCCAAGAACCCCTTTGCTTCATATTGAAAAGAAAGTTTACTCTTTTATTGCATTTTAGTATTGTCTTAGTTAATAATCATCCTCACTCAATGGTTGCACTTAGATTAAGCATAGATTTGCATTCCCTTTGCATTAAAATCACTTAGAATTGGTTCGACAATCTTTTATACTACATCATTTGATTAGGAGCCTTGAAAACTCCTTTCATCAAATTGGCGCCGTTGCGAAGTTCTAAGTTGATTTTGACATTGGGATTTAGTCATTTGCTTGAGACTAAGTCATTTTTCTTTTATTGTGTTTTTGCTTCTCCTTGCTCTTTTCCCTTTGCATTTCAGGTGTATGATAACTAGAAGCAGAGGTTCATTAAACTTGACACCCACTGTTGAAGAAATTGCTACACTTGAGAAGGAGATTGCAAGAAAGAGAAGAGAAGAAGAGCAACAGGATCACTTGTTAAGATTGGGGTTTGATATGGAGAATCAGCTTTAAGGTGGTGATGCCCTAGGGGGCAATGGTCCAAGAGCTGACAACATAAGACCACAGCACCCACAACAACAGCCACAGCGCCAAGCTAGAGCCATTAGAGCCTATGATCAACCTCACATTCATGGTCATAGGTTGGGGATCAGAGCACCAGCTGTGGAGAACAACAACTTTGAGATCAAATCAGGGCTGTTGCATTTGATTGAGAACAACAAGATTCATGGCCTTGCTGTGGAGGATCCCGTTGATCACTTGGACACATTTGATAGCTACTGTAGCTTGTCCAAGACTAATGGAGTTTCTGAAGATGCTTTCAAGCTGAGGTTGTTTCCCTTCTCTTTGGGAGACAAAGCACATCAATGGGAGAAGGCTCTTCCAAGTGACTCTATCACAACTTGGAAGGAGTGAAAGAGGGCATTCCTAGAGAAATTCTTCTCTACCTCAAGAACAGCCAAGATCAGAAATGAGATCTCTAGCTTTCAGCAGAAAAATCTTGAGGGCTTTAGTGAAGCATGGGAGAGGTTCAAGGGCTATTGGTCTCGATGCCCACATCATGGCTTCACCAAGGAGAGTTTTCTTAGTACCTTCTACAGAGGTGCTCTTCCAGAGTTCAGGAGCAGATTAGACACAGCCAGCAATGGGTTATTCTTGGGCAGAACTGAGCAGGATGCTGAGGAGCTGGTGGAGAACATGGCCAAGAGTGACTCAGTATACAGTGAGGAGCATGATAGGGTCAACAGAGGCACTGATGAAGATGATCAGCACACAAGAAAGGCGCTGAAATCTCTCCAAGAGAAGTTGGACAAGATTATTGCAGAGAAGGCTAAGCAGGAGCAGATTAACTCCATTGGGAACCAGCAACAAAAGCAGCCTGCTGGGACTAATCAGTTTGATGATGTAGAAGGTCAAGAGGAGCTGTGCTTCATCAATGCTAATGGCACATGGTACAGGTAAGAGCCCAACTTCCAGAACCAAAACAAGTACCAGCAAAGACCTTACTACAACAATCAGCAAGGAGGTTACCAAGCCACCCAGTCTACTCAGCCCCAAGGAAGCTCTTCTCAAGCTAAACCTCCAAGTTCAACCATGGAGTCTATGTTCAAACAAATCTTAGAAACTCAAGGGAGATTTTCTAAGGACATTGTAGATGAGTTCAAGAATGTCCATGCCAAGATTAATGGGACTTATTCTGACCATAACAACAAGTACATGCAACTTGCCTCTCATCTCAAAGCTTTGGAGAGCCAGGTTGCTTCATGTCCTCATCCTCCAAGAGCCCAATGGGATCTCTACCAGGAAAACCAGAGAAAAATCTCAAGGAATCTTGCAATGTCATCCTCTCTACTACTTCTTCAATGATTGAGATGTGTACTCATGAGACAGAGGAGGATGAGATTGAAATGTTTGGAACTGAGTTTGGAGAAGTTGAGAGATTTGTTGTGGCCACAGCTGAAGCACATATTCTGAGGGATGCTGCCAAGAAGGCTGAAGTAAAGAGTCTGCAGAAAGCTGTGCCTAGAGCTGAGACACCAACTGTGAAGAGAGTAGACAGCAAGCTGAAAGAGGTGAAACAGGAAGACACTGAGTTTGAGCTATCACCCTATGATAAGCTCCCCTTTCCCCAAAGAGTTCTCACCAAAGCTCAAAAGAAGGTGATCTCAAAGTTCAGGAAAGATCTTAGTGATGTTGGAGTCAAGCTTCCAGAGATATCAGGTATGTGTGAAGCTCATGTCCAGTTAATGCTCATCAAGGACATTCTAGACCACCAGGCTGAAGTGGCTGAGCTTTTGGACATCTCCATTCTGAAGATTGATCCACCACTCCCTCCAAAGTCCCTCCCTAAGCTTGAATCTCAAGGTAAGTTCACCTTGTCTTGCTCCCTTGGTCAACTAACTATGGATGATGCTCTTGTTGATAGTGGTGCTAGTGTGAATGTCATTTCCTTGGATATGGTGAAGAGACTTGGGATTGAAAGCATGGAACTAGATACTCCTCCTCTCACCTTTGGGGATTCTTCTTCTACAACCCCACTTGGCATAATCAAGGACTTCCCCTTGAATATTGGATCCTGCACCATATCCATTGACCTCACTGTTTTGAAGATGGCATCTGAAGATAGAGTGCCTATGATCCTTGGCACTCCTTTCCTCACAACAGTTGGAGCTTGCATTGACTTTTCCAACAAGAAGGTCACCCTCATGCATGTCAACAAAGCTGTCTCCTATCCTCTCCAACCTCCAATGGAAGCAGGCTATTGTGGGACAATCACTTGTGATGCACAAGCTGTTGAGAAGCCCCAAGATGAAGTGGTTGTTTGTAAGAAAGAAGGTCTTTATGGAGAGTCTTCTAAAGAGAAGTGTGGTGAGCACTTGGAAAGTGCTAAAAAGGAGAGGATGAGTGGAGCCTCAAAGGCCACTCATGGCAAGAAGAAGATGGTGAAAGAACCTCATCCTCCACCTCTTGATCTGCTCCCACACACTCTTACTCTCCATCCTAAGAAGCTCAAGGCTGGTGTCATTGAGTACAAGATCAAGCATAAGGGCAGGTCCACACCATTCTCAAGTGCTAGAGCCATCATCACTCCTCAGCTCCAACATGACCCAATCAAGCTTCAAGAGATTCTCTCTCAGGTCCTCACCATCACACTTCAAGGTGGGAAGGATCCTCCTTCTTACTAGCTCAAGAGACAAGGTAGTCAAGCTAAGTGACTCAAAACAAGCTCACTTGGGAGGAAGTCCCATGGTTATCCCTGTACATAGCTTTGCAATTTCAATTTTCCTTTTAAGTTTTTTTTTAATAAAAGTGGTCAAGGTTTTCTGGTTGAGCCAAGCACTAGAGGAGAGAAGAAAGGTGGTGAACCACATGAGCCCTATGATTGCCATGTAGCAGCCTCCTCTAGTTGCTATGAACCAAGCCAACTCCTAGCCCAGACACAAAGCACCACGCCCAAACCTCCTTCTTAGGTATCACTCCAATCCTTCTTGTATATACATTTGCTTTTGTCTTGTTGGGGTATCTCCTTCTCTCTTACTCATACAGACACTGTGGGGGAGGTACCAAGTATTTGATCATGTTTTCTTTGTGATTGAGAGTCTCATGCATTGCATTGTACATTCATAGATGCATAGAAAAACCAAAAAATTTTAAAATTTTTGAATCATGTAGTTGCATTACTTGCATCTTTAAGATTGAGTCTAGAGCATATAGGCTGCATTCACTTGCACATGGAGCATTGCCTTGTAAAGAACACTTGTTTGCACTTAATTTGAAACCCTAGTTAAACATATCAAGTAGCTTAAGCATCTTTTGAAAGGCTTGCATGCTTTGAGCCTTGAAAAATCTTCTTGAAACTTGCTTGCTTGCTTGATATTGGCATTGTTCTTAAGACCAGCTCCATCCTGAACTTGGACTTGAATGAACTTAATTTCTCTTGCATATGGGCATTTGCATACTTGATCATGAATCTCATACACATTTGGGTTATCTTTCCCCATTATACCACTCTTTGTTAACCCAAATGGCTTTCCTTACCCTTGAACCCTAGCCATTCTTTGAAGCCTACATTGATTTGCATGAGTGAGGCCTCTTCTGATAGCTTGTCATGTGAAAAATCTTGAGAGTATTGGGAGCGACATGGATTTGTTCTCATCTCTTGCTAGCATAGGGTCCTCATTTGAGCTAGTTTCTAGGATGGTGAGTGGGGTTTTTGTTCCTTAAAGGTTTATATCTTGGATTTGGGTTGTGGCACTGTTGTGATTGATGAACAAAATATTGTATTGAGAAAGAAAAACCCTAGGGGCCTAGAATAGAAAGATAAGAAGCTCTTGATTGATGTTTTTGACCTTCCCCCTTCATAAAAAAAAAGAGAAAGAAAAGAAAAGAAAAAAAAACGAAGAAAAAGAAAAAGAAAGAAAAAGAAAGATTCAATAAGATAGTGGGGAAGGGAAAACAAAAAGTGTTAGAGCTTAGAAGTGTGAATTGTGAATAAAAGGGTCCTTAGTGGTTGAATCTTGAAGAAAAAAAGTTGTTCATTGGGTGAATGATGTGAGTATGTTTTTCATTATGGGTTATGGGATGAATAAAAGGGGTGTAGATCTTGTAATCACTAGGAATTGGGTAGAATGATGAGGATGGATCCATGTATGCATGAATTGCTCCTAGTCTTAGATAAATTTTGCATGATGATCAAGCTCCTTGATTCTTGAGTGATAGCCACCTTAAAAAGATGCATTGAACCCTCATTTTCATCGATATTAGACCATTTGATCACCTAGCCAAATGATTGAGATCATGTGCCCATTTGTGAGACTTCACCTTGTGTGTGTGTGTGTGAATCAATGTGAGGTCTGGTTAAGAGAAATTGGTTGTTGATAAGCATTGCATCTTGTGTAGAGGCATAAGAGTAATTGATAGGCCTTGTGAAGCTAGAGCATAATAAGAGAGTTTTGCTCATGTTATTTGCTATGTTTCTTTAGGATGTCAAGTTGAGTGCTATGAGTGTTTCTTTTGGCTTTGTTCCCATCTTTGCATCCTTCCCCCTTATGTTTTGAAAAGTTTACTTGAGAACAAGTAAGGGTCTAGTGTGGGGAAGTTGATGTCTTGCATATTTACATGTTTTTAGCATCCATATCTTGTGCATTTTGATCATATAAGTTAGGCATTAGGCATCTTTAGGTTCATATTGCATTCATATGTCCTTATTAGGTATTGGAGTGTGCTATGGAGTTATTTGGGGGTGTTTGGAGGCTTTGTGGTCCATAAAGAGGTGAAGAATCAAGATTGGCCAATGATCAAGACATTAAGGCCTTACCTCGGACAGCCGGGACACGAGACTCTGACGGCCGGAATGGATCCATGGACGAACTGAAGCAAGCTGGTGCGCGGACTGATCTGCTCAGGACGTGTTACCCGCGTAGCTTGGAGAGTTGGGCGTGTGCTGGTGCGCTGGGTGGAGAGCTGTCCGGTGTGCTGCCTGGAGAGCTGTCTGATGCGCGGCCTGGACTGATCGGGAGAGAGCACCCGCGTGGGACACACCAGGAGATGGACCGGACTCGCGGCCTAGGATGCTCGGCCTCACCTACCCCCGCGGGACACACCAGGAGATGGACCGGACACGCGGCCTAGGATGCTCGGCCTCACCTACCCGCGCGGGACACACCAGGGATAGGCCAGCGTCCGGATGGTTCTGCTCGGGTCGGGACGTGCGGCCTAGCAAGGCCAGTTCCACCCTGAGCGTTTTTGCTCCCTTTCTCCCTATTGGTCGAAGCCTTTGTGATTCTAGGGACTTTTTAGTAATTTTTAATGATGTTTTTAGGTTTTCTAAGCCTTATATAAATACTCTTGTATCCCAAAGTTGGGACTTAACTTCTTTTCTCTCTAAAAACACTTTTAGATCTTGAAGAAAGCTTGGATCTTGGATCCTTTTTCATCTTATTTTCTTGTGTTTGCTGGATTATTTCTATCACTAATCATGTCTAACCTTGAATCATCATTGTTTTTGGGGTTTTCCATGTCTATTAGTGAGTAGATCTATCTAGGGTTCGTGGGCTTGGGAGACTAAGGGTGATTAGGTGTAGATCTAAGATGTTCTAGGATAGATCCTTCTTGATCCTTGCTTGTAGAGTGTTCTTCTTGCTATTTTGGAGTTGGCCTCTTCAAAATAGAGCTATAGGCATTTCATGTCTGAAAGGTGTCTATGAAATGTCTGAACCAACTCTCCAATGCTTTTAATATTCTTTACCAAAGAGATTTGTTGTTAAAGGTGTTAAGATAGCTAATGGACTAGTTCTTAATGATTGCTTTCATATTATTCAACCTAAGAGATTAGATGCTTGAGATATGTTAGTGAATGAGCATTCATCTAGAGATAGAGCTTTCTTAGGATTGTGTCTAGGCTTAAGGTGTTAGATTGATTGAAAGTTTGCCATCTTAGATTGAAGCTTGATCACCCAAAGTCAATTCCCTTGTCCCAAGAACCCCTTTGCTTCATATTGAAAAGAAAGTTCACTCTTTTTTTGCATTTTTAGTATTGTCTTAGTTCATAATCATCCTCACTCAATGGTTGCACTTAGATTAAGCATATATTTGCATTCCCTTTGCATTAAAATCACTTAGAATTGGTTCGACAATCTTTTATACTACATCATTTGATTAGGAGCCTTGAAAACTCCATCATCAGTTTCTCAATATTACACTTAGTCGAAATTGCACTTATTTTTCCACACTTATATAATCTTTCAAATTAAATTTCAAAAAGTTTTCAAAGTTCTAGAAATGCCTTAGTATTTACTTACCTCTGCATGCGACTAAGTTCCATGTTCTCGTACTGATTGGGTCATCCCTTCTTCAGCTTTTTTGTCATTTCTTTGGGACTCCATTTCATCTCCTTCTTTCTCTTCTTCTCCGGCTTTCTTCTCTTCCCTCTCCCAGGCTTCCTTCTCTTCTTCTTCGGCTTCCTTCTTTTCTTCTCCTTCGTTGTCTTCTTCTACTTCTCTGGATTCCTTCTCTTCTTCTCCTTCTCTTGATTCCTCCTCTTCCCCTTTCTTACTTGATTCCTCCTCTTCCTCTTTCTCACTTGCATTTTCTTCGCTTTCATCAGCATCTCGGGGACTTTGCTTTGGTTCCTGGGTCGACAGATTTCTCGATGGTGCTTAGGTTTACGACGTCATCCCTACTTAGTTCTCCGGAGAATGTAACCATAGCCGTTTCTTCTCCTCTGACACTACTCGAGCCGTCTTCTTTTGCCTTTAGATCGTCTTGATTCAACATGATTTGGGTTTTGATTGAGGATTTGTGATTATTCCGGTTGAGTAGGTCGAAACAGGGAAATGAGTTCATTTATTACTTTACTTTTCAACCGACATTTTCAACCAATAAGGGGAAACATATTCAGGAATTCAATTTCTGGAAGTTGGTATCTGATTTTGTTGGGTCCGTATTGGGTTTGGGTTTGGATAGTCCTAGGTAGAATTGTAGTTATGTAAGTTTCTCTTGGTTTCGTTGCCTTTTACTAAATTTTCCTATTTGAATAAAGATTTAATAAATTAATAAAAAAGAGAGGAATACGCGAGAATTTTTTTTTCACCCAGGAGTACTGGAGCTACTAAACCCATAAGTAATAACACTTTCTTTTTTTTTCTGAGATATGTGTTCTTGTTGTGTTGTTGTAACAACACATATCTCAAATAGAAATAGAAATAGAGCCAAACTAATTTTTATCAGTTTTTCACATATCATGGTTTTTACCAGTTTTTTACCATAATATACCGTTTTATTTCGAGTTTTTATTATGTATTTTAAGTGTTTTACATTTTGAACTATTTTTGAGATTTGGAAATTATTTGGAATGCAAAACTGCGCAAATGTGTCAAATGTTTAGCTATGAATGGAGGGTTTCCCACAGTGAGATTGAGCTCATACTTTGACACAAGATAGAAATTTGAGTTAGCCTTCCAATACCATCGGCTTAAGGTCAATCAGGATCCTTGAATGAAAGTTATGTTTATTTTACTGAACAAAAGTTCGTCTGACGCGCTAGAAGAAACTATGGAGGATTCAAGTTTTCTTAATAGCGTTGTGCAATACCACCTGAGCGTCAAATCCCGTTTACTATTTATGTAATCTATTCACAATATGTCTTATTCGTGCTTGATTATCTCTAAGTAGTTCTCTTGTTAGATTTAAGGTTCTTTGATATACCATGAATTTGACCTGATTTTAGTCATGGTATATGATAGATTTAGGATACATTTAACTTATTTTGGAGTCTAGAATGCATATTTACAGGTTCAGGAGCAATTGGAGAAAAGATGATGTTTTTGGAGCATTTTGGAGCATTTTAGAGATTTATCCTGAAATGACCATATCGACCACTCAAGGTCGACACGGAGAGAGACATGTCGATCGATACACCTTCAGTGTAATCGATCGATATTCAACACACAGAAGCCCAGTTTGGTCACAGCCGACTTGAAGCCCAAGACTTCATCCAATTTACCAGGATAACCCTGACGAGTTTTAACCTAATTTTAAGTATTTATGCTTTGCCAAAGTGTTTTGGCAACAGAGAGAGTTTTAAGTTTTCAAAAAGTCTTTTCTAAAGTTTCATAGTTCTACCTCTTTTGGTTCTTGAGAGTTTCTTTCAGAGAGAGTCTTCTGAGAGTTTCTTTTCTATTGTTTGTGAGAGAGAGAGTTACAATTGAGAGCTTTCTTGAACACCTTTATTTTCTATCGATTCTTTCTATGCATTTTTATTTTATTGTTATGATGTTTTGCGTGACCATGTCTGAGTAAACACCTTTGTTAAATCTAGGATTCAAATAGGTTTTAAGGGATTAGCCCCAAATATGAATACTTGAGCATGTGATATTCATCTTAGAAGATTGCTCTTAATGCTTGTATAGGAGTAGCTAACCTATACATGATAAGAGTGGATATTATCCTAGGATCTATCTTCTTTGAGCTTAGGAATTTTCTGGAAACAAGCGACAGCTGATTTGGCAAACTCCTTAAGCGAACTGTTAATCAACCATCGTACTTGAAGCTTACTAGAAGCGTATCGATCGATACTCCTATAGAGTCATCGATCGATTGACGCGAGGCACTGCCGATCGATACGTGCGACAGAAGGTCGATCGACGCCTTCCTATGTCTCGCCAATAAGAGTTTCATCGGTTCTAGTATTAGATAACCTAGGAGGACAGTTAAAGTTATTGTTATAGCTGGGTTCTTTAATATCATGCAAGCATCTCATATAAGCATTCATACTATTATAATCCTGATAACCTGAATAGTAATCCTAGCCTAACACCTTCACCATATTTGTTTAACACCAAATCAATCACTTGAGTAATTGTCTACCTCTCCAATTCTAAGTTTACTTGTTATTTACTGCTTTGAAATTTTTGACCTAGCTTTGTTACAATAAGATCTAGTGTGTTTCCTAGCTCCCTGTGGATTCGATCCGTAAGTACTACAACTTGACCTCTTATGATGAGAGTAAAGTTGATATAGGGTAATTTGAGCACGTATCAAATTTGGCGCCGTTGCCGGGGAACTTTGATCGCCATCAGATTTTACTTAAGTCTAGGTTTTCTTTTACTTTACTACTTATTACTGATAAAAAATTTCTTTTCTTTTCAGGTGTATGCCCAGCATAACCAGAAGCAAAAAGAACAAGGAACTTTTGTCTACTAATCCAGCTGCTTTGGAACGTTCGATCCGCAAACAGATTCTTTCCACATCGATCGATACACCAGCTTGTGCATCGACTGATTTTCATCAACAACTGTCTGCCGAGTCTCAAACACCGTCGACCGGTAACCGTTCACCGACATCGACCGATCTCACTCATCTGACATCGACCGATACTCGTTCATCCACATCGACCGATACTTTTCAGTACCCGTCCACCAACAACTTTCATCCGACATCGACCGATACCGCTATCCGCTTATCAATCGATACTGAGCCGCAGAACATGGTCGCGACACTGATACTCATGCAAGACAATGAAGGTAACCTGTGTGACCGAGAATGTCACCTGTGTAATGCAGCAGGTCAGAGAATTGATGATCAGGGGGCTGCAATCCCTGATCCAGAAGCTGAGGCTGCTGCAGCCAATGCCTGAGCTGCAGAAGAAGCCAACAGAAATAGATCACTGGATGATTACAACCGTCCAGATCAATACTACGCCAACAGATCTGCTATCCGTCCTCCAGACATACAGAGGACTGATTTTGAGGTGAAGCCTCAATACTACACACTTGTAGGACAGACACCCTACAGTGGAGCATCCAATGAGCATCTTATGGACCATCTAGAGAGGTACGAGGATCTTATATCTGTTATCAAAGCCAATGGAGTCCCAGCTGACTACCTACTTTGCAAGCTTTTCAAATACTCTCTTACTGGAGAAGCTTTGCAATGGCTTAAGCAACTACCACCAGGATCTCTTTCATTACGGGAGGATATCAAGAATGCTTTCTTGATTAATTTCTTTGATGAGGCACGCGCAGAAGAGTTGAGAAGCAAAATTGTCACATTCATGCAAAAGCCTACAGAGCCTTTCAGACATCGTTGGGTTCGTTTCAAGTCTTATCAGAGAGATTGTCCACACCACGGATTCAATGAAGTGCAGCTACTCAGCACTTTATTCAGAGGTTTAGATCTGGCCTATCAGACAGCACTAGACACAGCAGTGAGACTTATTGAGAACTTGACAACTAGCAACAGCACCAAGAACACTGATTATGAGAGAAGGAAATTGGCCAATGCCCTTGGGAAGGACCAGTTGAACGATGTGAGAGCCAAATTGGACAGTGTCAACAAGCTTCTAAGGAAGCAGGTTAGCTTTGCAGAAGATGTATAAGCTATAGAGACTGATGAGGAGAGATATGAAGAAGAAGTGAATTACATAGGAGAATTTCAGAGGCTTGGAAATCAGAATGGAAACAGGAACTTCTATGGCAGCAGTCAGAGAAGAAACTACAATCAGAATTCACAATATCAGAAACCCTTCAGCAACAGCAACTACAGAAACAACAAGAATCTCAACAATTCTTTCTACCAGAATCCACCACCACCTACTCGGGAGAGCAAGATTGAAGCAATGCTTGATTCAGTTCTAGAGGGTCAGCATAGGCTTACTGTGGATTTTAATGGAAAGATAGATGCTGCTTATAATAGCCTGAATGTGAAGTTTGACACCTTGAGCACACATGTGAAGAAGCTAGAGACACAGGTGATCCAAAAAACAGAAGCTATTCAGAGGCAAGAAGCTTTAATAAAAGGGAGAGAGGAAGATCTCATCAGGCACCACATCAATGCCATCACAGTAGATGATTTCTGGCAAGTGGACGAGCATGAGGTACCCCAAGAAGAAGACTTTGAAGTTGAGAGCTCCATAAGTATCGGCAGTTCTCGCTGGTTTCGACCGACGCCAGACGATGATCATCGATCGACATGGGAAGATGATTATCGATCGATGTTTGAAATTCCACATCGATCGATAGAGTCTACAGAGTTTACGGCTACGAACAGACCTGTCCGGATTATGACGCACGCAGAGTTCGCAGTAAGGCACCCAAACCCACTCCACCCTTTCATCGATTGATCTCACGAGGATGACATCGATCGCCCAAGCCAACCAGAAATCGATCGACATGCTACTTCCACAATCGATTGATATACAACCATCAAACAGCGAGTGCAACTACCAAGGATAGATGCAACCCAACTCTATGCACTCAGTGGCTGACCCAAACCTACAGACAACCCACAAGAAGAAGCTGAAGATACATCAGAGCCTATGGATATAGAAAAGGAAAGTGCAAAGAGAACCCTAAGAAAAAGGAAAGAGAAGATTCCTAAGCACTTTAAAAGAAAAGCTAATGCAAAGAAGTTGGAAAACTTCAAGAAAAGAGTTCTTAGTATTCCAGCAGAGAGACCCTTTGAGGAGGCATACTTCACACACAGATTGTGGATGTTCTTCAGAGAAACCAGAGTAACAGAAGCTGATATTGAAAAGATGTTCAGTCAAATCAGAGAGGATGTGAAGAAGATCACATTGAAGAAGAAGAGTGACCCTGGAGAGTTCATTATTTCATGCCGAGTGCAAGGTATTGAATTCTCACATGCACTATGTGATACAGGAGCATCAGTCAGCATCCTACCAAAGGTTATGGCAGACCAATTAGTTCTGAAGGTGGAACCTTTCAAAGAATCATTCTACTTTGTAGATTGTTCTAGAAGAAGTTCATTGGGAATCATCTGAGATCTTGAGGTACAGATTGGTAGTACCCTAGTTCCAGTTGACTTTCATGTCCTAGACATCAAGTTAAATTGGAATTCTTCTTTACTACTTGGAAGAGCATTCCTAGCTACTGTGGGAGCCGTCTGCAATTTGCAAACAAGCCAGATGTGTTTGACACTCATCAACCCAGAGATTTACTATGATCCAGTCAGAGTTGTCAAGCCAAAGATGTCCTGCAACCAGCCTCCAGATGAAGCAAAACTCGTAGCAACATGCTACTGTGTAGAGGAGTACGAGACAGGGTACTCGGAATCGATCGGCACCAATACCGACACATCGATCGATCAAACTGATCCGACATCGATCGACCGTCCAGTCATCACATCGATCGATACAAGCAACAGTTTTCACTCCACATCGATTGATAGTACACCTATGTACAAAGTTGATCACTTTTAAGGTGATTACTTATGGGAGTTGGGAATCAGACTACTACCAGCCTACATACGAAGTAGAGACACAAGATGATGAGTATGATGAAGACTATTGGGAAGAAAGAGAGATTGAGTACTCTTTCATTAATAGAGATGCAGTACCCATCCACTATGTCCGTTACGAGTTCATTCCAACAAGGCCATCAGCCTACAAAGATGACACCAGTCTCAAACCGATTCCAAGATCAGACACAGGGAAATCGATCGACACCAGCAACTACACATCGATCGATACAACAGTTTCCAAGATGCGAGACGACTGGCCAGCTTACTGCTATCCGATCTTTGCCCTAGAAGCTACTACACCTCCCCAATATGTGAAAGAATTCAGTGAGAACCACAAGGAAGAACCAGCTACAGACCACCAAGGAGTTCTTACTAGCGATGGATCCAGATCATACGGAACCATGCTACACGAATCGATCGATGCTACACCGTCAGCATCGATCGATACCGGTCTAAGACGAGGGCAGGAAGAAGAAGAATCGATCATGACGTATCGATCTATATGAGTGAAACCGACTTTGAAAAAATGGAAATCTCAAATTTGGAAATTTGGTGGATGATTACTACTATAATAGAAGCCACGGGGTAGAAACAGATTCACAAACCCTAGAAGCAGACAAGATGCATCAGCAACCTTCCAACCCTCAGCCACATGGAGAAGAATCCAGCTGCAATCTTCACCAGCAGCTACACTACCCGACATCGATCGACGAGCATTCTAATGCATCGATTGATACTCAACCCATACCATTCGATTTACATAATGATAAGTTAGGTTATGGATATCTAACCCCTGACGAGTTTGGTATTTTCAGAGATCCAGAAGGCAATGCAAGAGCTATGGATGGATGTCTCCTACAAGTATCCAAGGAAGACATCACAGATATTGTTGGGGTCAAAAACGGTTATCTCGAAATCTACGGCCAAAAATCCTTCCAAACTCGAAGATTTCCCGCACGAACGACTAGCGGGGGAAAGATCGAGCAATGGAAAACCCACGAACGACAAGACGGCCTGGCGCCGGCGGCACGCGGCACCCGTCACGCGGGCCGGCCTGGCGCCGGCGGCACGCGGGACGCGGGCCGGCCTGGCGCCGGCGGCACCACAGCCTGGCGTCGGCGGCACGCGGGATGCGGGCCGGCCTGGCGCCGGCGCCGCCGCGGCCTGGCGCCGACGGCACCCCGGCCTGGCGCCGGCGGCACCCGTCACGCGGGCCGGCCTGGCGCCGGCGGCACCCTGGTCTGGCGCCGGTCCACGGCCCTCGTCCTGGTCTCGGTCCCGTTGTGCTCGGTCTGATCCCATCTTAGCTTGTTCGGATCAACCCTCGTGAGTTTAGTACAATCGAGGCTACGGAATAACATCTTTCGATTCGGGTGGAATTATCCTCGATGTTTTACGATAGAAACTGGAGGGATTGGATTTCTCGTGGAAGAAATCGTATAAAACGTTTAACGACTTAAGACAAGTCCACAGACTTACTTACGATTTTCCAGAATTCAGTCCCAATCAGGCTATGGCGGTTTATCCGATTTCCCGAAACGTCGGATAAACATCAAGTCATCGAAAGATAGCGGAAAACTCGGAGATAATTATGAAGACCGACGAAAATGGAACATTTCCGGAAGAGATAAGCTTGGGCCCAAAGGCGAGGCCCATCATCCTAAAGCAAACCGACCTAGGAGTGAGTATATAAGGAGAGCAAGAGCAGAGGAGAAGGGCATCCCGAAAATCCGAGAATTAGACTTAGAGCATCCTGCTAGCTTAGAAAAACTAGGGTTTAGGTGGTTAGACTAGCGGAGCAAGGCTTAGGACGTTTGGCTGCCTGCGACTCTATCTTTTTCTTTAAATCGCAAATCTCTTTGTCTTTCGAAGAATCCTTGTACTCGTTTCTTTTACCTAATAAAACGCCTTCGGGCAAATATTTCAATTCTCATTTTTTGTCTTCTGTTTACTTTATCGATTTCGTGTGGCAACGCAGAGAATCCGGATCTTCAAGGAAAGTCGGGTTTACTTGGCTTTCCTCCGCAATCAAAACTTTATTGGAAATTGACGGTGTGAATTTCGGTTCCCACAGTTTGGCGCTAGAAGGAGGGGGGGACGGATTCTCTAACTCGAAAACCAACAATCGATCGAAGTTCAGTATGACTTCTTCGTCAGCCCGCAACATCGTATCTTTCGAGGATCGAGCAACGGCCCGTACGGTCAAACCTCACAACGATCTCCTTGTAATAGAACTCACGATCCAGGATATTGACGTAGCAAGGGTATTAGTCGACACTGGATGCTCGGCCAATATTATCTACAAAAGCACCCTCGAGAGGATGGGCGTCGATCTAAGCATCCTTACAGATGACCCCAGCCCAGTATTCGGACTCTCGGGAGAAATTATGACCCTCGGCTCGACTAACCTCCTAGTCAAAGCCGGAAGCGTCGCCAAAAACACGGAATTCCTGGTGATCAATGGTCCAACATCCTACAATGCGATAGTTGGAACTCCCTGGCTAAACTCCATGAGAGCGATCCCATCAACATTCCACCTATGCCTTAAGTTCCCAACGCCTTTCGGGGTCCAGACGATACATGGTAGTCACGGAGCAGCGCAGATCTACCTCGCTACCGAACTAAAACGGAAAAACTCCGAAATCGAGACCTCTCGGAAAAAGCAAATGATTCACGACTCGCCGGAAACCTTCTGGCAGTCCCAAAGAGCTGAGGCCCTGGAAGGGAAGCGTGAACCAACCTGCGAACCGGTGGTCTCAGTTTGTCTCGAGGATTCTTTTCCGGAACGGTGTGTCGAGATCGGAGCTAACCTCAG
This sequence comes from Brassica juncea, assembly GCA_018703725.1. NCBI lineage: Eukaryota > Viridiplantae > Streptophyta > Magnoliopsida > Brassicales > Brassicaceae > Brassica > Brassica juncea. Next base: position 23,790,480 of record CM031936.1, read on the forward strand.
CGAACCAATGAAAGCAGAGCTCATCGCATGCCTTAAAAAGAATCTCAGTACGTTCGCATGGGCCGCGGAGGATATGCCGGGAATCGACATTAGCGTAACATGTCACGAACTTAACATCGACCCAACTCATAAACCCGTAAAACAAAAGAGACGAAAGCTGGGACCTGAGCGTGCCACCGCAGTCAATGAGGAAGTCGAAAGACTCCTCAAAGTAGGGTCGATAACAGAAGTCAGGTATCCGGACTGGCTTGCCAACCTTGTCGTGGTAAAAAAGAAAAACGGCAAGTGGCGAGTCTGTGTCGATTTCACGGATCTGAATAAAGCCTGTCCAAAGGATTGCTTCCCGCTCCCACACATCGACCGACTGGTCGAAGCAACCGCGGGAAACAAGCTGCTGTCATTCATGGATGCTTTTTCCGGATACAATCAGATCATGATGAATCCCGACGACCGCGAAAAAACTGCATTCATCACAGACCGCGGAACGTATTGCTACAAAGTAATGCCTTTCGGTCTTAAAAAGGCAGGTGCAACATATCAGCGACTCGTCAACAAAATGTTTGCCGAGCAACTAGGAAAAACTATGGAAGTATACATCGATGATATGCTCATAAAATCTCTTGACGAACACGATCATATAGCCCACCTAGAGGAATGTTTTGCACGACTCAACCAGCATAACATGAAACTCAACCCAGCAAAATGTAGATTCGCGGTGGCATCGGGAGAATTCCTCGGGTACCTCGTAACGTATCGCGGAATCGAGGCCAACCCTAAACAAATCGACGCACTGATAGAGATGGCCTCCGCGAGAACCAAGCGAGAAGTCCAGAGGCTAACCGGAAGAGTCGCGGCTTTGAACCGTTTCATCTCGCACTCCACGGATAAGTGCCTACCGTTTTACGAAACATTGAAGGGAAACAAGAAGTTCGAATGGTCCGAGCAATGTGAAAAAGCTTTCCAACAATTGAAACATTACCTGGCCACTCCGCCAGTCCTCGCGAAATCGGTGGAAGGTGAACCTCTTTTCCTCTATATCGCAGTTTCCGCAACGGCGGTCAGTGGCGTCTTAATACGAGAAGAACGCGGCGAACAAAAACCAATCTTTTACCTAAGCAAGACGTTACTGGATGCGGAAACTCGATACCCTCTAATGGAAAAATTAGCATTCGCCGTCATAACCTCGGCAAGAAAACTAAGACCGTACTTCCATACTATAGTGGTTCTCACCACATTCCCGCTGCGGATAATCCTGCATAGTCCGAGTCAATCCGGTAGGCTCGCCAAATGGGCAATCGAACTGAGTGAATACGACGTCGAATATCGCCCAAGGACGTGTGCAAAGTCCCAAGTACTTTCGGATTTCTTGGTAGAGTTACCCACTAGAAACATGACTAACGAAGAACCAAACTCAACTTGGGTCCTCCACGTCGACGGATCTTCATCCAAGCAAGGATCCGGAATCGGAATACGGCTCACCTCTCCTAACGGGGAAATCCTAGAACAGTCTTTCCGATTGGCTTGTCATGCTTCAAACAATGAGGCAGAATACGAAGCACTCATCGCAGGCTTGCGGCTGGCCCATGGGTTAAAAATCCGTAATATTCACGCTTACTGCGATTCTCAGTTAGTCGCCAATCAATACAGCGGAGAATATGAGGCAAGAGACGAAAGGATGGACGCATATCTAAAACTCGTCCAAGAACTGGATCGAAATTTTGACCAGTTCGCCCTGACCAGAATTCCGCGCTCAGAAAACGTCCAGGCCGACGCCTTGGCTGCCCTCGCCTCAAGCTCAGATCCAGGGCTCCAAAGAGTAATCCCGGTCGAATTCATCGAGCATCCGAGCATCGGACCACCAGTGGTCGTCAATCTAATCCGGGACAAGATTGAAGATGCGGAAGAAGTCGAAGATCAACCAGAAGCGGATGTGAACCCGACCGAGTATGGCTGCGACAGCCCCTGGTTAGAACCAATCCGAGCCTATATCGTGAATGGAACCTTGCCCGCCGAAAAATGGGCGGCTCGTAAAGTAAAAACCCAAGCGACACGGTACGTCACGATAGAGGGAGAAATTTATAAGTGGTGTTTCTCTGGTCCTCTCATGGCATGCGCAGAAGGGGATAGAGCGAGAAGAATCATGAAGGAGGTCGATTCTGGATCGTGCGGAAATCATTCTGGCGGAAGATCTCTCGCGGTCAAAATCAAACGCCACGGTTATTATTGGCCAACCATGGTAAAAGACTGCGAGAAATTCGCCCGGAAGTGCGAGAAATGCCAAAGGCATGCTCCAACAATCCATCAACCCGCAGAGATCCTCTCCTCAATCTCGTCCCCCTATCCTTTCATGCGATGGTCCATGGACATCGTCGGACCTATGCACCCATCAAAACAAAAGCGCTTCCTCCTAGTCCTTACGGATTTCTTTTCCAAATGGGTAGAAGCAGAATCCTACGCAAGTATCAAAGACACACAAGTCGAGAACTTCGTCTGGAAACATATCATAACTAGACATGGGGTCCCGTACGAAATCGTAACAGATAATGGATCTCAATTTATCTCCACTCGATTCGAAGCATTCTGCGAAAAATGGAAAATACGACTTACAAAGTCAACTCCCAGATATCCGCAGTGCAACGGACAGGCAGAAACCATCAACAAAACCGTCCTTGACGGACTCAAGAAACGCCTAGACGCCAAGAAGGGGCGATGGGCAGAGGAGCTCGAAGGAGTTCTTTGGTCGCATCGTACAACCCCAAGACGGGCTACGGGTGAAACTCCATTCGCCCTCGTTTACGGAACGGAATGTATGATCCCCGCGGAAGTAGAATTCCCCGGAGTACGGAGAAGATTCCTCCCCGAAAGAGAGGATGTAAACGACGCTATGATGCTGGACAATCTCGATCTCATCAATGAGCGCCGCGACCAGGCACTCATTCGAATCCAGAATTACCAGCACGCTGCCGCAAAGTACTACAACTCAAACGTACGCCATCGCAGGTTCAAAGAAGGCGATTTAGTCTTACGCAAAGTCTTCCAAAACACTGCCGAACGAAACACAGGAAAACTGGGAGCAAACTGGGAAGGACCGTACAAAGTCATAAAAGTAGTCCGACCAGGCTCATACCAAATCGCAAACATGCAAGACGTCAAAATCCCGAGAACTTGGAATGCGATGCACCTCAAAAAATACTACCACTAAACAATAAAACGTGGTACAAAAGAACTACGAGATGGCTTGATCCCTAGACAAGGGTACGTAGGCAACTCGCCAATCGGCGGGTTCAGCTATCCCCCCAATTTAAAAAAGGGGGGGAGTGGGTACATATACTCGTATACTACGTATACTTGTATACTCCCACAAATTTCGAAGACTCTAAAATTTTCGAAACTTTTTCACGACTTTTTCAAAATCGGCCGACACGGCCACAACAATGGATCTAGTGTCCACCAAGCAATTATCACATCCAAAAGCAAATTTCGGATGGCCAACACTTCACGAAGCACTGTGAATGTAGACGCTTCTCCCTGGGTCAAACTTACGCGACCCCTTGGTCCCGCGTCCAAAACGGAAACGACAGTTTTCTGGCTGCGAACATTCGCAAAAGACATCCCCAAAGCCCGCAAACGTTTCAACACAAGATGCGGCATAAGGAAAAATCAACCTTCAGCACTGCGAGACGTCGCTAACGCTTGAAGGACATTTTTTTCCGCAAAACATTGAAGACGAAATCTTCGTCTCTGAACATACAAACGCACCTCAAAACGATATCATTTCGTTGTTGCTGATCACAACAAACGAACTCTAATGTCCTAAACAGACAAATAGCCGCCCTTCAAGGGGTAGGCTCTCTTACATCCTTCAAGGATAAACATAGCGCGCTATACAAGAAATCCAAAATTTTGGTCTAGCTCTTCGTAAAGGAAGTAGCTCGACTCACGCCCAAACAAATCATATAAGCCGACAACAATTCGCGGATTTTAAACGGTACGAGTCAGGTTAAAATCGCAAACAGGCAAAACGAAAGCCGATTTGTCATCGCAAAGCCTCAGTCCGAGAGTAAACCTAGGTCTTGCCCTAAACCCAGCCACGCTGGATCTTGACATCTCACAGACATAGTATGGTATACGAGATCCAAAAATTTGTCTCTTCACTTAAGCCTATTCGTTTCACGAGTTTTCGCATAAATCGGTAAACCGCGGAAAATCTCGCTTTATGCAGACAATAGGTACGGTGATCATCGGGGAACTAGGAATGAGACAACAACTCACACCCTCTTTCTCATACTTCGAAAAACTGAAGTTCATAAATAAATCGAAAACGTTTCATAGATTGAGACTGCCGAAATTCAAACAAAACCCCAAAAAAAGGGGAAGGGATTCGAAGCCACCAACGGCCAGTCCCGGTAAATACATCATGGCCTCTTAAACGGCCGAAACACATAGAAAAAACGAAATCCCAGAAGGGATTGATAAACCTAGACGCTCCCAGGAGCGTCATCTTCATCCTCACTTGCAACAAGGACAGCCTCGCCGTCGCCTCCCTCAGTCGCATCGCCACTACCCGCCTCGTCCGCGCCGACCTCGCAATCTTCTCCCACGCGCTCCTGATCTTCTGAGTTTTCGGAGGTCGGAGCTAGGGTGCATTCGGCTTGCAGGCCGGCGAGGATCGAATCGAAATCTCCCTCGGTGGCCGCCCACTCTCCTTTACAGGACGATAATCTGGCTTCCTCCAAGTCCAAAGACGGGGCCTCATTACCTCGAAGCAACTCGAGCTCATTCAGACTCCCCTCGATCCCCGCTAAAGCCAAGTCCCTCTTGCGGACGGCTATCAAGGACTCAAACAGGATGGCCATCCTCGTCAGACGACCATAGAAGTCGTCGCTGGCATCGGCAACCTCCGAGGATCTACGGGCGTTCATCTCCTCGTGAGCCTGAACCTTCTCCTGAAGACGGCGGACTTCCGAGGATTTACTCCTCTTCTCTTTCTTCACCTTGAGTAACGAACTCGCGGTCTTCCCAAGGTCGCGCTCAAGATCGCTGATACGAACCTCAAGCTGGGACGTCTGGGCAGCATGGGTGTCCTCGACAGTCTGCAATGCAGCCTTAGTACGCTTCAGCGCTTCCTGCGACGACTCCAGTTCCTTCGATAGACGAATGACTTCAGACCCGCACTCACCAAGCATTCCGTCAATCAGAGACACAAACTGTCCGCAAAAAGGAAAGAGTAAGTATCATCGCAAAAAAAAAAAAAAAAACGGTGCAAGAATTACGGACAAATCGAACCTTGGAACGATGACGCGCCAACGGCTCTGAGAGGTCGCTTTCCTCGCTCTTCGCACCCCGCTTCTTTTTCGCTCCGGACGCCGCGCAAGCCCTTGCCCTTCCCTTGGGCAACGGCGCGGCACCAGCCGCTGGCAGTCCCAAGACGAGTTCCCTCTTCGCCGGGGGAAGAGGTGCAGATTCTATCGCGTCCTCTCTTCCGGAGATCACGATCGGAGCAGTCGAAGAACCCGATGGATGGATCTGAACATCGAGAGTCTGTTCAGGAACAATAACCCCTTCTGTAGACGGGAGGGCATCGGATGGGACTTCGGAGCTGGGAACCAAAGGAGCAGGCAAAGGAGTTGGAGCTGCGGAAGGAACATCGGGCGTCTCGGTCCTCGCCCGCTTCGAGCCTTTCGCAGCACTACGCCGGGATAGCTTAGCCTTGAAAGAATCAAACCCATCAGTCAGGGACGGAATAGCCTCTTGAACGGCCTGAACGGCGGGAGCTTGACTGGCCGGAACCGACAGAGCTTGGCCGGCCTCGCCCATCTCAACATCAGAACCACTCTTTTCAACTTGGGATGAAGACATTTTCTTTCTTGAGAGAGAAGAAGAGAGAATTTGGAAAGATGTGAAGAATGAGAAGGGAAGGTTGGCTACTTATAAGAAAAAAGGAGGAGGAGACACAGGTTTCCTGCGGAAAAATCCTTAGCCGAAGATTTCGATTTCCAAAAAATTCAAATCACTCGCCCGCAAAATCGTCTCCGATCTTACGAGCTGGGGGCTAACTTTTGGGGTCAAAAACGGTTATCTCGAAATCTACGGCCAAAAATCCTTCCAAACTCGAAGATTTCCCGCACGAACGACTAGCGGGGGAAAGATCGAGCAACGGAAAACCCACGAACGACAAGACGGCCTGGCGCCGGCGGCACGCGGGACGCGGGCCGGCCTGACGCCGGCGGCACCCCGGCCTGGCGCCGGCGGCACGCAGGACGCGGGCCGGCCTGGCGCCGGCGGTACCCGGCCTGGCGCCGGCGCCAAACGGCCTGGCGCCGGTGGCACCCGTCACGCGGGCCGGCCTGGCGCCGGTGGCACCCGTCACGCGGGCCGGCCTGGCGCCGGTGGCACCCCGGCCTGGCGCCGGCGGCACGCGGGACGCGGGCCGGCCTGGCGCCGGCGGCACCCGTCACGCCGGCCGGCCTGGCGCCGGCGGCACGCGGGACGCGGGCCGGCCTGGCGCCGGCGGCACGCGGGACGCGGGCCGGCCTGGCGCCGGCGGCACCCGTCACGCGGGCCGGCCTAGCGCCGGCGGCACCCTGGTCTGGCGCCGGTCCACGGCCCTCGTCCTGGTCTCGGTCCCGTTGTGCTCGGTCTGATCCCATCTTAGCTTGTTCGGATCAACCCTCGTGAGTTTAGTACAATCGAGGCTACGGAATAACATCTTTCGATTCGGTTGGAATTATCCTCGATGTTTTACGATAGAAACTGGAGGGATTGGATTTCTCGTGGAAGAAATCGTATAAAACGTTTAACGACTTAAGACAAGTCCACAGACTGACTTACGATTTTCCAGAATTCAGTCCCAATCAGGCTATGGCGGTTTATCTGATTTCCCGAAACGTCGGATAAACATCAAGTCATCGAAAGATAGCGGAAAACTCGGAGATAATTACGAAGACCGACGAAAATGGAACATTTCCGGAAGAGATAAGCTTGGGCCCAAAGGCGAGGCCCATCATCCTAAAGCAAACCGACCTAGGAGTGAGTATATAAGGAGAGCAAGAGCAGAGGAGAAGGGCATCCCGAAAATCCGAGAATTAGACTTAGAGCATCCTGCTAGCTTAGAAAAACTAGGGTTTAGGTGGTTAGACTAGCGGAGCAAGGCTTAGGACGTTTGTCTGCCTGCGATTCTATCTTTTTCTTTAAATCGCAAATCTCTTTGTCTTTCGGAGAATCCTTGTACTCGTTTCTTTTACCTAATAAAACGCCTTCGGGCAAATATTTCAATTCTCATTTTTTGTCTTCTGTTTACTTTATCGATTTCGTGATCCAACGCAGAGAATCCGGATCTTCAAGGAAAGTCGGGTTTACTTGGCTTTCCTCCGCAATCAAAACTTTCTTGGAAATTGACGGTGTGAATTTCGGTTCCCACAGATATTCTTGCCATGGCCAATGGACAAGGCAACCTATTCACTCAAGATACACCTCCAGATCTAGATCCTTAAAGCGGAGCAGAGATGGATGAGAAGCTCAATGATATCTACACCATTCAGTATGATTAAATGAATTATTTCAAGTGCAAACTTGATAGTGTCTACCATCCACTCAATGACAAGATTACATGGTTGACCAAGACCATGAAGGAGCTTGCAGATGATATCACCACCATGAGGCAGAAACCACAAGGAGCTTCAGCATGGAAGCCCTGGAAACCTTTGACATCGACCGATGACCGATGTATACCATCGACCGATGCAGCTTACCAAAGATCGATCGACACCAACCTCAAGCAATCGATCGATACGCGCTTTACAAGACTGGAAGAGAATTTGTGTTCTTATGAAGAACGATTTGGTAGTTCCTACTATCCAATGAGTGATGATAAAAATGCACTCGAAGCACGAATAGATGCTTTACAGCAGGAGATGGACACGATTCAAAATCAGCTTGATTTTCAACAAGAGATATCTCCATCAACCGACATGCCTACCAGCACATCGATCGATCCTGATCAAGCACCAGCAGAGAACCAGCAACAATCGATCGACAATGACAACCGCACGTCGATCTATACCGATCATCAGGAACAATACACTTCCATGAAAAAAGGAGCTACTCAACATCATCAAGACAGAAAACAGATGGCAAGAACAAGCTATACAGAAGAGTCTTGACATGTTCCAGTGACGCCTCACCACCAACCTCAACTGGATAGCAAAGAGCTTTGAATTGATGCAAAGAAGAATGCATCTACTCCGCAACAAGCAGAAGAGGCAACAATCGATCGACATGGACAACACCACATCGATCGATATGACGAGAAGCACACACGATGGATGGAATACAGAATTCCACTACAAACCAAAGTATGGAGCTAGAGCTTATGATACTTATCAGAGAAAGAAGAGAAGCTGGTCAGCCACAACAGAAAATCCAGCAACTCAAAGAAGAAGAGCTACCTACACCAAGAGAGAAGTTGACAAGATGATAGCTGAGATCTATGAAGCCCTAGATTATTCAGAGAATGAATACTACAGGAAGTTTGATGACATCTATTTCCATTTCGACACCAGCATTGCTACTCTTCAATCAAGGACAGAAGGGATAGACAAGGAGATCAAGGCTATTCAGAGACAACTAGCAACTCTCCCTTCACCCTTCACATCGACCGATATGCCATCCCATACATCGATCGACGAGGGCACTATGACATCGATCGACATCAATGCTACAGCATCGATCGATACTGATACACCATCAGTCCGACAGGCAACCATAACGGACACATTTGGTGTGATACCTACAATACATGAAGAACTGTCAGAGCCATCAAGGAATGCTTATGATCAGCTTGAAAAGCATCAGTTCAACATTGAGAACTTTGAGAGGAGGCTACACTTGTTGAAAGATGAGTTAGAGGATATGAAAAAGAGATGGACCAGGTCAGATGATGCCACTAGAAACCTCACTGCAACTCAGTCCACAGAACAAGAGGATGTTTGCACACCAGCAAACAAATTCTTCCACACCAACTAAGCCATTCAACCTCCAAAGTCAAGCTAAATGACTATAACAAAGCGCTGAGTGGGAGGCAACCCACTATTAGGTAATCTCATTTATTTTATGCATTACTAGCATTTATTTTCGTTTAAAAAAAAAAGATCTGAGTAGACGTTTACCATCTTTATCGACCGACGCGACCAAGTCGACATCGATCGACAGCACTACATCCGCCACGATCGACACGCTTTCATCTTCATCGATTGATATGTTATCGGTCAGGTATAACGTTCTAACTTGTTAAATTTTGCCTTTATAGTATATTTTCTATCAACTCTGACTTTTTTATACTGGGGACAGTGTAATTTAAGTCTGGGGGGATTATTAGTGATTATCTATTATTTATCTACTATTTTGAGTCTTATTTAAGATTTTTTTATGGAGTCAAGAAAGGGACAATGATCTTATCTAGTTTATTACTTGTCATTTAACCACTTTCTAGACCAGTCTTAGATTCATTGATTGCAGAAGTACTAAGATACTAAAGTGGATCAGCCTGTCTACTATGTTCGCACCTACTAAGAGTGTTTGAAGGAACCAAAGCTGACCTCCAACCTAATACTGACATTACCTGATTGTCTTGGGGCTTGGTATACATTGGATGGGTTCTTCCTGCAAGTTTGGAAGGTAAAAGTCTGTATGTTTCTGGTTCCCTTCTCTCTCTCTTCAAGCATCCTAGATATAAAAGATTGAGATGATTTCCTGGAAGATGCAGAGGGATATGAGTGTCTCCTGTGACCCCATTATTCTAATTCTGAAAGGAATGATCACACCTTGTGGAAACGAGGGATATGAGTGTCTCCTGTGACCCCATTATTCGCTACACTTTGTCAAAAAAAATAAATAAAAGCTATAAAAGTAGAAAGTCAATGAGATGAACAAGATGGACTGCATCAGCATCAATGTTCATTGAAATTAAAACTATAAGGATTCAGAGAAGAGAGAAAGAGGGAAGAAAGGGATCAGAGAAGACTACATGTGTGTTCAGAAACTTGTTTGAGTAAGAACCCATGTGTCCTTATACTCCCAAGATAAAGCTTACACTTTTATTTTATGCAAGAAATGAGGTCGGTAGGGGAGATTATCAGACAGGATTGGTTGAGTTGTTGACTAGGAAAAATTGGTTGCTATACTAGGATATGGTATAATGTGCTTTTGTAGTTAGAATGATCTTGACTTAGCTTGCACTACTAGGAAGATATGACAGAGATTTTTAAACTTTTTGAGTCCCTGCTGTCTTCAAAACTTTTCCAGATAGACTACCATAGGTTAAGTCTGGGGGAGTTGATATACCATGAATTTAACCTGATTTTAGTCATGGTATATGATAGATTTAGGATACATTTAACCTATTTTGGAGTCTAGAATGCATATTTACAGGTTCGGGAGCAATTGGAGAAAAGATGATGTTTTTTGGAGCATTTTGGAGCATTTTAGAGATTTATCCCGAGATGCCATATCGACCACTCAAGGTCAAGGTCGACACGGAGAGAGACGCGTCGATCGATACACCTTCAATGTAATCGATCGATATTCAATACACAGAAGCCCAGTTTGGTCACAGTCGACTTAAAGCCCAAGACTTCATCCAATTTACCAAGATACTCCTGATGAGTTTTAACCTAATTTTAAGTATTTATGCTTTGCCAAAGTGTTTTGGCAACAAAGAGAGTTTTAAGTCAAAGTCTTTTCTAAAGTTTCATAGTTATAGGTCTTTTGGTTCTTGAGAGTTTCTTTCAGAGAGAGTCTTTGAGAGTTTCTTTTCTATTGTTTGTGAGAGAGAGAGAGTTACAATTGAGAGATTTCTTGAACACCTTTATTTTCTATCTATTCTATCTATGCAGTTTTATTTTATTGTTATGATGTTTTGCTTGGCCATGTCTGAGTAAACACCTTTGTTAGATCTAGGATTCAAATAGGTTTTAAGGGGTTAGCCCCAAATATGAATACTTGAGAATGTGATATTCATCTTAAAATATTGCTCTTAATGCTTGTATAGGAGTAGCTAACCTATACATGATAACAGTGGATATTATCCTTGGATCTATCTTCTTTGAGCTTAGGAATTTGCTGGAAACAAGCGACAGCTGATTTGGCAAACTCCTTAAGCGAACTGTTAATCGGCCATCGTACTTGAAGCTTACTAGAAGTGTATCGATCGATACTCCTATAGAGTCATTGATCGATTGACGCGAGGCACTGCCGATCGATAAGTGCGACAGCAGGTCGATCGACGCCTTCCTATGTCTCGCCAATGGGAGTTTCATCGGTTCTAGTATTAGATAACCTAGGACGACAGTTAAAGTTATTGTTATAGCTGGGTTCTTTAATATCATGCAAGCATCTCATATAAGCATTCATACTATTATAATCCTTATAACCTGAATAGTAATCCTAGTCTAACACCTTCACCATATTTGTTTAACACCAAATCAATCACTTGAGTAATTGTCTTGCTCACCAATTCTAAGTTTACTTGCTATTTACTGCTTTAAAATCTTTGACCTAGCTTTGTTACAATAAGATCTAGTGTGTTCCCTAGCTCCTTGTGGATTCGATCCCTAAGTACTACAGCTTGACCTCTTTTGATGAGAGTAAAGTTGTCCTAGGGTAATTTGAGCACGTATCATTCTTCAAAGGTTATCGAATGAATTGCTATAACTTATATAATTGTTAGGGTAATATATGTTCTTCATCTAAGTTGTTCTTAATGCTACACTCCCTCCATTCTCAGATTTGGCTCGTGCTTCCCTTTCTTTTATTTCGAGTTTTATCTATTTATTTTGTCAATCTCAGACTGTAGAACACTAGGGACAATGTTTTTTAAGTCTGGGAGGTTGTGACTGACATTGTGTTTTGTTTTGAGTGTCAGTGAGTCATTTTATTATGTCAAAACAGAGTCAGTTGGGGATGATGAACTTTTTCTTGGAACTAATTGCATAACCACTCTCTAGCACCATTTTTGAGTTACTGACTGCATGGTGTTTTGAATGGAAACTTCAAAGTGGATCAACCTATTAGTTATTTCCGTGCTTGCTGAGAATGGCTGAAGAAACCAAAGATAGCCTCCAACCTAATCTACTCAATTTGCTTGTCTTGGGGCTTGATATGCACTAGATTGGATTCCTTATTCAGTTGTGGAAAGCAAAAGTCTGTGTGAGTCTGGTTTCCTTCTCTCTTCCCTTCAGCATCAAAAATAGAAAAGACTGAGATGATTTCCTGTTTAGTAAAGGGATAGAAAAATTTCTAAGGATCCCATTATTTTACTACAATGTAATGATCACACAAAGATGGAAGCAAAAGGTAGGAACATTTCCTATGACCCCATTGTTTGCCTAAAATTTATCATGAAGCAGAAAAAAAAATGGATTCAGAGAAGTGAGAAAAGAGATAGGAAAGGAACCAAAACCTGATTGGGTAAGAGTACATGTGTCCTTTGATAGATATTCCCATGATGAGTCTTCCCTTTAAACTCTTAAATGAGGCTGGTGACGGTGGATTTGGAAATCTCTTATGAGCTGTGGGCTGGAATGGTTTGTTTGCTAAGCTGAGGTCAAGTACATGGAAGTACCTTCTTAAGTTGGTACTATTTTATGTGGCTTGCAACAGGGTAAAAGTGAAAGTGGTTTTTCTAAATAGCTGGCGAGTTTCCACATTTTCAAACCTCTTCCACAGGTTGATTCTCTGGTTTGCTTGAGTGCAAGCAAATGATGTCTGTGAGAATTGACATAGCATTGTTTTTATGGGTTTTAACCATGTTATAAATCCGATTTAAAGTCTATTGTGTATTTTGAAGTCTTTTGGTGTTATTTTGTGTTGTACATGGGTAAAAGTGAAAGTTGGTACTATTTTATGTGGCTTGCAACAGGGTAAAAGTGAAAATGGTTTTTCTAAATAGCTGGTGAGTTTCCATGTGTTCAAACCTCTTCCACAGGTTGATTCTCTGGTTTGCTTGAGGGCAAGCAAATGATAAGTGTGTGAGAATTTATAAAGCATTGTTTTTATGGGTTTTGACCATGTTATAAACCCGATTTAAAGTCTACTATGTATTTTGAAGTCTTTCTGGTGTTATTTTGTGCTGTACACGGTTAAGATCACTTTGGATGCAAAAATAAAATAAAAATAAAAAAAGCAATATGAGGTGCAGAACTGTGTAGATGCGTCAGAAGTTTAGAAATAGATGGAGGTCTCCCCACCAATCGATGAAGCTCATATTTTAACACATGATATAGAATTGAGTTACTTTTCCAATTTCGCTTGTTTGCAGTCAATCCATCGGTTAGATAAAAAATTACGCTTACTTTATTGAAGTGTGGTCTGTCTAACGTGAAAGAGGAAGCTTTCGATGTTGTGGTCAGGTGTTAAACGACACCACCATGGGTGTCGAAAGAAACCTAACCTAATAAAGTCCCGACGAGTTTTCTCAACTTCCAAGAATTGTATTTTGGCCCAAAAATTTTCCTCATTTTTATAGAAATGTCTAGAATGTGTTTTAACTTATATTATCTATTGTTAAGCCATTGTGGAGGCTAAGTTTTGTTTTAGATTTTGAAAAAAAAAAAAGAACTTGTTCAGAGTTTTCTTGAAACTCCTGTTTTGATTATTTTATGATATCTATTCAGTCTTTAGTTATGTTTTCTCTAATCATGTTTGAGAAAACAACCTGTTAGATTAATGGATTTCTAGGGCTTAATGTTGAATTGCTGATTCATGAGATTTCTATGGTAATTCATCATATTCTATACAAAACTGATTATCGTATGAGTTTCTAGAGTAATTAACTAAAATCTAGAATCTTAGGATAATTGTGAGACACGTGAGTGTCATAAATTACATGAACTTAATCATGCTGAAGGAATTACTTATTCACAAAGAGATCTACTTATTCTAATCTGTTACACAACCGATCTACTTACAGCTTTGTTTTATTGATTTCTACTTTCTGGCTTAGCTTAGTTTGAAACTATAAGATTATTGTGTGATCCCCAGTCCCTGTGGATTCAATATTGAATTATTACAGTAAATCTCTTATTTAAGAAAGTATCTTAAAGGTAAATTTGAGCATATCAACTTGTGAAAAATGATTAGCTAGACAATATCAAATTTGAAAGGAGATTATCAAAGGAGGTCTCGTGTCTAAGATGCTTATCTAAGTAAACTTCGTGTGTCACTAATTTTTTGAAACGTTAAAATCCATAGAAAGACTAAGGGGTGCTTATTTAACCAAAGATTTGAGAGAATCCAAGATTTGAGTAAATCCAAGAAAGTCCGAGAATAAATCTTAAAAAGTTTTGTTACAAATTTTATGGTTCTTTGAAGAAATTTCAGAGTTTTTTAAAAAACTTTAATAATTTTTATTTATTTTTAAATTATAATTATTTAATATTTTATCGTTTTATGAAATATATTAAAGTTATTAAAATTGATTTTCAATTATTTTTTTTTCATTACAAACTGTTTGATTTTCTTTTTAAAAATGTGAAGTGTTTTTTTTTTAATTTTTTAAAAATTTCAAATACCATCATAGAAAAAGAAAGTGGTATTTCGATTCATTTCTTTTTCATTATAAATTATCATTCATACCCCCATCAAAATCCATTTGATAGATTTTATTAACAAAATCTATATTTTCTAATAAGCTGGAACTTGGGAACACTTATACACATGATTATTCCAATAAACTTGGATTTCATACATAATTTATAAATTTTAGATATAATAAGAGGAGATTTGAAAAAAAAAATCATTTCAAATCCTTGATCCAATAAAAATCCTTTCAAATCCACACATCAATTTTCAAACTTTTTAATTCATATGAATATGATACATGTTTGCATGAGATGAAGCTGTTGCAGAATACTAAAGCTTTGATACCACTTGTAGAGTCAATCAAAACTCTAACAAAACTTTGTTGGGGATCACTACAATCCCATGGTCCTTTGATTTTTCCCATTGATTCACATTCATGTTCATGACGCACAAATTTTTCACCAGTTCATGGCCGCAGCGCGCTACATCTGGGGTGGATCCAGGATCCACAACATCCACTATGAAGTATCGGAAAACACCTCCGATGTGGTTTACAAGATCATAGACTCTCTTTGTTCCTGGGTATGCAAACCCTAAAGAGTATACAAAGAGATATACAAGAGGTACATGACTAAGAGCTAAGCCTAGAACAACATATCAACTCTAGCTTACTCTATCTCTCTAAGAGATGCCATGGAAGCCTTCCTGGATGCTTGAGGTTTGTGCCTCCCAGAAGCATGGCTTAGATATCCATGTCGTGATCTCTCCTTCTTTGTATTGTCAGCACTTAACCTAATTGGCTTTGTCGGCTAGGCCTATAGGTTGTCCACGCGTAACTTGTGCAACTCGGCCCAGCCGATGAACAAGTCCGATGGACTAGACCAAACCTCACAAATCTCCACCTGTTTGGTCCAAGTCCATAACCCTTCCTTTGTGCTCGACCCCTCCTGAAGCTTGAGAAAACCTGCTCATCCTCTGCATCTCCTTGTCTTCTCTTATCTCTTCTCTCAGCTTCACCTTGAGCTAATCTTGTAGTCTCTTCATGATCTTCTTGAAACCTGCATAAGCTTACACTTATACACCACAACCGCATAAGTAGATTAAACACTTAAATCCACTTATCCTCATCAATAAAAATGGACATCATCCTTGATGAAAGGTATGTGACAATCCCATTGCCATTCTGAATTTCCATCACCTTCATCTATTGTCTTGAGTTGCAAACCCAGCTGCTACACTCCAAGTGTGAAGCCCAACTCCTCATTGATGTTGTGTTACTTCATATCCTATTACTCCTCGTGAACTTATCAACAATACAACCTTGCTGTCAAAATCACGAAAATGTTCAAGTCTTGAATAGAAACCTGAACATCCTTCCGCAAGTTGATTTCCTCCTTGGCCTTTCGATTCCACTCATGTGCACTGAGCCTTGAACCAAAATACATGAATTCTGTTCAGCAACCTTCAAACCATATATGCTTCAAACCTGAAACAACCTTTGATTCTCTACTTGTTAAAAACACTCCAGCCTTGAAAATGTTTTGTACCGCTGTTACTCAGAATAGGACCCGCCATCCAACCATCACTGCTGGACAGACTTTTGACACAACCTTGGTTCACCTTTCATGTTGTTAACAGAAACTGCTACCACATAATTCTCCTTGAATCAACCGCAAACCTTGAAGTCACTCATGATCCATACTCTGAAACAGTCTTTGACTCACCCTTGATATTCTTGAACAGACTGCACTTGAGCATCACTTTGTACCGCTGCACAACTATAGCAGGACACACCGCCTAACACCACCTTATTAGGAAGACTTTCGACACAAACGTCTTTCCTCCACCATCTGATCAAACTATTCTGCAACCACATATGTCCCACTAACAGATTTATACCCCACTTCTAGTTGAATAAATTGAGCCTCATACCATATAGTCCTTGGTACGCTTTGGCTCTCCTTCACGAGCTGCCTGTGATATCCCATCTAGAATCCTTGATATCCCTCCTTTACTCAGCTGTGAATTCCTTTCCTCAATACCCTTCTTGTATTGATATGTCTCCAAATACCGAAACCTGTGCATTATCGTCAACAACTTGAACACGCCTGCTAGTCATTGAACCTGCCATTAGCCTGATGAGTACCTGACCATCAATGAGTATCTGGCCATTTGATAATGGACTTTCTTGAGGAAACTGCCTCTGTGTTCTCCTGTGATATGACCATATATCCAGAACTCTCCTTGTTTTGTTCCATAAATGCAATCGGCTTTTTCTGCATTTATACCTTTCACGAAACTTCTTTCAGCTCCATGACTTGAGCTTAAAATGAGTCTGCTAACAGTTTCTTACTTTGCTTCATCCCACCATTCTTCATCTTCACTGCTCAATACTTCAATTTAACTAAGTACCTCACCACGTTTTTCCTTGCATCATACTCGGCTCCTTTTTCCTCTGTATCAACTTCACTGCAGTGTACTTATGATACATATGCTGATTTACTTGTCTCGCCTATAAGTAACCTTATGTAAGACTCCTCTTACAAATCTCCTTCTGATGCGTCTTGTACTTGTTAACTGATCTAGGAACGTCTGGCCTTGACACACTGAACATATCCACGACCCTCTTGTCATGGAATAATGTTTCCTTTCAGCTCTTACTCTCTTGAGCTGACCAAGTTGCTCACTGAAACTTTTACCATTCAGCTGAACCAAACAAGACATCTTCTAACCAGAAAACATGTGACTCACTCCACCTGGAATCAGATTATATATCCCTGATGCATCAATCCTCATATAATCTCAGTGGCTCCACCTGAATCAAATAACCATGTAGAAGTACCATGTCTCTGGAATAACTAAGTTTCTGCAACTTTCCGTGGTAAATGTGTCCTTTAACCACATCTCTCATCACCCAAGCTTGTGATGCTCCTGAGATACTCCCTTACAGCTTATGTCGTGTCAAACTCGAACCCATGGTGAGTTTCTCCAGCTGTAACTATACTCGAACCATAACTTGTTCAAGCATGAAGTTCCAACCTGGTCAAGTCTGAAAATTTCTCATTTTGCCTTTGAGCTTCAATTCTTGTCTGAGAGCTCCACCTTGACCACTGTGGTCGTGACACCAAAACCGGCGTCCTTTACTTCTCATCTGAGTCTATTCATCTGGAATTGCCGACTCAGACATCCATGACGATTCCTCTAAGATATATCTCACACACGCTTCTATTAGCTGTGGTAGCGACTTTTTGCTTCTTGAATAAGTGTTGATGACTGTTGTCTCATACCCTTAATCCTCAGGATTACAACCAGTCGTAACAACCTGTTCAACCCGATTCTGTCTGCGCATTTTTCTCTACCTTTGACAATAATATTCAAGCTAAGTCTAACCTTGAATCGCCTTATCCCTTAGGTTTCTTCCTGTCACTCACACGACATCACTAAAGCTTCTACATGTTGTTACCACAAATAGCCATTTGCTTCAACATACTCTCTTGTAGGCTTTACACACTAAGTGCCTTCGCTCTAGTTGCTTCTTCGTGGAGGTACAACCTATTCCTACCACACTGACTTGGTGACTTTTCTGGCTTTCTTATTATAGCCAGAAACCTTTCCTGTCACTCACACGACCTCACTAAAGCTGCTACACGCTGTTACCACAAATAACCATTTGCTCCAGCATATATTTGTGTAGGCTTTTATACACTTTTCCCTTGCTTTAGTTTCTTCTTCGTGGAGGTACAGCCTGTTTCAGTCACACTAACTTGGTGACTCCTCTGGCTTTCTTCTACCATCCAGAAACCTTTCCTCTCATGCACCCACGAGACCGACTTCAACTGAACCAAAACAGAATCACCTCTGTTTTGTCATATAGTTGCCACACGACAACCAACCTGTGCAGCTGAAAGATCTGTTGATCATCTTTCGCAAAGATAACCTGCATTCCTTGTGATCTCTGAAAACCTTCAATTCCTGTGAGATTGACGACCTTCGATTCCTTCTCCATAAGCCTAGATTTGACTTAAGATGAGTTTGTCTTCCCTTGAGATATCCTCCATCCCAAACGACTCAAATCAATCTCCAACACTGCTGATCACGAACACGCCCACCTGTGCTATTCTTGTTGCAGCTTGCGCGGGTCTTCCCTTTCTTGCAAACAACCGCTGCATCCCTTGCAAGTCTCTCATCATGATTTCACAAACCTGAAACCATCACGTGCATTGAGATCTTCCACTGTGAACGTTTCTTCCTCTGTCCCTGACGTTGTCTTTGTCTACCACATACAAACGCCATCTGCTTCTTTCCTTGACGATGCCTATCTTTCAGCATCAACCCTGGTTCGTCACTCTTGAAAATAATGATGTGATCATGACTACAAATCTACTGATTTTTCTTCTCCAGAATTTCCAGCTGATGTCGATTCTAACTTGAAGCTCTTCCGGAACCTGAATCGCCACTGCCTCAAACCAAAAGCCCTTTGACTCAATCCATATCCAACCTCAACAGCCAGTAGACACCAAACTCCTTATCCTGAGAATTTCCCTATAACAATCTGAATGAACACCTTATCTTGAACATCTCTCTGAACCGCTGTTGTTGCCAACATAACCCACCGCTTAGCTCAACCTGCTAAGAAGACTTTCGACGCAAAAATCTCTGCTCAACCTCTGCTCAAACAAATCATTACCTCTGCAACTGTGATACCCTGTAGACCCATTTGTTTGACCTCATATGTCCTGAGATGCCAAAACAAACTACTATTGAATCCCATGCAGAAAACCCGAAACAAACATGTTTCCATCCTGGATCAATCTCGATTTGACACTGTCACCTATTCAGCCAAACTCTGATTTGAACACCCAAACTCCGCGTGCTTGCAGATTTATACCAGCAGAAAACTATGTGTTTCGTTAAACACATATCTTCTTAGAACACCACACTGCATTGCCTCTGAAAATAGCAGTCTTGTAGTATCTTGTTCTCTGAACATCTACCCAATTGTAGACTCTCATAATCACACATAGACAAACCCGCATGAGTCGATTTCCTTCAACCCTTCTGCAACCCCCTTCATGCTGAGTAAAGAATAAGATCTGTTACTCGAACAACCATGAAACACTCATCTCATTCAAGGTTCTAAGGCGTCTCCTAGTTCCAAGAATTCCATGAGATACCAAACTGAAATTAGAACACCACCTGCGATTGATATACCTTGTACATTGAACCCGAAAACTCTCACTGAATCTTCTGAAAATCCCAAACAAAAAAAGTGCGAAAACCCTTGTGCTCCACTGTGCTTTCAGTTCCAATAACTTGCAGAACATGAAGAAACCCGTGACTCCAATGCTTAGTGTCACACACACCTTTTGACTATCACACACTCCTTGTGACTGCAGATTGAAGACAGCTCTGAAACCTCTGTTTCTTGTGCTAGCAGCCTGCCACCATCTTATCTTGTGAGTAACCTGAAACCCTTCTCACATAGTAGCAGATTATTGCACCGTTAGAGAACTTTAGAGAACCCTGATTTCATAAACTCGAAATCATCTCAACCGTTTCAACTGACTTGTGAATCCTTCCTCCGTAAACTTGTGCAGCTGCAGCGAAGAACGTCCAACAGTTTTCCTTCTTCTCTTGTAAACCGAAAATCTCTTTCACCTGATCTTGATCTCGGTGTATCCTCTGATTTTTGCTCTGTTTAGGGCAAAACCACGTGACCACCAGCTTCATATGTCTCTCCTCCTTGAGACATGGACTCCGTGAATCAATGAGCCTGTGCTCTGATACCACTTGTTACGGAATACTAAAGCTTTGATACAACTTGTTGAGTATCCTTAAGCCTTCTGATAGCACTTGTAGAGTCAATTAAAAAGTCTAACAAGACTTTGTTGGGGATCACTACAATCCCATGGTCCTTTGATCTTTCCCATTGATTCACATTCATGTTCATGACGCACGAATTTTTCACCCAGTACACGGCCGCAGCGTGCTACATATGGGGTGGATCCAGGATCCAGGACATCCACTATGAAGTATCGGAAAACACCTCCGATGTGGTTTACAAGATCATAGACTCTCTCTATTTCTGGGTATGCAAACCATAGAGAGTATACAAAGAGATATACAAGAGGTACATGGCTAAGAGGTAAGCCTAGAACAACATATTAACTCTAGCTTACTCTATCTCTCTAAGAGACGCCATGGAAGCCTTCCTGGATGCTTGAGGCTCGTGCCTCCCAGAAGCTTGGCTTAGAGATCCCTGTCGTGATCTCTCCTTCTTTGTATTGTCAGCACTTAACCTAATGGGCTTTGTCGATTAGGCCCATAGGTTTTCCACGCGTAACTTGTGCAACTTGGACCAGCCGATGAACAAGTTCGATGGGCTTGACCAAACCTCACAGAAGCGAATGAAGATTACCAAGATAATGTGCGTTGTTCGTGATGTCCAGCGTCAAGTCAAATAAAATTCTGGGAGATCCAGTGGAGATTGTACCAAAGCCATAAGAATCGGAACTGATGAAATTGATGGATATGGGCAGATTGATTCACCCGACGAGATATGCTAAGAAAGGGCAAGCACCAGTGGTTACCTGCTCAGGGGTTACTTAGGCTCTGAAAAGCACTTTCTCTACGTGCTTATCGAGCGACATGGCCCTGACTATTCCACCATGTTTATGACTAGTTAACTATCAATTGCAGCAGTGGTTATATAATAAATTAAAAATGTTTATATTTAATATGATTATAAAATATTAAAATCATATTATTAAAATAAATAGAAAAATTATAATAAAAATTATATTATGAAATCTTTAAAAAAATATAGAAAATAATTTTTAAAGCTTATATTAAAAATTAAAATAAAATATATATTTTCAGTATTTTTTATTATTTCAATTTAAAATTTTAATTGAATAATTTTATTTTTATTTTAATACATATTTTTTTAAAAAAAAAAAAATTTACTCTCCAGCAATCGCCTGCAATCGTCCACAACTACCCACAACCGAAAACGCTAGCTAAAGACAGCTTTTGAATTTAAAAGGTTTAAAACGATTTGAAACAATTTATAGTGTTTTATGTGAATGTTGCAAAACGCCAATAACCTCTACCAACCAAAGATGTGTTTGCGGATGATAACAGGAAAACGAGTCATGCCACTAATCTTTTATAGTTTATACTACATGGAACTAAAAGAATCAAATCGAGTCAAAGAGATACCAAAGTATATTGGGTTTGAGCGAACAAAAAAAATCGTCACTAGAGAGTGAAGAAAGCTTCGGGTTTAAAGATACTGAATTTTACCTTTTCTGTTTTTTTACACTTAAAAATAATAAAATTTAGTTACAAAATATTATATACTTTAATTTAATCTGATTTTGATTAATCTAAGGTTAAGATTGTATAAACACTAATTTAATCTTAATCCCACAACAATCTATGACAAAGTCTTAAAGGGACAAACTAGAATTGAAGGTGTCTTATTATACCAGTTTTTCTATTTTTATATCTGAAATAAAAATTAGAATTTAATCAAAAGACTATTTGAACTTAAATTTAACTGAAGTTCATGAATATATCGGATTACTATTTAAATGCCAAACACAACCATGACACACGAAGTTTATGAATATATACTAAAATTTATCTATTTGAATTTAAACTTAACTGAAATTTATGAATATATACTAAAATATATCTTACTGAAATTAAATTACTTATAATATCATTTAAATTTAAATTTTGATTATTTATTTACATAAATTTAATATTTATTTGTTAGTACAACTTTTCACTTTATTTATGTGACAGTTCATGATTTAGCTGAGTAGTTGGAAAAATATAACATTTAAATTATTGCGTTCATTTATGTAGATATATATTATTAATAATAATAAAATTGTAATTAACTATGTTTTTGAACAATATAATACACAAAACAGTGCTTTCCAAAATCGGTCTTATTTTCGTTAAGCTGAAGAGGAGAGAACCAATCCTATATTACAGTTTTAATTTCCTATATAGAGTAAGTAACTGTAAATTTTATTATTGGCATAATTATATTTGATTAAGTTTAAAACTTAAATGCAGACATATCTAAAAAAAAAATTATTTGTCATCAATTTAAAACAGACTCATACTGACTATGTAAACCACACTGGTAATTCTGCATACATGTGAACGACGAAAGACGATTGTTTCCTGATTCTTCATGCTACATTATACGCCCTTGTGTTTTACGCTTGTGGTACATGAATGATTTCTAAGCTGAGGAAACTTTATTGCAGGATTCTGATATCTTCCAAATAGCTTGCAAAACGGGTCCTTTTTCTTGTTCCGAAACCATCTTCACCAATTGAGAACAATTGCAAATGTGATCCAAACCTGACGTAAAATCCTCATACCCTCCATTGTCCAAAATAGCGTCCACCTTCGAATGAAGCGGGATAGTCTAACCCTGACATTTCTTGCCCCATCAAATCCTGAAAGCCTTTTAGCATACTATACCAACCTTGTCCTGAAAACAGCTCATTATCTTTCCATAAACCATCTGTAAAACACCAACAACCTCGAATAAATGGTAAGTTGAAAGCCTCTAGAGGTTGTGTTGTCCTCTGTGTGTTCACCACCTCTGCTTCAGCCCAAAGTGGTTATTCTCTTTCCGCCAATTTGAGTGTTTCCCTAGGATCAATATCCAGATTACTAAATACTTTGTTATTCATTTCTCTCTAAATATACCATAAGATCTACGCAAATTGATGATCATACATCTTTGGGTGTAGACATATCTAAAATAAGCCTACTATAACCTACTGTGGAAAATTTATTTTTAGAAAAAGTTTTTTTTCAGCTATTTTTATAAGAGTTAGTAAGTATTTTCCTGCACCAAGTGCATTAATAACAGTTGTAAATTTAAAGTATATTTTAAAAAAAAAAAATTTGCATAATTTTTAGATTTTCTTATAATATATGTATATATTTAAAATTGTTATCTTGGAGAGAATTTTTTATCTATTTCTTTTGTTTAAAATATGGTAAATCAAATTTTTAAAAATTAAAAGAAAATTTTGTTATGTATATAATAATTGAAACATAAAACTAAAAAACATTTCTAAAATTTTGTATATATTAAAAAGAAACTATTGGTGTTGGGATATGCCATGGATTTTATCCACTTTTAGTCATGGTATATAAGTGTTTTCGAATATTTAACTACGATTTGGAGTCTTTTTAGAGGATTTACATGTTCATGAGTGTTTTGGAGTAAAGTGATGATTTTGGAGCATTTTATAGGCAAAAGGAGAAGTTACCCGAGCTGACCATCGGGCAGACCAAATGGTCGACGATCAAAGATAAAGATCGATCGATGCACACCTCGTGCCATCGATCGACGGCGATGCGAGATGAGCCCAGCCGACTTAAAGCCCAAGTCAACACCAAATTACAAGATTGCCCCTGACGAGTTTTAACCTGATATTTATGTGCTCTGCCATTGTTTTAGGCAACACGCGCTTTCTAAACTTTCATATTTTCTTAGCAAAAGGTTTCTAGTAGTTTAGAGAGAAGATCCAAGACTCCTTCAGAGATTTGTGATTGGAACTCCACTTTTATTTACTATTCTATCTGTGCAATTTATTCAGACTATGATTGTGCTTTCTTTGATTATGTCTGAGTAATCTACTTGTTAGATTTAGGGTTCAGATAGGTTATGAGGGATTAGCCCAAGATATAGAACTGCTAAGTTGTTGTATTCATCAATAGGATTGTGCTTATTGCTTGCTCTAGAGTAGTTAACTAGAACATTGATCTAGGTTGATAGATATATTGACTTGATTGATCCTGATTGAGCTAGATCTGCTAGAAACAAACGACAGTTGATTTAGCATACTTAGTGAACATAATTCAACCTGTTCGTAAAGCTTGCTAGGAAAGAACCATTGATCGATTATCCTATAGATAAATTGATCGATGTTCTGAAAGGCAAATCGATCGATTATCCCATAGATAAATCGATCGACGCTTCCTCGGATCCTATGCAATAGATAATTTAAACAAATGAAAGTTGATAGATTGATTATTGCTAAGTTGAGTTCTAATATACCATATAACTTAAGCTTCAATATAACTATAATCCTGATTACCTGAATAGAAACCCTAAGTCTAGCGCCTTATTAATATTGACTTAAAACTCCAATCAACCGAACAACTTCCTTATTCACCCTTGCTATTTTATTTACATTAGTTGAACCTAGCTTAATCACCGCTGATTGGAATCTATGGTGTGCCTTATCTCTCTGTGGATTCGATCCCTAAGTACTACAATTGAACCTCTTATTTGAGAGAGTAGTTCACTCCTTAGGGTAATTTGAGTGATATCAAATTTGGCGCTGTTGCAGGGGACCTTAGATCGCCATTAGATTCTACCTAGTTTGATTTACTCTAGGTTTTTTTCTTAATTACTATTCTGAAAAAAAATCTTCTTTGGTCTTTTCAGGTGCATGCCCAGCAGTACCAGAAGCAACAAGAACAACCACTTTTCGTATCAGATCCCTCACGTTTGGAACGCTCGATTCGTAAAGACAAGCACTCCACATCGATCTACTGCTTTACTCAATCATCGATCGATCCTAACCATCCACCGTCATCCTCAACACCTCGACCGTCGACTGACTCTTTCCACCCGACATCGATCGACCCCCACTCACGAGACATGGTTGTGACTCTAGTCCTTGTGCGAGATGAGAATGGAAACCTGCATGACTAGGAGGGTCATCTGCGTAATGCAGCAGGTCTGAAGATAGACGATCAGGGGGCTGTAATCCCTGATCCAGATAATGCTGCAGCTGCTGCTGTAGATCAGGCTGCTCGACCCAGAACCTTGGCAGACTAAAACCATCCAGATTAATACTATGCCAACAGGTCTGTTATTCGTCCTCCAGCTATCCAGAGGAACGATTTCGAGCTTAAGCCCCAATACTATACACTCATGGGGCAGACATGATACATGCTCAAATTACCTAGAGCAAATTTACTCTCATCAAAAGAGGTTCAATTTCATTACTTAGGGATCGAATCTACAGAGACTCTTGGATTGCACAATAGATCTTATAGTCTTCAAAATAAAGCTAGGTTGAATAGTTTTAAAACAGTAACTTAAATGAAATCTAGTTCAGATAGGGAAATCGATCGATAACCTTTTGTAAATATCGATCGACGAATAGGAAAATTGTTCGATTTTAGATACTGGGGTTTGTTATCAATTCGGAGATGTAGCTAGATCAAGGTAAACCTTAAGGTATGACAAGTATGCTTCTTTAGGGATTATAAGGGTTTTAAATATGGTTGTTCTCGAACTCAACTCTTAGGAACAATCTATAGGATTTTCTAATAGCTGGATCTCAAGACAGTCAGTTGTCGCATGTTCCGACTTGAGAAAGCATCGATCGATATGTCTTTTTGACAATCGATCGACATGCCTTTCAGATAATCGATCGATAACTATTATGTCATATCAATCGATTAGCCTTCCAGTAAGTATTACCGAGCAGGTTTATAAGTTCTCAGATTAACTAGGGCAACTTTCGTTTTTAGCTAATTAATAAGATCAGTCTAGTTTATTTTCAGGTAATTTACCATGTTGTCGCTTGCGCAAATTAAACCTAAAATCTAAGTCAAGGGTGATCAATTCCTTTACTTAGCATTAAGCACAACTAGAATGAAAGAACTATTAAAATACCCTAACATTCATATTATGATCAGCAATACATAAATCAACCTTTGGTGAACCTAAATCTAACAGCAGGACTACTCAGACATATTCATAAGAAGCATAGTTATGATGGTCTGAATAATACTTAAATAAAACTCAATGAAAATAGTAATAGAGTAAGAAACAAAAAAGAGTTCAAGATCTTCTCTGTTTTATGCAGTTCAGATCTCTCTCTCCATGGTAGATATCTTCTTCTCCAACTGACTCTCCAAGCTTAATACTTCTCTCCTTGGTGATGACTTTTTGTGACTTTGCTTCTTTTCTCTCCTTAATTGCTTCTCTCTATTTAAATGGTACAAAACCCCTAAAAATATGACCTAACAGGCGGCCAGGGTGTATAATGCAAATATGACATCTTTTGGGTAAAACTCGTAAATCTTCAAATCTTCATTAATCGTGAATGGCTCTGCATCGACCGATATGGCGAATAGTAAATCGATTGATGCTTGTGATACTCTGTAGATTGATACGGCTGTAATGCGTCGGTCGATGCTCTCTTTAGTAGTCAGCTCCACGAGTGAAATGTAATAACTCCCAAAAGATCTCAAAATGCTCCATAATCATCACGTTATTTCAATGAGTACCTAAACCTGAACTATCTCTAAAAGAGCTACGAAATGCATATAAAACCTTTGAAAACATATGAAACTTATAGGCTAAATAAGGTAAAATATAGAGCATATAAACTCTCCCAGACTTATCCTTTTGCTTGTCCTCAAGCAAAATATAGGACTAATCTGAAAAAAGGTTTTGAAAATAATGGGGACTCAACATAATTTAAAATTACTACTCACGTTCTTGCATAAAAGACGATGGAAGTGAGTAATTGCTAACCTTTAGGAGTATTTGATACACTACACACTAGCTTAGTCACCATACCATTCATTCTACAACTTCACTGATAGCGCCTGGCATACGCCTCTACTGACCACATTTCTGCGATAATACAGATGTGTAGGTTACATCCTAGGAGTATCGATCAAGGGACACATGAATTCTTACTCAAACAAGTTTCTGAACACACAGGTAGTCTTCTCTGATCTCTTTCTTCCCTCTTTCTCTCTTCTCTGAACCCTTATATTGTCAATTTCAATGAACAGTGATGCTGATGCAGTCCATCTTGTTCATCTTATTGACTTTTTTTTTACTTTAGTAGCTCTTTTTTGGACAAAGTGTAGCGAATAATGGGGTCACAGGAGATACTCCTACCCCTCGTTTCCAGAATGTGTGATCATTCCTTTCAGAATTAGAATATTGGGGTCATAGGAGACACTCCTACCCCTCTGCATCTTCTAGGAAATCATCTCAATCTTTTATATTTAGGATGCTTGAAGAGAGAGAAAGAAGGGAACCAGAAAAACACAGAATTTTACCTTCCAGACTTGCAGTATGAACCCGATCCAATGTATACCAAGCCCCAAGACAAGCAGTAAAGTCAAATTAGGTTGGAAGTCAGCTTTGGTTTCTCCAGACATTCTCAGCAGGTGCAGGTGTTAGCATTACATGATACATTGCGGTGTTTCTATCTACTACACCCTGCAAGTTAGTAAATCTAGATGGTGCTAGAGAACGGTTGGATTAGTAATAAACATTTTTGAAAACACTTTTTTTTAGATAGCTAAGATTCATAACTCATTAATAAAAGATAACGTTAGTAACTACCTCCCCCAGACTTAAAATACTCTGCCCCCAATATAACCGGTCTAAGGTTGGTGAAAAAAATGAAGCACAAATATAATTGGATGGTTAGTGATTTAAGTTATAATAATCGTACCTATCAGTCTGTGTATCAATCGATACCGATACTCTGGTATCGATCGATAGCCATTAGACAGAAATCATCATTTTGTCTGAGAGTGCCTAATCCATCTGATCTGTCAGTTTGTAAGTGCTGTTAGACAATCCAAACACAAGAAAACAAGTGATAAGTCACGCAATGGAGAAGCAAATAGTCTGAAACATAAATCCTAAAAATCTGACAACAGAAATAAAATCAAAGTGCTGCCTCGTCGTCGCCTGCGGATGAGTCATGCTGGTACTTGTGTGATGGTCCTGCTCCTGATGGGTCACTGGCCCTGACGCTCCTCCTGCTCATGCACCTACAGCGAGACACTCTAGCCCAGATGGCCTGAAGAGCGTCCGTGACAACCCTTTGAAAGTCTCCACGATCACGGATCGGGAGCTCTGGTATGACGGAGAAGTTGGGTAGTGGTGCCTCTGGCGGGCCCTGAGTAGCCTACGCTCTGCGCACTCCGGGACTCTGCGTGGTATGTCCTGGAGGTTGTGGAGGAATGCCTCATCTGGCTGGAACTGAAGCCTCTCGATGCTCCAAGCAAAATCCGTAATGTGAGGGGCTGGTAGCTGTAGAAGATGGAGGCGCTCACCTGTCCTAAAACTCCAGCACAGACCCTCCTTCAGACACTGGGCTGATGATAGATGTCCCATGTCCAAGTAGGCTCGGGAAGTGCTTGCTGCCCCTGCATCCAAGCGGATTCCCAAGTGTATGAAGATTGGTGTAAGCAAGCTCCTGACCGTCTCCTTCTTCCTGCACGTGCCCTTAAAGGGCTTCATCTTCTGGCACACCAGGTGTTGGGCAAAGAGAGATCCAAGGTTGGGCGTGAGGGTCTAAATGCTGCAGATCCACCAATCCGTCCATCGCAAGGAATAACAGTGTAAGCTCGTCCATCCGCACCTTGTTTGGCTTCATCTTGCACAGCAGTGTGCTGGCAAGGGCCCTAATGAAGTAACGCAGGGTTGGGTGGTGGATGTCGGTCTGGGTGACGGATGTGCTCCAATGGCCTGTGCCTATGGTTCTCGAGAACTCACTGAGTTCTGGAAACTCAGGGACACCAATGGTGGCAGTAGCAGTGTCGAACCCGTAGATCTCACCGAGCTCGGAGACGGTGATCTGGTATCTGACACCTCTGGCAAAGAAGGAGAGGATGCCGTCGCTTGCTACGTGGCCTGTCGACGTGGTGTAGGAGAGATCAGCGGTGGCAATGAACTGCCTGACCAGAGAGGGATAGAGGTCGTAGGGGTGTGTGGCCATGGCACCGAACCCAAGTTGCCTGATCATGTCCTCCAAATCGGACTGAATACCGAGTTGCCTCACGGTGGCCTCGTCTATGAAGCGCGTGGGACATATGTCGACGTGCAGCCATGTGTTGTAGAACAAGCTGTCGTAGTCGTCCCAAATATCCGTCCTCCGAAGGTTAATGCAGTCAGTAGTCCGAACCGCTGCAGACGGGTACTCAAACCGCTCCACTGTCGCGATGGCCTTGGTAGGGTTCCTAGGCCAAGGGTATCGCTCGTCTGGCTGTCATTGCAGAGACTGTGATTAAGATGAAGATATAGATGAGGAAGATGGTGGTTCGGGCGGGGTCCTAGAGGTGCTCGAGTTATCGAGCCTTCTCTTCGTCCTCCTCTCTCATCTCCTGTCATTCCGTGAGCTCATCTGCAAACAAAACAAAAGTGGAAAATTAGTAAGCGTAATCAGTGAAGTCTTGCAACGATCGATACTCAGAATGAGAGATCGCTCGATGTGGATAACTAGGCATCGATCGATATGTCATGTAAGACATCGATCGATTTCGGAACACTTATGTCGATCTATACGACATCTCTTCTATCGATCTACACGACATCGCGAGCCCTGCAAGAAAAATTCTCAACCCAAATCACAATTCCAAAACACCAAGCATAAATCGATCAGTTCTAGAACCTATTTCATCATGCTAGCAACCTAAATCGGCCAAATCCGAGCCTAATCGATCGATTTTTTTTCATATCAAGACCCAACCAAAGAAAATCCAAAAAATAGAGAATTTCGAGTTTATACCTTGTAGATCGGTTAAATAGATGAACAAATGAGATAGATAGATGAGAAACAAGAAGATTGAGGAAAGGAATGGGTGAAATCGGTTTGGTTTCTAGAGAGAAAAAAGGTTTTTTCTTTTTCGGGCGAGGTTTGCGATTGTGGAGGCGAAAAGGCGGATGTCGAGGTTAATGAGTCTCAACCTCGATTTGTCCGCATCAATCGATATGCTTGGTGTGCTACCGATCGATTTTTAATGCTATCCCATAATCTCTTTTTTTATTAAAATAAAAACCATAAATTTAAAATCCTAAATCTATTAGTGGGTTGCCTCCCACTCAGCGCTTATTTTAAGTCGTGTGCTGGACTAATTTAGAGTCAGTCTCTGATTGGAATATCCAATAGCAGATTGTCAGTATCCGAGATTACTGCTTTGGCCCAATAATGTTTAACTCTG
Organism: Brassica juncea; assembly: GCA_018703725.1. NCBI lineage: Eukaryota > Viridiplantae > Streptophyta > Magnoliopsida > Brassicales > Brassicaceae > Brassica > Brassica juncea. The sequence goes on from CM031936.1 coordinate 23,821,098, forward strand.
TGTCCATTTACAGTGAATTCGTTTCCTTTTTCATCAAACAGAGTTATTGCTCCGTAGGGTCGTACTTCCTTAACTGTGAAAGGTCCTGACCAACGAGATCGGAGTTTTCCGGGAAATAAGGAAAGTCGGGAATTATAAAGCAGTACTTGGTCATTAGGTTCGAAATTCCTAGAAATATTTTTTTTATCATGATATGCTTTCGTCTTTTCCTTATAAATTCTCGAGCTCTCATAAGCCAAGTGTCGAGTTTCATCTAATTCATTTAGTTGGATAAGCCGTCTTTCAGCAGCGGGCTTAATGTCGAAATTTAGCAGTTTGACTGTCAAGGCCCCCTTGTGTTCAAGTTCAACTGGTAAATGACAGGCTTTTCCATAAAGTAAATGAAATGGCGTAGTCCCTAATGGAGTCTTGAAGGCAGTCCTATAGGCCCAGAGTGCATTGTCCAATTTCCTTGACCAATCCTTTCGGGATATTCCTACAGTATTTTCTAAGATTTCTTTTATTTGTCTATTGGATACTTCTACTTGTCCACTTGTTTGCGGGTGGTAGGGTGTGGCAACTCTGTGATGGACTCCATTCTTTTTGAGTAGTTGATCAAAAATCTTATTGATGAAGTGAGTTCCAGTGTCACTTATTACTACTCTAAGTACTCCAAAACGAGGGAAAATGATGCTTTTGAAAATTTGGACGACTACTGCAGCATCGTTCGTTGGGGAAGCTACTGTTTCAACCCATTTATACACATAGTCTACAGCAACTAAGATGTACTTATTTCCATAAGAGGAAGGAAAGGGGCCCATAAAATCAATTCCCCAGCAGTCTAAGACTTCAACTTCGAGAATAAATTTTTGTTGCATTTCATGTCTTTTGCTGATTTTTCCTTACGTTGGCATCTGTCACATTTTGCGATGTAAGCATGGACATCGCGAAACATTGTCGGCCACCAGAAACCTGCTTGAAGAACTTTTGCCACCGTTTTAAAGGTTGCAAAGTGTCCAGCATAGTCAGATCCATGGCAACGAAATAAGATATTATTAATTTCAGTTTCGGCGATACATCGTCTGTATATTCCATCGGGACAGTGCTTGTATAAGTAAGGTTCATCCCAATGATATCTTTCAACTTCTCTAAAGAACTTCTTCCTTGAATAACATTGGAGATTTGTGGCTCTACGTCGGCAGCTAGATAATTTACTATATCAGTATACCAAGGTCGATTCTTTAAAGCTACGTCTATTGCGTGCACCCCCAGACTTAAACTTTTATCTCCGGGAAGGTCCGTTTCCACAGTGTTTAGAGGGTTGCAGGCAACATGGACTGTTAAATCAATGGTGAATGTTTTTGTAGAAGTCTCGATATTGTGATTATATGTGATATCGATCGATTGGGTAGCATTAGCGTCGACTGATTTGGTAACGCTGGTATCGATCGATCCGTTTTCTTCCGTATCGATCTCTGTTGGATCATCATAATCGATCGATGGGTTGTTTGGTAGACCATTGTGACCTACGAACAGGTCATCAGTTTGGTAGACGTTTTCCGTAGGTAAGAAGTCGTCGATTGGAATGTCATCATCGACTCCTATCCTAGACAGGTGATCTACAACTCCATTTTCTATTCCTTTTTTATCTTTAATTTCTATATCAAACTCTTGGAGTAGCAAGATCCATCGAATAAGTCTCGGCTTCGCATCTTTCTTTTGCATTAGGTATTTAATTGCAGCATGGTCGGTGTAAACAATGACTTTCGAGCCGACAAGATATTGGCCGAATTTTTCGAATGCAAAAACTACTGCTAGTAGCTCCTTCTCTGTAGTTCCATAATTCCTTTGCGTTTCGTCGAGAGTTCGATTGGCGTAATAAACAACATGTAATCTCTTGTCTTTTCTTTGACCCAAAACTGCACCTACAGCAAAATCACTCGCATCGCACAAAATTTCAAATGGGAGATTCCAATCAGGTGCTTGTACGATGGGTGCGCTAATCAAAGCTGCTTTAATTTCTTCGAAAGCCTTGAGACATTCGGGGGTGAAGTCAAACTTGACTTCTTTAAATAAGAGGGCTGTCAAAGGTCTAGCAATCTTGCTGAAATCTTGGATAAACCTCCTATAAAATCCAGCATGCCCGAGAAAAATTCTCACATCCTTCACTGAAACGGGTGCTGGTAAACTGGTCATAACTTCTATTTTTGCACGATCTACTTCTATACCGGCAGCGGACACTTTATGTCCAAGAACGATTCCACAAGTAACCATATAGTGGCACTTTTCTCAATTTAGAACAATATTCTTTTCTTCGCATCTTGCTAGTACTTTGCATAGATGGTCAAGAAAACTTTTAAAGTCGGATCCGTGGACCGAAAAGTCATCCATAAAGTCTTCCATGAAGTCCTCAATAATATCTGTGAAGTTAGACATCATACACCGCTGGAATGTTGCAGGTGCGTTGCAAAGTCCAAAAGGCATTCTGCGATAGGCAAATGTTCCATAAGAACATGTGAACGTTGTCTTTTCTTGATCGTCCGGGTGGATAGGGATTTGGAAAAATCCAGAATAACTGTCGAGAAAACAGTAATACTGGTGATTTGATAATCTCTCAAGCATTTGGTCGATGAAGGGTAGAGGAAAATGGTCTTTCCGAGTGGCTGCATTCAGTTTCCTATAGTCGATGCACATCCGTTGTTCAGTGACGGTTCTTGTAGGGATAAGTTCGTCCTTATCGTTTTTTACGACTGTGGTTCCTCCTTTCTTAGGTACAACATGCACCAGGCTCACCCAATTGCTATCCGAATTCGGGTAAATGACTCCGGCATCCAGCAGTTTGATAATTCCTTTTTTAACTACATCTTTGAGACTAGGGTTCAGCCTTCGCTGGTGTTCTATTGATGATTTCGAGAGATCTGGAGAGATACCTGGGATATCCTCGAGGGAATACCCGATGGATTTCCTATGATTGTGTAACTTGTTTAGCAACAACGCAAGTTCTCCATTACTCAAGTCAGCATTTACTATAACCGGTTGGATTTATCGTAGAGAAATTCATATTTTAGTCCAGCAGGTAATTGCTTTAACTCGACTTTTGGTGCCTTTTCGGTGCTCCAATCGTCTAGCGAGGAGGGCTGTCAATCGATAGTACGTTGAAGGTATCAATCGATGTCGATCTTAGACTCGTGTGAATCTTCTTCATCAGTTTCCGTAATATCATCTTTTGCGTTCATCAACCGCGTACATTCCTAGGTCTGGCTATCCATGCTACGAATTTCCCTTTTAGTGGTCGAAAGAGTATTTTCCAAGGTGCTATCAGAATATAAATCTGCAAAGGAATTTTAAGCTAGAGTAGGGACGTCGTCTACATAAAATGTGTGGTTATCGATCAAAGGGCGTTTGATTGGTTTTTCCATGTCAAAAACCATTGGAATGTCTCTAATGTTTAGACGTATTCGTCCTTCCTTGACATCATAATGGCTCCAGCTGTGGCGAGGAAAGGTCTTCCTAAAATAAGGGGATCCTTTGGTTCTTGCTTGTATCTTAGAACGACAAAGTCAGTTGGTATACAACAGTTGTTTATCATTATTGGCACATCCTCAAGTATACCTTCCGGTATTCGGACGGATCTGTCTGTAAGAACGAGGGTTATTCGGGTAGGCTTAAATTGATTAAAGTGTAAGGATGTGGCAACAGAGTGAGGCATCAAATTAACACTTGACCCTAGATTGCAAAGTGATCGACTAAATTGTCTGTCCTCTATGTTGCAATCTAAAACAAAACTACCAGGGTCAGGTCTTTTTATTGGCAATTCGCCCTGGATCATGGCACTCACTTCGTCTTATACCATCATGACACTGTGTTCCGTTGATGGAAAACTCTTCGACACCATGTATTTAACATATTTCTTTATGGATGGAGAAACATTCATGGCATCACTTAGTGGCAATTGGACTGTGATTTTGTCGAGGGTCTTCTTGCAGATTGCTTTTTCTAACTCTCGTTTAGTTTGTGAATTTGTGAGGGGAAAGGGTGGTAGGGGTCTGTACACTCTCTCTACTACCGGTGCGGCGGATGCCGTTTGTGGCGTAGGAGGTGTAGGTTGTCGATCGATACTATCATCCTTACGTCAATCGACGTTTTCATCTTCACGTCGATCGATATTTCTTTCATCTCGTCGATCGATAGGTGTTCCTTCCTCACCCTCATCGCTAAGACAAATTGGTTCGGGATTATCGGGAGTTATTGGTTCAGATCTGCTCTCTCTTGTTTTCTCGACGTCAATGGGGTTGCCACTGGTAATGCTTTCCTTTGCAACCGGAGTGAGACATTTTCCACTCTTAAGATGAACAGCACTAACCTGACATCTTGGGTTTGCATCAGTGCTCCCGGGAAGACGTCCTATCTCCCTTTTTATAGCGATTGCATTTTCTGCAACTCTGCTATCTAACATCTTTATGTGCTTGTTGAGGGTTTCTAGTTTCGTCATTAATTCCCCACAGATCATGCCCATCTTTCCTTCGAAATCAGCGATCAGTCTTCGATTTCTCATAAAAGCATGATTTAATATAAATTTGGCCTTTCCTTTTCGTGATTCAGCGATCGTATCATAGCCTTGGGTGAAACTACTTCCATTAAAATTGACAGGTTGACCGTTTAGATGCGTTGCATCCACAAAGTCTACTTGTTCCTGAAGTTCAGATAAAAATTCATCACTTATTTGGAAAACTCCTCTTTGACTCTATTCTGCTAAGAAGGATTGGATTGAGTTTAGGACTTCTTTAAAATAGATTAGTTGAGAGTCGTCAGTCCACTCTGCTTCGTTCCTTCTTTCCAGATCCATCATTTCATAAGCTCTACCAGCTGCTACATTCTTGATTAGTCTTTTCGCTTCTTTGGGGCTCCTTGAGCGGAAACTCCCTTCACTTGCTGTATCGAGTATGGTTTGGTAGTGCAAGCTAACACCTCCGTAAAAGGCGTTAATCAGTTGGGGCTCCGAGTATCCATGATGGGGACATTCATTTTGGAAGTCTTTAAACCTCCCCCAAGCATTTTTAAAGGATTCTCGTATGTCTTGGCGAAATGTGGAGAGTTTCCTCCTCACATCCCAGTAGCGGGCATCATCGAAAAAGTGGTTGATGAATGCGCTCCTAATCTTTTTCTAACAGGTTAAAGATCTTGTCGGTGATAGGTCTAGCCATTTTTTGCTTCACTAGCTAAAGAGAAGGAGAAAAGTTTGCAGCGATTACTCTCGTCATTTACCATATCTTCTAGTTTTTCGATGTGATCAAGTGGGTGCTCTGAGAGAGTCCCATGGAAAGGGTTCTGTCGTACCAGAACAAGGTGCTCAAGGTTAAGCTTGGACCTTATTGTTTCAATTTTGGTAACTTTATGGCGGACCTATTGGAATAGGTCCTGCTAGGGTTTGAATCTTGCAAAGACAATTCTTTTTTACTTTTAAACGTTGTATGAATTTCAACAGGGAATGCAGTCCCCTATTGTTTCACAATTTGGCTAATTGTGTTGCATGATTGAACCATTGATTTTCCTAGGGTTGCTTCCTCATTATTAATACTGGAAAGTTTAGAGAACTTACTTGCTTCCGGCTGGTCGGTATCGAGCGATGTGAGCGGTTGTGTGTCGAGCGATTCTTGTTGATCCTTATCTATGAATTTCGTTATAACCATGTTGATCGAATCCAGCTTCGTAGTGTCGGTCGTTTCGTCCGTCAGTGTATCATTAGATGTGGAGATATCCTCATCGATCGATGGTGGGGCGAAGTGTGTGTTCTTCTCACAGGTACCTGTGTCAGCAGGAGGGTGAAGAAAAACTTTAGTAAACAAAAATTAAAACCTAGACTATATTCTAAACCTAATCTAGTGGTAATCAAAAAGAGTCCCCGGCAACGGCGCCAAATTTGATACGTGCTCAAATTACCCTAGAACAACTTTACTCTCATCAAAAGAGGTTCAGTTGCAGTACTTAAAGTCTTCGAAATAAAGCTAGGTTGAATAGTTTTAAAACAGTAACTTAAATGAATTCTAGTTCAGACAGATAAATCGATCGATAGGCTTTTGTAAATATCGATGGACGAAGATGACAATTGTTCGATTTTAGATAATGAGGTTTGTTATCAATTCGGGGAAGTAGCAAGATCAAGGTAAACCTTTAGGTATGACAAGTATGCTTCTTTAGGGATTATAAGGGTTTTAAATATGGTTGTTCTCGAACCCAACTCTTAGGAACAATCTATAGGATTGTCTAATAGCTGGATCTCAAGACAGTCAGCTGTCGCATGTTCCGACTTGAGAAAGCATCGATCGATATGTCTTTTTGACAATCGATCGACATGCCTTTCAGATAATCGATCGATGACTATTATGTTGTATCAATTGATTAGCCTTCCAGTAAGCATTACCGAGCAGGTTGATAAGTTCTCAGATTAACTAGGGCACCTTTCATTTTTAGCTAATTAATAAGATCAGTCTAGTTTATTTTTCAGGTAATTTACCATGTTGTCGCTTGCGCAAATTAAACCTAAAATCTAAGTCAAGGGTGATCAATTTATTTACTTAGCATTGAGCACAACTAGAATGAAAGAACTATTTAAACACCCTAACATTCATATTATGATCAGCAATACATAAATTAACCTTTGATGAACCTAAATCTAACAGTAGGACTACTGAGACATATTCATAAGAAGCATAGTTATGATGGTCTGAATAATACTTAAATAAAACTCAATGAAAATAATAATAGAGTAAGAAACAAAAAAGAGTTCAAGATCTTCTCTGTTTTATGCAGTTCAGATCTCTCTCTCCATGGTAGATATCTTCTTCTCCAACTGACTCTCTAAGCTTAATACTTCTCTCCTTGGTGATGACTTTTTGTGACTTTGCTTCTTTTCTCTCCTTAATTGCTTCTCTCTATTTAAATGGTACAAAACCCCTAAAAATATGACCTAACAGGCGGCCAGGGTGTATAATGCAAATATGACATCTTTTGGGTAAAACTCGTAAATCTTCAAATCTTCATTAATCGCGAATGGCTCTGCATCGACCGATATGGCGAATAGTAAATCGATCGATGCTTGTGATACTCTGTAGATCGATACGGCTGTAATGCGTTGGTCGATGCTCTCTTTAGTAGTCAGCTCTGCGAGTGAAATGTAATAACTCCCAAAAAGATCTCAAAATGCTCCATGATCATCACTTTATTCCAATGAGTTCCTAAACCTGAAATATCTCTAAAAGAGCCACGAAATGCATATAAAACTTTTGAAAACATATGAAACTTATAGGCTAAATAGGGTAAAATATAGAGGATATTAAGACACCCTACTGTGGGTTGCCCCATGAGCATCCTATGACCATCTGGAGAGGTTTGAAGATTTGGTTTTTGCCATTAAAGTCAATGGAGTCCCTGAGGATGCATCGCAATGGCTTAAGCAGTTACCACCAGGATCTCTTACATCTTGGACCGACGTCAAGAATGCATTCCTGCAACATTTCTTTGACGAGGCACGTGCTGAGGACTTGAGGAGCAAGATTTCTACATTCACACAGAAGCCTGGAGAGTCATTCAGAGACTCTTGTATTAGATTCAAGTCCTATCAGAGAGATTTCCCACACCATGGATTCAATGAAGTGCAACTGCTTAACACCTTCTTCATAGGCTCGAGCTGGCGTATCAAATGGCTCTTGACACAGCTAGGGAAGGCAACTTCAACACTAGGAATTCAGAGGAAGCTGTGCGACTGATTCAAAACATAGCATCCAACAACAACACCAAAAACACTGATTTTGAGAAGAGAAAATCGACTACTGCCCTTGGAAAGGAGCAGATGGATGATGTAAGAGCAAAGTTAGATAGTGTTCATAAGCTTCTCAAGAAGCAGGTGAGCTTTCCACGAGAAGTGGAAGCTATAGATGTTGACAGCGATGGAGATGTAGAGGAGGATGTGAACTTTATCAGTGGTAAATCAGCGATGGAGAAGTTTGGAAATCAGAGTGGAAACAAGAATCTCTTTGGACAGAAAAGCGGCTACAACCAGAGTTCACAATTCCAGAAACCCTACAGCAACAACAGAGGATATGGAAGCTCTTCCTACCAGAACCCACCACCACCAACTCAAGAGAGAGCAGAAATGAGGCAATGTTTGATCAAGTCTTAAAGGGTCAGCAGAAGATGACAGTGGATTTCAATGGGAAGATTGATGCTGTCTACACCAATCTGAACACAAAATTTGAGACCCTGAGCACTCATGTGAAGAAGCTGGAGATACAAGTGGTGCAAAAAAGAGAAGTTGTTAGAAGACAAGAAGCTTTGGTGAAAGGAAAAGGTGATGAAGCAATGAGGCACCACGTGAATGCTATCATTGATGATGACTTATGGCAGGTGGTTAAGGAGGAGAAGCTCCCAGACGGAGACTTCGAAGTTGAGAGTTCCATGAGTTTCGGCAGCTCACACAGTTGTCGATCGACGCCGACCATCGATCGACGGCGTCTCCATGAGATCGATCGACCACTCCTGCCAGATCGACCGGTGACTCAGTTGGATCCTGCGAATCAGTTGCATCGTGTGAGTCAGTTAAGATCATCACACACGAAGAATTCGCAGCAAGAAATCCTCACCCGCCCAAACTCTTTTGTGTCAAGGAAGAAATCGATCGACCGCAGTCAGGCAACATCGATTGACGTCCACCTCTCACTTACCGAGTGCAGCTACCTAAGATCAATGCAACACGACTGAATGCACTCAGGAACCAATCCAAACCTTCAGAAAAACTGACAGACACTACTAGCACACCGCCCGAAGATGTCTCAGAACCTATGCAAGTTGATGAGTTTACTGAAAGGAGAATCTTAATGAGGAAAGGGAAGGCTCCTAAGCATCTGAGGAGGGGAGCCAATGAGAAGGAGATGGACAACTTTACAAAGAGGGTTCTAAGAATCCCACTGGATAAGCCAATCGAGGAGGCTTACTTTACCCACAAATTGTGGATGTTCTTTAGGGAAACCAAGGAGACTGAAGAAGACATTAAGAGAATGTTCCATCAAGTCAGAGAAATGATGAAGGAAAGGATTACACTGGAGAAGAAGAGTAATCCAGGGAAGTTCACGATCCCTTGCCTGGTGAAACGCATTGAATTCCCATGCGCGCTCTGTGACACAGCTTTTTCAGTCAGCATTCCGCCCAAGGTGATGGCAGACCATCTGGGTCTGAAGATAGAGCCTTCAGAATACTCAGTCACTTTTGTGGACTGTTCTCGAAGGAACTCAGGAGGAACTATCAGAGATCTTGAGGTGCAGGTTGGTAATGCACTAGTTCTAGTAGATTTCCATGTTCTAGACATTAAGCTGAACTAGAATTCCTCGCTGCTACTTGGAAGAGCCTTTTTGGCTACTATGGGAGCAGTTTGCAACATGCCGACCAACCAACTATGCCTCACACTCATTGACCCTACAGTCCACTATGATCCTATCCAAATTGTGAAGGCACAGATGCCTAGCAGAGAGATTGAGGATGATACAGGATTCGTGCCAGCATGTCGTTGCGGAGCCGAGTATGAAACAGAGTATGACGAATCGATCTACTCCAGTAGCCTACCATTGTTCGATCCTTCTCCAATAAATGCGATCGACTGCCCGACGAAGACATCGATCGAAGGTCAACCCGAGTTCGAGGAGAAAGATCTTCGAGAAAGCAATTACTCGATTGGAAGTTGGGCAGATGATCGGAACCAAGCAAATTATGTGACACGTACATATGAGCTACATGAAGGTTTCACTTTGGAAGAAATTTGCAACTACCAGAACAATAATACATTCAACGTACAAGGGAATGAGAGGACGTTCAATGAGTATGATGAGGATTACAGAGAGGAGCGAGCCATTGAGTATCAAGGTCTTGCCATGAAGGGAAGGAATCTCAACCATTCCTTTGGAGCAGAGGATGCAAAATCGATCGACAACAACAGGTCGCCATCGATCGATTCTCGTCCTACACCAAAAACCAAGGTACAAGAAGATAATACATATGATTGGTATCTAACCACAGATGAATTTGATTTTTTCAGGGATCAAGAAGGCCATGCACGAGCTATGGATGGACGTGTCCTACAAGTATCCAGAGAAGATATTGCAGATATTCTGGAGATGGCCAATGGACCAGAGAATCTCTTCACTCAGCAAACCAGAGGTCCAGAGAACCAGCAGAGATTCACAGGCGAGTTGTTTGCTATAACTTGTGGACTAGAGACTCGCTATGAGCATCAGAAACAAACACGTGGTCGACAATCGATCGACGGTTCTGCCCCACCATCGATCGACGCCCATCTCGAGTATAGAAGGAGAGCTTATGATCGGAACGGCCAGAGGAGATTTCGATGGGAAAAGAAAGACGAGTATAGTGTATTCAAAGACGAGCATGGATATTCACGAGCTCTAGATGGTAGAGTCATTCATGTGTCAAAAGAGGACGCTGAGTTATTCAGACGGATCAAGCCAGTACCAGATACCTACAGTAAAGATGAGATTGATGCAATGATACATGGAATATGTGCAACTCAGGGGAGTTTAGAAGATGATTTTAAGATGAGGCTTGGCAGTGGCTACTACCCACTGAATGACAGCACCAGTTGGTTAACTACATGCATGGAGGAAAGACATAGCCGGGATGCAGACACAGCGCGCGACTATAGCCACAACATCAGCATCGATCGACGTCCACACCAAAGCATCGATCGACGGTCATCGTCCACCATCGAGCATAACCGAGTTTGAACCAGCTACCAATACAAAGGCAGATGTTGATCAGCTAGTAAATGAGATCTACAGAGCTTTGGGAACAACAGAAGACATACTTGATAAGAAATGTGATGACATCTATTTCCCATTCGACCTCATCATCAGTTCTTTGACTTCACACACAGAAGGCATGCAAAAGGAAATAGCTGAGATTCATAGAGGCATTGCGAGTCATCTTAAGGCATCGAAATCGATCGATGAGCCATCCTGAAATCGAATGATTCCCGTCTTGCATCACTAGAGGAGAGGCTACATTCATTCAATGATGGACTTGATGAGATTAGTTTTTCTCAGGACTTGATGAAGAAAGAGTTCACTCAGGAATTGGAGGTTACTTTAGAATACATCTATGCCAGACTCAGAATGCAACAAAAGAGCATTGGAAATCTTGAGGAAGGGATGCATTTAGTGAGTGGTACAATGGAGGTGTTGAAGAATCATTGGACCATAGCAGAAGAAGCCATGAGAAGCTTCATTGGCACTTGGTTTCAGAAAGACAAAGAAGATGTAGACACTTGCCTTCCAGCAATCAGTCTCTCACCTCCATACTAGGCAAACACCTCCAAAGTCAAGCTAAATGACTATAAACAAGCGCTGAGTGGGAGGCAACCCACTATTAGGTAATTTTACTTGGTTTTATTCTTCATAGTTACTAATTTATGTTTTTCGATTTTATTGCAGATAAAAAAAAAAGACCCGAGTAGACGTGTACCTGAGTCGGCCGATGAGACGAAGACGACATCGATCGCCTGAAGCTGATGAAACACGATCGACGGCCCTTGTCGACCATCGATCGATCCCGATTCCGGTCAGGTATAACGATTCTGTTTGTTACTATGTCACACTTTCTGAGATTATTTGAAGGAACCAAAACTGATATCCAACCTAATTTGACTATTACTTCCTGTCTTGGGGCTTGGTATAGATTGGATCAGGTTCCTCCTGCAAGTCTGGAAGGTAAAAGTCTGTGTGTTTCTGGTTCCTCTCTCTTCGGCATCTTAGATATAAAATAATGAGATGATTTCCTGGAAGATGCAGAGGAGTAGAAGTGTCTCCTATGATCCCAATATTCTAATTCAGAAGGGAATGATCACACACTATGGAAACGAGGGGTAGGAGTGTCTCCTGTGACCCCATTATTCGCTACACATTGTCAAAATCAGAGCTACAAAAGTAGACAAGTCAATAAGATGAACATATCAATGTTCATTGGGATTGAAACTATAAGGATTTAGAGAAGATAGAAAGAGGGAAGAAAGGGATCAGAGAAGACTACCTGTGTGTTCAGAAACTTGCTGGAGTAGAGTCCATGTGTCCCTTGATCGATACCCCCAAGGTAAAGCCTACACATTTATTGTATGCAAGAAATGAGGTTAGTAGAGGGGTTAGTTAGACATGATTTGCTAAGTTGCTGGCTAGATGAATTTGGTTGCTAAGCTAGGATATGGTATAAGGTACCTCAATAGTTGGAATTGATTTGATGTGGCTTGCAATATTGTAGAGATGATGATTTTGAGTTCAAAAATTTATGTGAGTCCCCGCTGTTTTCAAACCTCTTTCACAGGACTACTCTTGTTTTGCTTGAGGACAAGCAAAAGGGTAAGTTTGAGAGAGTTGATATACTATGCATTTTACCCACTTTTAGCCATGGTATATAAGTGTTTTAGAATATGTTTACTACGATTTGAGTCTTTTTAGAGTATTTACAGGTTCAGAAGTGTTTTAGAGTAAAGTGATGATTTGGAGTATTTTAGAGGCAAAAAGAGAAGTCACCCGAGCTGACCATCGAGCAGACCAAATGGTCGACGATCAAAGATAAAGATCGATCAATGCACACCTCGTGCCATCGATCGACGACGACGATGCCAGTCTAGCGCCTTATTAATATTGACTTAAAACTTATTTACCCTTGCTATTTTATTTACATTAATTGAACCTAGCTTAATCACCGTTGATTGGAATCTATTGCTTTAGCTCTCTATGGATTTGATCCCTAAGTACTACAATTGAACCTCTTATTTGAGAGAGTAATTCACTCCTTAGAATAATATGAGTGATATCACTATTATGTTATTTATTTTTATATTAATGATGATCTATATGTTATTAGTACATTGTAAAAACTTATCAAAAAATAAAATAACATTAACTGTAAATGTTCATGTCATTATTTTTCTTCCATATGGTGATGTATAAGAGATATTTTTATTATCATATTTAGGAATCAAGGGGTGTATTTTCTGTATTGGTTTGGATTAGGAATCATGATATCCTTAGTAAAGAAATAGATTTATTTATTTGGTATCCCATTATAAAATTTAGTAACATTGTGTTGTTATCGTAAAAGGATATTTTTTCAATCATAAAAGTTAAAAATTAATTATCGTTATATTTACTTTAATTTTTTTACTATTATTAATATTTATTAAAATCAATAGAGTTCACTTTTTATATCTCTAAAAAATTCAACTTTAGAATTTACTAATATTTTTATAAATAGTTGAAATATTTAAATAATCAATTTTTATATATTTAAGTTTACTACCAGTAAAAATGGCAAATATTTTGTTATTCAGGAGAATATTTCGTTTTGATACTGGAATCTTTTTATTATTTTAGATGAGATGTAAAAGTTTTCATGTCATCTATATTTTTTTTAATGAATATTAATGAAATTTGATGTCACATGTTATGAAAAGTTGGATTGTTTTTCCAAAACAAATATGAAAGTGAGATATTGATAACTGATGAATAAAAACATAATGAATATAGAAAGTGTATAAACACATTTTCCAAAAAAATTATATTACGTTTGTGTTTCTAATTTTTTCTAAATTCAATACAAATAATATATATTTTGATAAACAGCTTTGTTATGTATAAATAATTTGAAGTTTCATTAAAAATTTTGGAGAACATAAATAAAATTTATTATGCTGATCTTTGAATTAATATTTATGTATTAATATATATATATATATATATATATATAAGTAAGATAATTATCCCCGCATGTACGGACAAAACACTTAAATATATGGTATATTATAAGCTAAAGCTTTCATTTTCAATTTTAAGATGATAAAATTTTATAAATTTTAAAATTTTATTAATAAAATAATTGTTTTTGAAAGAATATTTCATTAATTAATTAAATCAGAATTACTATTATTAACATATTAATAATAAATTTTCATTCATTTTTAGTTTTAGAAATAAAAGTAAAATTTTTTTGGTGTAAATTTGAATTATGAAAATAAAAGTTATATCATATTTACATTATGAAATAGGTAAAAGATATATTCTTAACCATTATTTTATAAATTTGAAAAGATAATTATTATAAATAAATTTTAAAATCCAACTAATTAAATATACTATGTTTTTTAAAATCCACGAATTTTAGCTTAAATACAAATGAAGGCTCTACACACAAAAAATGAAACGAGTATAAGAATTTAATAAATTGAAATATCTAAATTTAATTAAATTAATTTTTCATAAAAAAATTGTCTACCTTTAAAGTATGGTTGAGTGGAAGCATCGTGGTCTAGTGGTCAAGGTTTAAAGATTTCTTCATCCAGGTCTAGGGTTCGAATCAAATCCCAGGTGACCCAACTTTTACAGGGAGAAGTCTGAGTTTCAACTTTCAGAAAATTAGAGAAAAGATTTACAAGAGATCTTCAACATGGCTTAATAGATTTCATAGAACGACTCAGGATGATGCATTCAAGGGTGAATCATCGTAAGACATGTAGCATCGTTGGAAAATTCATTTGAAATAATTACATATATTTAATATATATAGTAATTAATAAAGTGTGATGAAGATTAAGGATGGGAAACTAATGGAGTATTAGAAGGGGAAAAATAGAAGGTCAAAATCGAGAGGCACAAGGTTGGGTGTGTCTTTTATACTATAATCTTGTGGTCGTGGTGTTACATCTTTAGCCAAACACGAAAGAGAGACTATAGAGATTAGAGAAGAAGACGACGACGCTTACTCGAAACTCGAATCCCTAGGTATTAACTTAAAAAGCACAAAACTCCCTGGAAAGTTCTCTCTCTCTCTCTATATCTTGTTTTCCGCAGCCTTTTACTCCTGAATCTCGTGTTTTCTCTCTTCCATGGATCCACTCTTTTTCTTCCGCAAAGGTTCCGATAATTTTCTCATCTTGATTCGCGATTTTCTTGGTTTTGATTTTTTTTTTAATTCACCAACGATTCAGTTATTGTAGATGAGTCTCAGATTTGAAGCAAATTAATTGTGTTTGTCTCCTACGAAACACTGAGATTTTTTTTTTGCATAATTCATAAATTAAAGAGTCCGTATTGAAAAGCCGCAATGCCTTGACTTATGATTTATAGCAACTGAAGGTGTTTTTTTTCTTTCCTGGTTTGTGTTTGGTAAAATATGATTTATGTCCACGCAAGTTTTTGTTTATTTTTTGGGTAACATTTGAGTGATAAAAGTTGTTCTTTTGCAGGTTTTGGCTAAAAAAAAGAAGAAGCAGTTATTGTTGTGTCACTCTTGTCCCCAAGGCATCTATTAGCGTTTCTTGTCGAAGATATGAACTTAAGCAAGAAAGCACCGACCCCGTCAAGTGATTCAAAGCTAAGTTCTAGTCTCAAGCCAACAACTTTGAATCCTCATGCTGCTGAGTTTGTTCCGTTTACTCTACGCTCTCCTTCATCCTCCGGACCTACTACTCCAAGCAACTTGGATGTTACGACACCAAGACTTTTAGCTTCCTCTAACTCTGTCCTGGACCGGTCGGAGTCATCTGTATCACATCATTCAGATGATGAAGCACGCCAGTTCTGGAGTCACCAACTTCCGGATGATATAACTCCAGATTTCAAGCAAGATGACAATTCGTATGGTTCTGGGAGTTTGTCACTAGCTAGCTTGTCCTTGTATGACGCCAATGAAGCTGAAAACTTTCCTTCTGCTAGTGGAGGAGGAGGGTTTGCGTTTTCTGAACAACCTCCACATGGGCATAACTTGTCGGACAAGAGTAGATACCCCATCTCTTCGTTTGGGGATGATCCTCAACGACAGAGTTTCATGCACCTCAGTCCAAAGCCTTGGCATAAGCAGATTATGAATGCTGAGAAGCTTCTTGGTAATGACAGGGAGAGAAACCCTTTTGGTCGATTCATGATTTCCGAGAATCCAAATATAGGGGAAATGGAGGTGAACCCTGTGGAGTTTCTTGCTTCTCAGTTCCCTGGATTTGCTGCTGAAAGTCTTGCAGAAGTTTATTTCGCTAATGGGTGTGATTTGCAGTTGACAGTTGAGATGCTTACTCAGCTTGAGGTATTTGCCATAGCTTTCTTTTATTGTTACCTGCGTTGTGATGCAGATGTTGTAGGCAACATGCCTACTTACTCCGCCTTTCCACACCTGTCTCCTTTTCTTTCGAAAACATTGGTCATTTGTTAATTGTCTGCTTCTCTTCCTATGAAACTCATTATCCTTGTGAACAGATGGTTCAATTGAAATGTCATTAAGGAATCGGATTTGTGCCTAAAACTTATTAGAGGGCAGGGATATTAAGTTATTGAATGTTGACGTCCTTTTTTTTTTGCTATTGTGTCTAATCATGTTGTTTCCTACTTTATGTATGTTTCTATGTTTTGTTCATTCGAGGGATTTGGTTATTAACTTACATGTTTCTACTGCAGCTACAAGTGGATAATGGTTTGAATCAGAACATGAGGCCTAAGTTTCCTGCTCCGGCTCCTGCTCCTAATCTAACTCCCATGGATTTTCCTGCCCTTAGCATCTCAAATAGCCCTGCACAGTTTGGTGGGGATGACATGCAACAAACAGGAAATCATTACCAATCTGCTGGAAAGGATAATATGTTTTTCTTCAAGTCAGTTTCTCAGCCTGGTTCAGTGGATTATGTTTCTGCAGTCAAGAAGTTAGCATCCCAAGATAGTGGTTTGTGGAAATATGAAGGAAACGATTCAGGAGACTCATCTATTGGCTCAAGCAGAAACTATCATGCTTCGCTTGGTGGTGCTTACAAGAGTGGGCGTGGGAAAAGTATGCTAAATCAATCTCCAAATCGACCTGCTCCTGTCACCTGGCTGGAGACCGGGGACGCAGTTGGTATATCTCCACCCTCTACCTTATATACAGATTTATACATCTGCTGTCTGATTGGATGTAAATTGCATTTTTGCCTCTCATTTTTTTTGGGGACGAACAGGGAATATGTATTCTGACTTGCGCGAGGACGCACGTGACTATGCGCGTCTGCGGAATGTATACTTCGAACAGGTATAATAAATACTTTGGAATGGCTTTTTCTCATTTATTTGACTCTAGTTTTTCTGTATTCACGTTCTTTTGTGTAGCTGGAAGTTCTATTTGATCTCTCTTTTGTTCATACTGATTTTTTTTTTATATATTCTTTTTTTTTTTATATATTCTTTTCATTAGTGAATCGTGTCTTATCTGCAATTTTAGATGATAGTTTCAGCTCTCTTTTTTAAATGGGTATTTGTCAGTAGTGAATCGTGTCTTAATAACTTGTCACCGCTCTGTATTAATCATTTTTGCTTAATAATATTTAATGTTGCTTCTGGTCGAGCCTAGGCACGGCAAGCATACCTTGTGGGCAATAAGGCCTTAGCTAAAGATCTAAGCGCCAAGGGACAGATGCATAACATGCAGATGAAGGCTGCTCATGCGAAAGCACAAGAAGCCATTTTTCGTCAGAGGTCTGCCTTTTCTTACCTTGCTTCGCTCTATCTCTGTGCGACATGATCTTTAATCTCAGAACAGAAGAGTCTCTGCTTTACCATTAACGAATCACAAACTGTTATGTTCTCTATCTCTGTTCTAACCTCCCTTACGAGCAACACAGGAACCCGGTGGGTCAAGGGAACAGTAGAGGGAGCGAAAGAATGATAGACTTGCACGGGTTACATGTTAGTGAAGCACTTCAGGTGTTGAAGCACGAACTGAGCGTGTTCAGGAGCACAGCTCGAGCAACACAAGAGAGGCTTCAGGTTTACATATGCGTAGGGACTGGCCACCACACAAGGGGCTCCCGCACACTGGCTAGACTCCCTGTTGCTGTACAGCGCTACCTACTCGAAGAAGAAGGCCTTGACTTTTCCGAGCCTCAGGCTGGTCTCCTTAGAGTCATCATATACTGACCAAGTACTCATATAGGAACCCAGCGATACACAACCGGAAAGCAAAAGAAAAAAAAAAAAAAAAAACGACCACGCTATTCATTTTGTTGTATCTGTTCTGTACATGGGAAGTCAGGGAGAGAGTATCTGAAAATGAAGTACAAAAACAAAACAAAAAGTTAGGAAAGAGATGAAGGCAAGAAGGCTTATGCTAAAATGTTTTAGGTTTGTTAAGAAAATACTTTTTTGTAGCATTAGAGGATCAACCGGACCTCTTACTGTTATCTTTTTGTGGGGCTTTATCTGATGTTTCGTTGATTCTCTATGCTTTTACAGTTTTACTCTATATATATGCTTCTATACTCCTTTCTTCTTATATTTGTAATTCTGTTAGATTCAGTGTCTATCATCACTAAGTCTTGATTTCATGAATCAAAAGGTAATAGAACAATCTCTATTCAACTAGCATTTCTTGCTCAAGCTCTAATCATGAGTTCATATACATTACTGTTGTTCTCTCCATTGACACGCTTAAGAATTTCGAAACTTTTCCTGCTTCCTAGTAACTCTATTCTTGGGAAAACCATATCCATCATCCGATGCCTCTTTGTTGCAATTAACTGATCTGAGACGGTCTGCGTGCCTTGAGTCAGTGTGAATCACAACCTCTATTTCAAGATCAGGCAAGTCCTCCTGTGGGAGAAGAGGCATCTGGTTATTGTGAAACTGAAGGGGTCTATAGATCTCCACATAATCAAAAGTTCCTAACTGATTCTGCAGAATGACTTACTCATCAAGAAAGTTATAATACCTGATAAAATCTGTGGATGTAGTCTAAGATTTGCAGGCAAGTGAAACCCGTATCACTGAAATAAGTCCGTGAAGAAGGTCCCATCTCCGAGAACCGATCAGCTGGATATAGAATTGTAAGGAAGCTGTCTTTAAACGTCACTTCTGTCTTCTCACTGCATAGTTGACCACAGTGATTAAATTTCTTTGGTTGCAGTAATAGAGGGCTATCACTGTCACTTCTTATGTGAATCATGCAAAACTAACGAATGAAGAAAAGGAGCTGTAAGAAGAACGAAAAGGTAACTCTGATAAGATCAAACTCTTCTTTATTGATGTAAAAGTGATGAATTACAAACTCTCAGCTCGGTATCTCTCCAAGACTGAGCCAAATACCTCTAAAGACTATCTTTAGGGTCCAGAACTTTACCACATAAAAGTCTCTCTTCCCTCTACGACTCAGTACTCTTTTTATACTTGAATACAACTGACTCTTAACAGACTTTAACGTCTAACAAACTTAACCGCCACTTCCTTCCGTTATCTCCACGTCATCACTCTCTTCACGCTCAGCTTCTTTACTTCTGTTTCTAAGTCTCTTCCTCACGTAACGTCTCCAGGGCTTATCAATACCCCCCTCGGTAAAATTGAGCTTGTCCTCAAGCTCAAACTCAGGAAACTCCCTCTTAATATCCTTCACCCGTAACCAAGACCGTTCATGCTCGGGTAAACCCTTCCAGTGAATTAAAGCTTCCAAGTGACCGTCCTCATCATAACGGGAGCTTACCACTTGTTCCGGCTGAAGGATAAATCCCTCTGATTCCTCTGTCAATACAGGCAGTGTTGACACCACATGACCCTCCCCTAACACAGGCTTCAGTTGAGAGACATGAAATACTAGGTGGATTTTGCTCTCTTGTGGTAACTTCAAACGATAAGCCACCGATCCAATTCGCTCCAACACTTGAAAAGGACCATAATATTTCGCAGCAAGCTTTTGGCAAAAAGTCTTTGACAAAGAAGACTGTCGGTAAGGTCTCAGCTTAAGAAAGACAAAAGACCCAACAGCAAACTCCAATTCACGTCTGTGCTTGCAGCGTTGTTCTTCATTGCCGCTTGAGCTCTCAACAAATGATCCTTTGCATCCCGTAGTAAATTGTCTCTGTCTCTCAACATCTTCTCTAACTCAAAATTAGTTGTTGAACCATGTTCAAACCACAACAATTCTGGTGGATCGCGTCCATAAACGAGTTTGAAAGGTGATGTCTTGATCGAAGTATGGTAAGAAGAATTATACCAATATTCCGCCCAAGACAAGAACCGATGCCATTGTTTAGGATGCGTGGACGTGAAGCATCTCAGGTATGATTCCAAACATCTGTTCAATACTTCCGTTTGACCATCACTTTGAGGATGATAAGCGGTGCTGAACTTGAGCTTAGTTCCCGCAAGACGAAAACATTCGCGCCAAAACTTACTCAAGAATACTCTGTCTCGATCTGAAATTATAGACGTAGGATACCCATGGAGACGAACAATCTCTTTAACGAACACTGCCGCTACTGACGCTGCTGTATACGGATGCTTAAGACTCAAGAAATGTCCATATTTACTGAACCGATCGACCACCACCAGTATCACATCCATACCCTCAGATTTAGGTAAACCCTCCACGAAATCCATTGAGATCTCAGACCATATCTGTGTGGGTAACGGTATTGGCTGAAGCAACCCAGCTGGACTCACCGTCGAGTACTTATGTGTCTGGCACACAGTGCATTCGGATACATACTTACGAACATCTTCCTTCAACTTAGTCCAATGGAATAGAAGTTGTATCCTCTTGATTGTTTTAAGAATCCCTGCGTGTCCTCCCATAACTCCATCGTGATACTCACTCAATATCAATGGAATAAAAGTTGAAGATTTAGGGAGCACCAGTCTGTTCTTGTAAAATAAACGACCAGCAATCACTGAATACCCCTGCTTCTGTTCAGAGCCTATCGTGACTGCATGAATCAATTTCTGTAACTCTTCATTCGTATCAACTTCGTCGAATATCTCTTGCATCTGAAGTGATGAAGTCACCGTAATAGCTCCCAGAACTACATCCCGAGAAGTTCCTGTTCCCCATACAATACGAGACAGGCTGTCTGCGGCTTTGTTGTCACAACCCTTCTTATAGACAATCTCAAAGTCGTATCCCAGCAATTTTGTCAGCCATCTCTGGTAGTCCATCGAAACATCACGTTGTTCCAACAGGAATTTAAGGCTCTTTTGATCTGTATGAACAACGAACTTTCTGCCCATAAGGTAATGCTTCCATTTCCTTACTGCTAACACAATCGCCATTAGTTCTCTCTCGTATATAGGTTTCAGCTGTTCCTTATCCGACAAACCCTTACTGAAGTAGGCAATAGGATTCTTCTTCTGCATGAGCACAGCGCCTAATCCATATCCAGAAGCATCAGCTTCGATAATGAACGTCTCCTGAAAGTTTGGTAAAGCTAGAACTGGTGCAGAAGCCATAGCAATCTTCAGATTCTCAAAAGCTTCTTGCGTTATAACAGACCACGCAAAGTTGTCAATCTTCAATAAGTCTGTCAATGGTCGTGCTATAGCACCATACATTCTCACAAAGCGCCTATAGTACCCCGTCAAACCAAGAAAACTGCGTAACTCCTTCACGTTCCTTGGTGTTGGCCAAGATGACATTTCTTTAGTCTTTTCAGGATCAGTTGACACACCTTCCCTCGAAATTATATGCCCCAGATATTCGACATGTGCTTGACCAAACAGACATTTCTTTTTGTTTGCAAATAGTGAGTGCGTTGACAATAACTGAAGGACCAGCTCCAAATGCTTCGTGTGTTCCTCAACTGTCTTGCTATATACCAGAATGTCATCGAAAAACACAAGGACAAACTTGCATAAGAACGGCTTGAATACATCATTCATCAATGCCTGGAAAGTTGCGGGTGCGTTAGTTAACCCGAATGGCATAACTGTAAACTCGTAATGCCCTTCATGTGTTCTAAACGCAGTCTTTTCGATGTCCTCATCTACCATCCTGATTTGATGATAACCTGATCGAAGGTCCAATTTCGAATAGATTGTAGACCCTTCCAATTCATCGAGCAACTGATCAATGACTGGGATAGGAAATTTATCTGGTACCGTAGCCTTATTCACAGCTCTGTAGTCAATGCAAAACCTCCATTCCCCTGTCTTCTTTTTAACAAGTAAAACCAGACTAGCAAACGGACTACGGCTTTTTCTTATCACTCCGGTACTCAACATGTCAGATACCATCTTCTCAATTGCTTCCATATGAGCATGTGGATATCTGTACGGTCTCACTGAAATAGTACCCGTACCCTCCAAGAGTCGAATAGCATGCTCAAATCCTCTCTTTGGCGGTAATCCTTTTGGTTCTTGAAATACATGCTCAAACTTTTCTAGCAAGACTTCAATCATTGGAGGAATCACCAAACTCCTTGATGGGATTTCAGCATTGTATAAAGTTCTGTTTTGTTCCATCCAGTTTCCATCAGATGAGGAACTCTTCTGTCCTTCTGGAGTATGAAGATTAGGATCACCTCTCAATGTCACCCTCCGGTTTGAAATGAAAAATGAGAGTTCCTGCTCTTCCCAATCCACCTCGCATTTTCCCAACATCCGTAGCCACTGTACTCCCAACACAATATCAGCACATCCCGGTTCCAATACCACGAAGTCTGATGTAATACGAAGATCCTGGATCTGCAAACTGACTCCTTTGCACACACCAGTGCCTGGAACTCGAGACCAGTTCCCACCAAGACTGTCAACCCTTCCATCGATGTAAGAGTTAAACGAGCTCTCTGTACCATAGCAGGTGAAATAAAATTGTGTGTGGCTCCACTTTCAATGAGCACCATAACTTTACTCTTTCCGATGCTCTCCTGCAACTTCATTGTGGTTGGAGACGACCACCCCATAAAGGAATACAACGACAGCTCAATCACCTCCGTTGTTGTTTCCTGTATGTGATCTGAAGCATCTTGAAACTCATCTTCTACTATCTCCAAGTCCATTCCTTGGCATCCTTGGCACATAATCAGTACCTGAAGCTGCTTGTTGCGGCATATATGAGCTCTTGACCACTTCTCTGGACACTTAAAGAAAATGCCGTTTTTCTTCTTCCACTCAAACTCTTCGTCGGAAAGCTTTATTGGGCCCCCTGTTTTCTCCTGCTGCTTTGGAACCCCTGTTTTATCCCAAGATTTCTGTCCTGGTTCTGAAGCAGTTTGCCTATTTCTCCATGCTTGATTCCCCGATGAAGACACTGTTTTAAACTGATTACTGACCGGTTGTTTCACCACTTTGTTCTCACTCTGCCTGACCCCTGCCAGCAGTTTACAGAACTCACTGTCTTCCATTTTAATAACCGCTTCGATATGATCAGGAAGTGTTTTTGGTTCCTTCATCTTAATAACCTCTTTCATTTCCTTCTTTAATCCATTAAAGAATATATCAATCTTGTGCTCTTCGTCTACATGCACTTGAGAAGCTAATTCTTGAAACTCCCTGACATATTCCGCAATAGAGTTTGTTTGTTGAATCCCAAAGAACCTCTTCCCCGGAGTCTTTTCGAACGAATCAGCGAAACGAGCTAGCAATCTCCGTTTGAACTCAGGCCAGTCGTAGAATGGTCTATGTTCCGTTTCATAGTTGAACCAACTTAACGCATCGTCTTCGAGACACTGAAACGAGTTCCAAACGAGCAGCTGGATCATATCTCGTCACACAAAAATATCTCTCCACTCGCGTAATCCAGCCGTATGGATTTTCACCAGCAAACACAGGCATCTCAACTTTTCTAAACCAACCATCCCGGTTCTCTAGCATGTTATCTATTTGCCGATAACCTAGATCTCGATCCATCCGGTAATGTTCCGAAGAAGTTGGAGGTACCTGAGAATCAGAGTTCGTAGGTCGTTGCGATTGAGTAGGAATCGCTGAATCCATCGGTCTCTTCTCCAGATTCCGCAGGATCGCCTTCATCGTCTCCTCGATTGAAGAGATTCGACCTTCTACCGATTGCATTCGTCCGTCAATACCTTCGATCTGTTTCTCCATCACATTGTTTGCTTTGACTACGCGATCATAACCCCCGCGAATCACCGCAAACTGTTCTTCGTGAAACGCCACCGTCGTATCGATCTCACCGAGCCTCTGCAACGCCTCTTCGTCTCGTAGTTCCGCCATCGCGATGATCAACCGAGTTCACTGCACCAAATGATAAGATCAAACTCTTCTTTATTGATGTAAAAGTGATGAATTACAAACTCTCAGCTCGGTATCTCTCCAAGACTGAGCCAAATACCTCTAAAGTCTATCTTTAGGGTCCAGAACTTTACCACATAAAAGTCTCTCTTCCCTCTACGACTCAGTACTCTTTTTATACTTGAATACAACTGAATCTTAACAGACTTTAACGTCTAACAAACTTAACCGCCACTTCCTTCCGTTATCTCCACGTCATCACTCTCTTCACGCTCAGCTTCTTTAGTTCTGTTTCTAAGTCTCTTCCTCACGTAACGCCTCCAGGGCTTATCAACCTCTCCATGAGTGGTCTGGTCGAGTTTGAAAAAGAGGCTAACTCTTTATCTTTACCTTCCTCTACAGGATAAGGCCAAGGCTCAGTGATGTCGCAGCTGCTGCTGCTGCATGAGTCATAAAAAATAGTGGCAGTTGAAGCTGCTTCTGATACTGTCCAGCAAATATTCTCCAGCAGGCTGTTCTGTGTTATGCGTCTTATTGGGTTTTGACAAGTCTATGATGACAATCCGAATTAAGATTATCAGCTAAAAGAAAAATCATTGAGGTGAAAGTTAGATTTCAGGGAAGATATCAGTTACTCACCTGCATATGGCGAGCACGCCGTCTCCTAACTCCAGTTTTCGCTATATTCACAGTCTCGTTCCTCTCTTGTTTTGATTTACTTCTGAGTTTAGGAGCATCTAGAGAATCAGCTTGCCCCAAAGTTATCTGTTGACATTTTTAGACAAAGAAAGCTCAACTAAACCAGTCTTGTCACATTATATAAATCACAAGACATGACAAAGTCTACCACCTTTGGAGCACCATCTTCAAGATTGTCTAGCATAACTACTAACTTTCTGGCTAAATCAGGTGGCATGTGAACAAGTCTTTGTTGATGTCTCTCCGCTGTTTTCAGAACCCACAGTGGCTGATGCAACCAAACAAAAGTAAGTATGTTAAGACAACAGAGTAATTAAGTAGTAGCATATACAAGGGGGACCGCCTATCCAATTCTCCATTGATTATAATTAAAATAAAAAAAAAACACATGGAAATCCTTGTGGAGAATACAATACAATTATACAACAGTGTCATAAAGAACTCACAGTTACAATGGTGTTTGCATGGCCAAGATATCTCTGGACAGAAGCCCCTTCACACACGACAAGACTTGCATTGCATCCAACAAACCATGAATCTATGACCTTTGCACCTTGATCTCATGCAAACTTCAGCACCTGAACAAATAACAATCTAGCTAACGAGACCGATAGAAAAGGCAAGTGGAAAGCACCAAAATGAGGTACAAAAAGACCCAAGTGTAAATGGAATTTGCAAGTTACCTTAGCTCGGAGATCTACGGAAATGTCTGAATCAATATAAACAGAATGGACAGCAAGAGTCATCATGCCTTCACTAGTGTCAGCCACTGTTCCAGAAGAAGATATGTGGGTTGATGTGCCAAAATGTAGAGCTTGCTGAGGAGGACAAATAGATTCAACCTGGCTCAGCTCATCCACCTTTTCACTACTTTTTCCAAATTGTTTGACATTGTAAAGTGATTCTCCCATCCTGACTTGAACATTACAAAACACAAGTTGAGACGCACATAATGATTATTCTAAAAATAATTAAATACAATTACTGTTTCTCGCGACGCTATCAACAAACCAGGCAATTGTAACAAGAAAGAGACCATTTCTTGACCCATGCTTCAAAGTATGCTCAAACTTACGTCCATGTGAGCTGTAAGTTTTGGTTAAGAATCCGAGGAGGAAGCACCGGTCTCATAGGATAGAAAGATGAAGTTGAAAATGAAAAAAAAAAGAATATCTGAACAACCAAATGGGTACACCGCAGGTGAAGGTGAGGACTGTACTTGCCTCCGAGTCTCTCTGTCGCTTCCTTGACTTGTTTCCTTGCATCTGCCCAAAAGTTCCAAACTTTAAAGATTGATGAACATAAATCCCAAACTTGTTTGTTTTATAACATCACATTGATGATTAAAAAATATGACCTTTGGATAAACCAGTGACGCATATGACAAGAGAAGAGAAGGGTCCATTGGGTTGAGACATGAGAGGAGGAGGAGGAGAATGTAAGACAGGGAACAGTTTGGAACAACCCTTTGAATCGATCAGAACAACGTTTCTTCTGAGAGCACCCATTGTTCATGGAGAAAAAGCCCTAAACCTCCAAGCTCCGCTTTATAACACAAACCACCACATACCCTTAATTCAAAATACGGAATCATTGCAAAAGGAATCAAAATCAAAAGTGATTGAGAGAGAAAAAGATATAGAATGTAAGAAGAACATGAAAAGTATTGAGTTTTGTTTAGGGTTTAGTTAGTGCTTTAGAAATCTGGGAGTCGGGGAAAGAAAGAAACGAATGCTTTGGTTGTGGAAGCTTTTTCGTGGGTTGTTTTGGCTTTATAGGCGTGATCCAAAATTATAAGACTATTCAAACTCTCACCTACAATTTTTAAACGTTTGCTCGTTGTTTTTTTTTTTTTTTGAAACACACAGAAGCTTTTGTAAATTATTCGTTCTTTTCTCAGAACTCCATTATTCATGATCAAATTCGTGAAAAAAGCGGATTTGTCTCGGAAATCCTTCGAGAAGTTATGCAGGAGCATCCTGTATTTAAAAAGGAAAAAATTATTAGAATATTATAAAAAAGTTAATTTATTACTAAAATATTATATATATTTTTTTAAATTGCTCGAATGTTTGGACACCCCTAATTAATGACAATAAGGACTTTTGGTTAGCTTTTTCTAATTGAAATTATTTTAAACATCTAATCCATATCACTAATTAATATTTCCACATCAGAAATTATTTTTAAACATCTACTCTACATCACAAATTAAGTATTTTTTTTGAAACACCACAGGTTAAGGAGTATCGACAGAGACAATTAACCGTCTCCCTCATAACCGTTAAGAAAAAAAAACCGCACACGACAACTCATATTTACACGTTGAATCGTGAAAGACATTGTGTACTTTCTTGGTCTCTGTAGTTTCTCCGTCTTCCCCATAATCTTCGTCGAACATTGTGAACCCGAAATCGTCGAACTCGAAATCGTCTTCTCCCTTTTCGTCGAACTAACTCTCTCTCTCTCTTGTCTTCTCCGAAATCGTCGTCTCCCGAAATCGTCGTCTCCCGAACTCGTTTTGCTGCAATCGTATCTACGAAATCGTCTTTTCCGGTATGTTGTGGCTCACTTATATATTATGTTTCATATGAGTTATATATTTTGTTGCGACTGAGTTAGGGTTATGTTATGACTGAGTTAGGGTTTTGTTGCGACTGAGTTAGGGTTATGTTATGACTGAGTTAGGGTTTGGTTGCGTCTGAGTTAGGGTTATGTTATGAATGAGTTATTGTTATGTTGTGGCTGAGTTATTGCTATGTTGTGACTATGTTAATGTTATGTTATGGTTGAGTTATTGTTATGTTTCGGCTGAGTTATTGCTATGTTGTGACTATGTTAATGTTATGTTATGGCTGAGTTATTTTTATGTTTCGGCTGAGTTATTGTTATATTATATGATCATATGGATGTTCCTGAAGTTAAATCACGTGATTACCCTCCAAGACTCTACCCTGAAGGGTCTTCTAACCTAGAAGATAAAGATATCAATCATAATTTCCGTTTAGGAGATTTCCCTCACGTTAGAGAAACAATAGGACTTGATGTATGAAGAACTGGTGAACTCTCCCATTCGAGTAGTTGCTAGGCTAGCTGGACGAAAAAGCGTATGGTCTGGTAGGACCGTACTTTATCTACTATGTAGACAGCTGCGAGTACATAAGAAGGAGATATGAAATCTCGTGGTTGATGAGCCTATCAGGTTTAGCTTGCTGGGAGGAGTTGAAGGTGCCGCTTGGGATTGGACCTAATCAATACAAAGCGTTTTGGGAGGAGTTGAAGGTGCCGCTTGGGATTGGACCCAAGTTAGATGAACTTAAGTCAGCATTGGAGGTCTGTCCGCTTTGGAGTTTTGAAAAGCATAAGTGGTTGGGGCTGCTACTACTTCAAACCATGGGACTCTACTGTTTGCATCACAATTCAAGGATACCCTTTGAAAGTGCAATAAGGGTATTCGACGATGAAGCCATGAGGTCGTATCCATGGGGTCGGACTGCATACGAAGTTCTCGTTGACTCTATTAAAATGTTCGCTCCAGAAAGAGGATCATACACAGTAAGCGGCATGAAGGACGCATTATTGATTTGGACGTACGAATCTGTCGTCTGCTTCGGTGAGGTTTTTGGGAGAGTGGTCAATAATGAAGACGTTCCGCTTTTTCGATGGCGTGGAAATCGTACGCATACAAGTTTTGATAAATTGTTGTCTGCGGAGATCAAAGAGCATACCAAGGTATGGTTATGAGATATTCGATGGCTGAGTTATGATTTATTTGATGGTGAGTTATTGTATTTTATGGCTGACTTATGAGCTCTTTCGTGGCTGATTTATTATAATTGATTGCTGAGTATAAGTTATTTTGTGGCTGAGTTTTGCTATAACATGGTGTTGCAGGTGCGTGTGAGGAGAATGGTTTTGAAGGACTCAATGGAAGAGATGTTTTCTCAATGGCCGAGTGAACCTGACGACCCGCAACTCGCTAGCTTGATAACAGACATACATGCAGGTAGATTTGTCAAAGGTTTTTGGGAAATGCAGGGGAATGCGAAGGGAAAGGGGAATGAGAAGGAGAAGAAGAAGAAAATGAAGTGTGGAGTTTCGTCTGAAGTTGCGCCACCCACTAAGAAGCAGAAGAAAGTTAAGACACAGAAGAAAGTGAACACAAACGAGGTTGAAGCTGTTGCAACGGGAAAGGGTTCTAGTGAGGAGGAAGATAGGAAAGATTTTGAGGGCAATGTGACTCTGTTAGCATATTGAGTGCTCTGAAGAATATGTCCAGAAAATTTGATCACATTGACTCACGGTTTAACGCTTACGAGTTAGACCGGAACATTGGTGGACGAGAAGACCATTGATGATATGGTGAAAGCTTCAGTGGAGGAGCGTCTGAAAGTTCTGGGGGTTGGAAAAAGTCCCGAAAAGAGTTATAAATTCTCAATCGTCGGCGAAGAACAATCTTTATCGTTGCCATCACCGCAGCAGAATACGTAGCAGAAGTCTGTCAATAGTCCAGCGTTAGCTAAGACCCCTGAGTTAGCTAAGACCCCTGAGTTAGCTACGACCCCTGGTTTGGTTTTTGCACCGAAAAGGAATTTGGCCAAGGAGTTAAATAAGGATACAGGGGTGAAAAGGATTTTGGCTGAGGAGTTTAGTAATGGCGCTGCAACACCTGCTAAAGCTCCAGAGCTTGATTTCGTATATGTTTCTCCTGCAAAGGCTACTAAGGCTACTAAGGATGATAATGATGCTCAGGATGCTAAGGATGAAACCTATGGATGCGGCTGCAGCGGCAAGCATATTTTAAAGGATGAGTATGCCACTGATAAGAAAAAAAAGGGCAGGCAGAGGCTGCGTTGAAGAAGAAGGAGAAGGCTGACGCTAAGAAAAAACAGGCTGAGTTAAAGAAGCAAGAAGCTGATGCTAAGAAAAAAAAAGGCTAAGGTAAAGAAGCAAGAAGCCGAGGCTAAGAGAAGGAGGCTGAGTTAAAGAAGAAAAAGGTGACTCCACCGCGTGCCAATGTAATAAGAGTGCCTGTAAAAGATAAGGAGGACCGTGCTGCAATCGTAAGTGAAGATGACAGTGACGTTGAACACTTGACGGACGAAGTTCATGCGGAAGAGAACAAAGGGTTGGCGGAGTCTAATGTCGACAGTCAGGAACTGATTAGATCTGCCGTAGTAAAGGAATACCGGGAGAAAAATGTTCAATTATCTCCACAAGGGTTAGCATTGACAGCAGTTCCTTCAGCACCAGTTTTTCCGTACATTGGATACAATGGAATGACGTGCATGAGGAAGAATTTTGAGCCTTCATCAGCAATATATGACCTTCTAGAACCTGTTGATCCAACTCTATTTGAAAAACTTATGCAACACATTAGCAGGAGTCCACCTAAACAACCAGCACCAGCAAATAAAAAGGTAAGAAGATCAGCTGATCATGAGAGTGACTTCTACAACATACTCATCCATGAAAGACCGTGGCCAGATCCGGAATATGGATGGGTGTTTGACAATATAAATCTTTATTACGGCTGAGTTAAGTATACTATTACAGCTGAGTTATATATTATATTAGTATTCTTTACGGCTGACTTATATATTGAAAACGGCTGAGTCATACTTTCTATTACAGCTGACTTGTTAATATTCTTTGTGTAGCATGTCTGTGCGTATATGAATGTCCTCATTCGAAGGTCCATGCGAGATTCCAGGTTATTCAACGAGGTTAGAGAACAATGTCAATGCGATATTAAACTATGCAAATAGGGAAAATCTCCCCGTTCTATACCCTTGTCCGGGTGACTTGCTTGACACAACCACCCGTACCTGGTTTAGATTTTTAAGTTATCTCTCCCTGGTGATCCCGTAGATTCTAGCAGAAGGATGGGTTCATGACTCGCCGACATATCGCGTCATTCCCGATGATTTTAAGGAATGCTGGTTTCTTCAACTCGCTGTAAGTACCAAATCGAAGGCATAATTCGACTGTTTGGACGCATTTTAATCTGGTGGCCAGGTCGCTGTTTTGATTTCAGATGCGAGAGTTGAAGAGGAGATGGCCTTCGGATCATGCACCCGCGCGGCCGGACAAGACGAAGTAGACGACGACCGGACGCGGCATGGACGGACGCGCCTTGAACGACCCGCACGCATGGATAGGACATGCTGGACAGCACTTGACGCGGGATGATGGCCTCCGGATCATGCACCCGCGCGGCCTGGACGGACTGGAAGCAAGCTTGGACGTGGCTGAATGGACGCGGAGACGATGACCCGCTGATACAGGACTTTTTAAGGTTCCTAATTAAATCAATGTAGTATAAAAGATTGTCGAACCCACAGAGAACTAGAGACTTATAGCACCAAGAATACACAAGCTTCCTTAATCTAAACAAACAAGAAGATGGATGAAGGTGACAAGCTAAGATCCTAGAAATATAAACAAGATGATCTCAAATCCAATCAAGAAACAAGTGCAAGAACTCAATCAAATGCTAAGGTGGAATCCATGGAACTCGGAATTTTACTTTAGGCGATGTAGATTCAATCTAAAGGTGGCAGCAGACAATCAATCTAGCAACCTTCAGCCTAGACACAATCCTAAGCAAGCTCTATCTCTAGATGAATGCTCATTCACTAACATATCTCAAGCATCTAATCTCTTAGGTTGAATAATATGAAAGCAATCATTAACAACAAGTCCATTAGCTATCTTAACACCTTTAACAACAAATCTCTTTGGTAAAGAATGTTAAAAGCATTGAAGAGTTGGTTCAGACATTTCATAGAACACCTTTCGGGCATGAAATGCCTATAGATCTATTTTGATATGATCAAGACCAAAATAGCATTAAGAACCCTCAACAAGCAAGGAAACAAGAACATCTAAAACTAAACACCCTAGATCTTCACTAATCACCTTTAATCACCCTAGTCCATGAATCCAAAGTGTGTCTACTCACTAATCTCCATGAAAAACCTTAAATCTATGTGAGATTCAAGGGTAATCATGTTTGTGAGAAGGAGAAACAAGATATAAGATGAAGAGCTTCCTTAGATTGATAAAAAGATTCAAGCTTTTACAATATGAGGCAAAGTCTTGAGAGAAAATGAGATACTCCCACTTTGGGAGATATAAGAGTATTTATACAAGGCTTAGAAGCCCTAAAAACATCATAGAAAAATACTAAAAGGTCCCTAGGGTCAATTAGGCTTCAACCAATAGGAAAAGAGGGTGAAAACGGTCAGGGGTTGAGCCAAACCGCCCAACCCGGCCTAGTCTTCCCGGCCTGGTCTCATCCAGCGCTTCTCTCCCGACCGGGTAGCTGTACCCGGACCAGTCTTCCCGGCCAGCTTGATGTGCTTCTAGTAAACTGATAATAACTCCTCCAATACAGCTCCAAATGACTTGAAACCACTTCCATTGGAAAGCTAACTAAATTTGCTGTGTTTCCACAAAATATTAGCAACAGAAAACATCTCTAAGGCCTCTGTACATGCTCATATTTGTCTCGACCAGATCATGGATTGACTTCTCTTTTCATTGCTAAACTTGATTCTTCACCTCTTTTTGGGCCATAAGACTCCCAAACACCTCAAATCACACAAAAGCATGCTCCAACACCTGATAAGGACAAATTAATGCAAAATGGATCCTAATGATGCCTAATGCCTAACTTATATGATCAAAATGCACAAGATATGGATTCTAAAAACATGAAAATATGCAAGACATCACCCGCGCGGCCTGGTCGATGAGCTGGACGAGAGACGGACGCGGCTTGGCTTCACGCGGCTTGGCCAAGATGTTCCCTACCCGGGTCATGGCCAATGCTCTTCCTTTTGCTTTATTCTGATTGGTCGAGACTAAATGACCTCAGGGACTTTTTAGACTTTTTCCTTTATATTTTTTGGGCTCTCAAAGCCTCATATAAATACTCTTGTAATCTCCTTTGTGAGAAGTAACTCTTTTTCTCTTAAGAACACATTTGGATTTTGAAGAAAGTTTGGATCTTGAATTATTTTTCATCTTAATTCTCTTGTGTTTGCTGGATTATCTTGATCACTAATCATATTGAGCCTTGAATCATCCATGGTTTTAGGATTATCCATGTCTATTAGTGAGTAGATATATCTTGGATTCATGGGTTAGGAAGACTAAGGGTGATTAGGTGTAGAGATAAGGTGTTTTAGTGTAGATCTATCTTGTTCCTTACTTGTAGAGTGTTCATAATGCTATTTTGGAGTTGGCCTCTCTAAAGTTGAGCTCTAGGCATTTCATGCCCGAAAGCTGTTTGATGAAATGCTTGAACCAACTCTCCTAAGCTTTTAACATTCTTTACCAAAGAGATTTGTTGTTAAAGGTGTTAAGATGGCTATTAGACTTGATATTAATGATTGCTTAGAATATTCAACCAAAGAGATTTGATGCTTGAGTTATCTTTGTGAATGAACATTCATCTAGAGATAGAGCTTGTTTAGTATTGTGTTCTAGGCCTAAGGTTGATAGATTGATTGAAAAGCTGCCATCTTTAGATTGAAACTTGATCACCCAAGGTCAATTCCCTTGTCCCATGAGTCCTCTTGCCTCATATTGAAAGAAAATTCACTCCTTTATTGCATTTTTAGTATTGTCTTACTTCATAATCATCTTCACTCAATGGTTGCACTTAGATTAAACATAGACTTGCATTCTCTTTGCATTGAACTCTCTTAGAATTGGTTCAACTTTCTTTATAATACAACATTTGGATTAGGAGGCTAGAAAACTCGGAGCATCAAATTGGCGCCATTACCAAGTTCTAAGTTGATTTTGACATTGAGATTTAGTCACCTGCTTGAGACTAAGTCATTTTTTTATTGTGTTATTGATTCTCTTTCTTCCTCTCCCTTTGCATTTCAGGTGTATGATCACAAGAAGAAGAGGTGCATCAAACCTAGTACCCACTGTTGACGAGATTGCTGCACTTGAGAGGGAGATAACAAGAAAGAGAAGAGAAGAAGAGCAACAGCCTCACTTGCAAAGGTTGGGGTTTGACATGGAGCATCACCAACATCAACCTCAAGATGGAGTTGCCCAAGGAGCTGCAAACCTTAGGGCACAGCATCAGCCTCAAGATGGCAATGGTCCAGGAGCTGACAACCCTATAACAAGACATCCACAGTGCCAAGCCAGAGGCATTGGGGCCTATGACCAACTTCACATTCATGGTCATAGGTTGGGGATCAGAGCACCAGCTGTGGAGAACAACAACTTCGAGATCAAGTCAGGGCTGCTCAGTGTGATAGAGAACAACAAGTTTCATTGCCTGGCTGTTGAGGATCCTCTGGATCACCTGGATCAGTTTGACAAGTATTGTGGCTTGTCCTAGACCAATGGAGTCTCTGAAGATGTCTTCAAGCGCAGGCTGTTCCCTTTCTCTCTAGGGGACAAGGCACACCAATGGGAGAAGGCTCTTCCAAGTGACTCTATCACCACTTGGAATGAGTGCAAGAAAGCTTTCCGAGACAAGTTCTTCTCAACCTCCAGGACAGCCAAGATCAGGAATGAAATCTCTGGGTTTCAGCAAAAGAATCTTGAGGGTTTCAGTGAAGCGTGGGAGAGGTTCAAGGGATACTGGTCTCAATGCCCACACCATGGATTCACCAAGGAAAGTTTTCTTAGCACCTTCTATCGTGGTGCTCTCCCACATTGCAGAAACATACTTGATACTGCTAGCAATGGTTTGTTCTTGGGAAGAATTGAGCAGGATGCAGAAGAGCTGGTGGAGAACATGGCCAAGAGTGATTCAGTATACAGTGAGGAACATGATAGAAGGAACAGAGGCACTGATGGAGATGATCAGCACACAAGGAAGGAGCTGAAATCTCTCCAAGAGAAGTTGGACATGCTTCTTGCAGAGAAGGCTAAAGAAAGAGCAGATGAATTCCTTAGTGGATCAGAAACAAGAGCAGCCTGCTGGGATTAATGAGGTTGATGGTTTAGAAGGCCAAGAGGAGCTGTGCTTCATCAATGTTAATGGCACATGGTACAGGAAAGAGTCAATTTTTCAGTACCAAAACAACTATCAGCAAATGCCTTACTACAACAATCAGCAAGGAGGTTACCAAACCAAGCAGAACTATCCTCAAGCCAACCAGTCTCCTCATACTCAAGGAAGCTCTTCTCAAACTCAAGCTCCAGATTCAAATGTGGACTCCATGTTCAAGCAACTCTTGGAATTTCAAGACAGAAATGAGAAGACAATGATTTATGAGTTCAAGAACATCCATGCGAAGATAGATGAGAACTACTCTGACCTCAACAACAAGAACCAACAACTTGCCTCTCACCTCAAAGCTTTGGAGAGTCAGGTTGCCTCTATGTTTTCATCTTCAACGAGCCCAATGGGATGTCTACCAGGACAACCAGAAAAGAATCCGAAAGAGTCTTGCAATGTTGTCATCTCTACTATTTCTGCAAAGATTGAGCTGAGTGATCATGAGAAAGAGGTTGATGAGATTGAGAAGCTAGTGTTTGGGACTGAGCTTTGGAAAGTTGAGAAATTTGTTGTAGCCACAGCTAAGGCTAAGATTGTGCAGGAAGCTGTCAAGAAGGTTGAAGTAAAGATTCTGAAGAGGGATGAGCACAGGGCTGAGAAACCAGTTGAGAAGAGAGCTGACCACAAACTGAAAGAAGTGAAGCAGGAAGACAGTGAGGTTGAGCTATCACCCTATGATAAGCTCCCTTTTCCCCGGAGAGTTCTCACCAAAGTTCAGAAGAAGGTGCTCTCCAAGTTCAGGAAAGATCTTAGTGATGTTGGGGTAAGACTTCCAAAGATCTCAGGTATACGTGAAGCTCATGTCCAAATGATGCTCATTAAGGACATACTCGGAGCAACGCACAAGGACCACTGCATCAGCTTACCAACGAAGAACTAGCGAGATTGGAACGACAGAACCGTCAACAACCTAGACCTACGAACACCAACATGGGTGATCACCAGGATGATCTCACTTCTGCGTTTGCACTCATTCAAAAACAGATGCAGCAGATGCAGCAAACCATCCAAGCGCAGCAAGCTGCTGCAGAGCAAGCAGCTCTGAACGCTGAGAATCAGCAGAATCAACCGGAGGAGGTTGTTCCGATCGGCCAGGGAAATCTACTGCGTAATCTGCCTACTACGCGATCTGCCATCAACCCTCCACCGTGCACTAGGCAAGACTTTGAGATCAAGCCAGCCTTGATAAGTCTGGTGCAAAGGAAGATCTTCAATGGATTTTCTATAGAAATACCGATGGACCACATTGAGCACTTTGAGAAGATGTGTGGGTTCACTAAAGCGAATGGAGTACCACCCGATTACATCAAGAGTACCATGTTCCCTTTCTCGCTTGATGGGAAGGCTGCTCGCTGGCTAGATTCCCTACCTACTGGATCGCTCACCACTTGGGAACAAGTTCGATCTGCCTTCATGAGCCACTTCTACACGAAATCGAAGACTGCAGCTCTGAGACAAAAGATCGCGCCCTTCAAACAGCTAGTAGATGAGCCTTTCTGCGATGCATGGGAGCGATTCAACGTCTACCGAAGAGAGTGCCCACATCACGGTTTTGAGGAAGACTATCTTCTTGGAGTGTTCTACGATGGAGTAGGTTGGGAGTACATGAACGCTTTGAACTCAGCCAGTAAAGGAGACCTTATGACCCAATCCACTCGAGGTGCCTTCGCACTGATTGAGAACATGGCCTCAAGCTCAGCTGATAATAACCGCGAGACTGATCGCACACAGAAGGTGAACAGCATTAACAACAAGAAAATTGATGAGTTCTCTGCCAAGGTCGATCAGCTGATTAAGAGTAATCAGAACCAGGTCTTCATCATGGAAGAATCCGCTCCGGATAAAGCAACCGCGGAAGCTACATCAGAGGCAGATCAGTCGGCTGAAGATCAGCACGAAGTGAGCTATGCTAATGGGCAAGGATGGCAGTTCAAGAACTATCACCCGAACCCTAACGTGAGGAACAATCCCCACCTGTTCAACAACCCTAAGCCAGACGGTAACACAGAAAACGCTCAAGGAAATCAGGGTCAGAACAGTGGATACCAAAAGGGGGTATGGAAATCAAGGAAGAACCTATGTCCTCAGCCCGGCTCAGAATGCCCAGTTCCACAACCAGAAACAGCCGATTAATCATCAGGCTGCACAACCGGCTCAGACTGCTCCGCAGGATGATATGAAGAGTCTTGCATTGATGATGAGCCAACTGCTCCAAGGACAGCAGATCCAAGGAAAAGCACTGAATCAGGTCACAAACGACATCAACACCAGAATGAACCATATGTTCAATGACCTGAGTGCCAAGTACGATAATGTCTCAAGCCATATGAGACAGATGGATATTCAGATCGCTCAGACTGCTGAGAGTGTGAAGAGACAGCAAGGTACTCTTCCTGGAAAAACAGAGAAGAATCCCAAGGAGTGCAATGCAGTCGCGCTAAGGAGTGGGAAGCAACTGACTGATCTGGACACCAGGAGATTCACATCGGCAGAGAAAGGGAAGCAGAAAGATTCGGATCAACCGCCTGAAGCTGTACCTACAGATGAGGAAGAGGCAGGACAACCTACTGAGACTGTTCCGACAGATGCAGAGAAACCTGCTGGGGCTCTATCTCTGAAGACAGCGAGTTCATGATCGTCTCTAAAGAGTGCAGCGCAGTACTCCAGAACAAAAGGATCAAGAAATTGGGTGATCCGGGAAAATTTGTCCTCTCAGTCCAGATAGGGAGAACAGTCTTCTCATGCTCACTCGTCAATCTAGGATCAAGCATAAACCTCATGCCATACTCTGTGGCTAAGCGTCTTGGATACACGGATTTCAAGCGTACCAGGATGTCCCTAGTGTTTGCTGATCGATCTGTGAAGTCTCCGGTTGGAATCCTTGAAGATCTTCAAGTTTTGGTTGGGAACACACTTGTCCCTGCCGATTTCGTTGTTCTGGAACTCGAGGAAGAATCAAAAGACCCCCCTGATCCTGGGAAGACCATTTCTGTGCACTGTTGGAGCTATCATAGACGTTCGACAAGGGAAAATTGATCTCCATCTTGGAGACATTGTGATGAAGTTTGGGATGAATCAGATGCTCAAGAAACCAATGCTGGATGGACAAACCTTCACTGTCCAAGAAGAGAGCGATCCGCTAGAACCACATGAGGGAATGCTTGAGGAGATTCTCACCGATGACCCTCTTGAACTTGCTTTAGTCAGAGCTGAAGCCGAGCAAAGCTTAGAGAGTATTGATGCTGATGCCTATGCCAAAGTCCTGGATTTGGCCAGAAGTATGGAAAAGATAGTCGCAAATCTAAGTCTTGGGGAGAACAGCGAGCTCAGCAAAACAGCTGGAACAGCCGCGCCTCAGAACCCGACTGTTCCGGCATCTCAAAACGATGACTCATTGAGCGAGCTGAAAGCTCCAAAGGTAGAGCTCAAATCCCTTCCCAAGGGACTCAGGTACGCATTACTTGGACCCAATTCCACATATCTTGTCATAGTGAATGCCGACCTGAACAATGCCGAGACTGCTCTGTTTTATGTGAACTTAGAAAATATCGTAAGGCATTAGGATATTCTCTAGCTGACATACCTGGCATTTCAACTGATCTGTGCATGCATATAATACACCTGGAAGATGAATTGATGACTTCTGTAGAACATCAGAGGAGGTTAAACCCAAATCTAAAAGATGTTGTAAAGAAAGAGATAATGAAACTTCTAGAAGCTGGTGTAATCTATGCGATCTCTGATAGTAAGTGGGTCAGCCCCGTTCATGTAGTACCTAAAAAGGTGGGATCACTGTTATAACAAATGAAAGGAATGAACTAATCCCTACTAGAATAGTTACTGGTCATCGCATGTGCATTGATTTCCGTAAACTGAATGCTGCGACTCGCAAGGATCATTTCCCACTTCCTTTCATTGATCAAATGCTTGAAAGTTTAGCTAACCACCCTTACTACTACTTTTTAGATGGTTATTCAGGTTTCTTTCAGATTCCCATCCACCCAGACGTTCAGGAGAAGACGGCGTTCACATGCCCATATGGAACATACGCATACAGGAGGATGCCCTTCGGCTTGTGCAATGCTCTAGCGACCTTCCAACGCTGCATGATGTCGATTTTCACTGACCTAATCGAAGACATAATGGAAGTTTTCATGGACGATTTCAGCATCTATGGAAGCTCCTTTCATGTCTGTTTGTCAAATTTGTGCAGGGTTCTGAAGCGATGCGAAGAGAAGCATCTGGTGCTGAACTGGGAGAAATGCCACTTCATGGTCAGAGATGGGATTGTTCTGGGGCATAAGATATCAGATAAAGGAATCGAGGTGGACAAGGCAAAGATCGAGGTCATGATGAGTCTGCAGCCACCAACTTCAGTAAAGGGAATAAGGAGTTTCCTGGGACACGCTGGTTTCTATTGAAGGTTCATCCAAGACTTTTCGAAAATTGTAAGGCCACTCACTCGACTGTTCTGCAAGGAAACCCCGTTCGCCTTCAACAGCTTTTGTCTAGCCACATTCCACACGATCAAGGGAGCTCTAGTCAGTGCACCGATTGTTCAACCTCCAGACTGGGATCTTCCTTTTGAGATCATG
Source organism: Brassica juncea (assembly GCA_018703725.1). NCBI lineage: Eukaryota > Viridiplantae > Streptophyta > Magnoliopsida > Brassicales > Brassicaceae > Brassica > Brassica juncea. Next base: position 23,860,439 of record CM031936.1, read on the forward strand.
ACAGACGCGAGTGACTTTGCAGTGGGAGCAGTTCCTGGACAGCGCAAAGATAAGAAGCTGCACGTGATATACTATGCTAGCAGAACTATGGACGAAGCCCAGTGTCGCTATGCAACCACAGAAAAAGAGCTCCTTTCCATCGTGTTTGCATTTGAGAAATTTAGATCCTACCTAGTTGGATCAAAGGTGATCGTGCACACAGACCATGCAGCTCTGAAGTACCTGCTTACGAAGAAGGATGCTAAACCGCGGCTCTTAAGGTGGATTCTTTTACTCCAAGAATTCGATTTAGAGATAAGAGACAAGAAGGGAGTTGATAATGGAGTGGCAGATCATCTTTCCAGGATGAAAGTGTCAGATGAGACAGCTCTTGACGAGGAACAACGAATGGAAAATGTCAACGTGATTGGTCTGTGCAACACAGAACAGTCATTCCCTTAGAGAGGGTTGTTCCCGCGTAGATGAAGCATTCGCTGCGGTGATCCAGAAGCAGTACCCGAATCTCCCATGGTTTGCTGAGATTGCCAACTTGCTAGCAGCAGAGAAGGAACTTTTGAGGTTCATAGGGAATGAGAAGAGGAAATTTCTAAGGGAAGCAAGGCACTACTTCTGGGACGAGCCGTATTTGTATCGGCAAGGCAAGGATGGGATCTTCAGAAGGTGTGTTCCAGAAGCTGATATTCCAGAAATCTTTCATCACTGTCACGGTTCGTCCTATGCTGGTCACTTTGCCACCTTCAAAACAGTTTCCAAGATCCTCCAAGCCGGATTTTGGTGGCCTACTATGTGTAAAGATGCCCACGCTTTCATATCACGATGTAATGCATGCCAAGGAATGGGGAATATAAGCAAGAAGAATGAGATGCCTCAGAACTACATCCTGGAAGTAGAAGTGTTTGATTGCTGGGGGATCGACTTCATGGGACCGTTCCCAGTCTCTCACAAGAATGAGTACATCTTGGTTGCTGTGGACTATGTTTCCAAGTGGGTAGAAGCGATTGCTAGTCCAACTAATGATGCACGCGTTGTAACCAAGATGTTCACTTCCATCATCTTTCCAAGATTTGGAGTACCTAGAGTGGTCATAAGCGATGGGGGAACTCACTTCATCAATAAAGTGTTCCAAGGATTGCTGAGAAAAAACGGTGTAAAACACAAGGTCGCACCCGCATACCATCCCCAAACCAGCGGTCAAGTGGAAGTGTCTAATAGAGAAATAAAGAACATTTTTCAGAAAACAGTCGGAACAACCCGCAAGGACTGGTCTCTTAAGTTAGACGATGCGCTATGGGCTTACAGAACAGCCTACAAAACTCCACTCGGGACCACTCCCTATCACCTGGTCTATGGCAAGGCTTGCCATCTTCCGGTGGAACTGGAATATAAGGAACCATGGGCTGTCAAACTGCTCAATTTTGACATCAAATCAGCCAGGGAACGACAAACAATCCAGATTCACAAACTGGAGGAGATCAGACATCTGGCCTATGAGAGCTCAAGGATCTACAAGGAGAAAACCAAGGAGCACCATGATAAAAGGATCATCAGTAGGAACTTTGAACCAAACGATCGGGTCCTGCTCTTTAATTCCAGACTTAAGCTGTTCCCTGGTAAATTGAAGTCGAGATGGTCTGGACCCTTTACAATTAAAGAGGTCCGACTATATGGAGCAGTTGTGTTGCTGGACACAAAAGGAGGAGAATTTTTTGTAAATGGGCAGCGTCTCAAGCCGTACCTTGCTGAAACAACAACCGCGGAAGGGGAAGAAATCTTCTTTAGCCACCCCTCCACAGCCTGAAAAGGCTAACCAAAGTCAAGCTAGCGACTTTAACCAAGCGCTTGGTGGGAGGCAACCCACTGGTGAGTGTGAATATTTCTTTCTTTGATTTTTCTATGTTTGCTTTTGATTTTGTATTTCAGAAAATGAGAAATTCCGAACTCTTATCGAAGGAACAATCCATTGATTGTTCTCGCTGGAGAGCAACTGATCCCAGGTAAGTATTTCGAACCTTGATAAAGAAAAAAATAAATAAATGATGAGAGAAGGGGAAGCGGATTAGGGTTTCCCTATTTAAAGGTCGACCTCCCCCACTCTCCCACTTCCTCTCATCGCCGCGAAAGAACCCTAAATCGAAAACTCTCCATTTCCTCATCTCCTCTTTTCGATTTTAAGCTCTCGCCTCTTGGATCCCCTAGAGATCGAATTGTCTTTGCAGTTGATCCAATCAATGGCACCCAAGGTAAGCAACTCAACTCGCATTGCTTTGTTAATCACGATTAAGGAGCCTTTCTCATTTCGATTTATTGCGCTTCACTTGATAGATTCTAGATATATGAATGGTTTAGATCGAATTGATTCTGATATTCATGACTCTAGAGCATTAGAGTATTTCGATTTGGTATGAATTGTTCGATGTGGTTGATTGGAAACGATTGGATGCGGTTATAGTGAGAATGGTTTGTTGATCCATCTTTTCTAACCAACCTCGAATAGTGCTGATCTGTCTATGGCTGTTCTCTCTCTCGCAGGTCCGAACAAAGCACATCGCCCAGAGAGCATCAAGGCACACTGCAACCCAATCGACACCCATTGCCGAGCCTAACCCAACGTACCCATGGCCTCGGGAGCAGGAAGGTGTGCCTATCGACATTGAGGACCCTAGGTTCTTTGATGTCAATGTCGAGGGGTGGGACAAAGAAAAAACAAGAGCTTACAACGCTCTCCTCACCATCGACATCCAGCCAACTCTGTACGTGCACCCTCCTACACTAGCCCAGCTCGGTCTCGACGATGACGTTCAGCGTATTCTCTCAGCCATTGAAATACTCGAGCTCTGCACCAAGCCGCAAATCCTCATTCCAGAGCTGGTCCGGCAAGCCTTGGCCACAGCGGAGATCTACCATGAGAACGAGCAGCAGCCAACGTTCGAGAACACTCACTTCCGTTTCATGGCCGGTGGGAAACATTGCTCCCTCCCGCTCGTCAAGTTCAACGAGATCTATGACACATCCGACGATCCAAGGGAGGTCTCTCTCCTCAAAAGCTTTCCACCCGCCAAGATCTTCTGGGACCTGATCGCAAGTGGAGACTTCAAGCCTCGCACAGCCTATGAGTCCCACATCCGCAATCCTTCAGTGCTGATCATTGCCAAGGTCCTCAGCAACTTGCTGTTCGCTAAGGACCAAACCTCGAAGGTCACAAATGGAGAACTCCAGATGCTCTACTCAGGATTAGCGGATCAGATACGGGCAGCGCGAGCAGGCATTCCGATCACGAAGGTTCTCACCAACCCTGGCTATTTACTTGCTGCAATGTTTGTTGCGAAGAAAAGTCTGCTGATGAGAGGTTCGCAAACGAAGGATCGATGTGGCAGTCTCCTCTCGCCATTGTTCCTCCACTTCGGAATCGACCACCTCTTCCTCGAGACCAACTATGAGCCATACTACATTGACATACCCTATCTCATCAAGTGTCACATCCTCCGCGACGAGAGCACCTATATGTTCCAAGATAAGGCAGGGACGCAATTTCTGCAAACTCCCTCACACCGAGATCACAAGCCTAGACAAGTTTGAGAACATCCGGTTCCTCCCAGAACAGGAGCACCTTTGCGATGATCCGCTGTTGATCCACCCAGGCACGGAGGACGTCGAGGACGTAACACCTGACCCCAACTATGACCTCGAGGACATCGAGGATGGCTCCGACGGTGAGACGTACCTTTGCTGGATGATTGATTCACAGCGCAAGAACAACAGCCTCCTGAATAGAATCCTAAAGACCATCGCCGGCGGATGCTTCAAGGGTCAGCAGGAAAGAGAGGACGAGCAAGAGCAGTCTCAGTGAACAGGCCATCGCCCAGGCAAGGAACCAGCTGGAGCGACATCAGGAGAAGAGCGGCTACCGAGGAACAGGCGTATCGCTGGGCAATCCGGGAGCGGGGAGTCAGACTGATCCGCCGCCAACATCTATCACCATTGTCTTATCCATTTGAACTCTTTATGTTTCTACAAGTTATTTGTTTTCTTATTTACTATGTGTGTTTAGGCATTCCTCTATCTATCTTCTCACAACCAGGGATGGTGTGAAGTAAGTCTGGGAGGGGCTGAGTCAGTCAGTCTGCTTGCTTTGAGTCGTTTTGATCGAGTCTGTTTTAGGATCGAGTCAGTTTTTCTTAAAAAACTCTTGTGGGAATTAGGACCTTATTTTGTCATGATTTTTTAACCACCTCGTGCTTTAACCTTCTTATTCAGTGACCTTAGCAGTGATGAACGACCCACACATGGACTTGGAACACCCTGACTTACCTCATTGGACACTCCAGAAGTTCTATACCGATCAGGTTATACTGGGTAGACTTAACTCAACTTTATCTGAACCTAATCTGGACTTTAATTCTTCTTGTTATGGGCACTAGATCAGAGGAGAATGAGACTTACAGTCAGGACTTCTTATCCTTTTTTATCACTCTTGCTGTTCCTGACTGGCTAGTTCATCTTTAGCTAGTTTCCACCATGTATCCTAACCTTTTGTTCCAACCTCATGCAATTGCTTTTCTAGTACTTTATGTGAAGATATGTGCAAAAAGGTCGGAGAGGAAAGGATCGACACAGTTCTTACTCATTAATGCTCACACATTCAGTGAAGGTGGAACACAGCAGACAAAAAAACAATCAGTGAGAGTGTTCCGATACCAGAAAGAACAATGAGGGGAGGCAGTGGCTAGAACGAACCATGATGAATCACCAGTGGCATCACGTACATCACTTGTTACCTCCTTCCCCACCACCCCATCATCTTGCATTTGCTTATATATATTAAAAAAAAAAGTCTTTATTTTTGTTGTTTACTGGTGACGGGAAGGGGAAGAATCTATAATGTATGCCACTGAGGAAGTTGAGAAAGCAATGGTGGTTCCAGCAAAGTGTTCTGAAGGGAAATTGATTCGCGCAGAGCAATCCTATGATCAATCTAATCGGAGAGCAGTCCGACTAGCAGAGATGAGTAAGGGCTGTGGACATCAATGGAGCCGTCCTCTCACGACCATTTTGTGCGATATCCTGCATCCGCTCTTGGTAACCCCTAAACACTCTTGAAATCCACCATAAAAGTTAGCCTGTTCTATACCTAGCCCGTTCTCCCTGAGTAGAGCCTATGATGAGAAGCTCACGCTAATCTTAATTGAGCATAAGGAGTTTTGTCTCAAAAGTGTCGCCTTTTCAGGTTGAGATGTAGAGTAAGGAGCCGATCTTGAACAGCGATCAAGGGGTTCCCAGTAAGTGTGTGTGGTCCTAATCTACAACTTGTATGGTTCAGAGATTTGTGGTAAGAGTATGGTTGCTGAGAATAAGCGAGTTCCCACACTTTCAAACCTTTCTCCCTGTTCTTGATACTTGCCTTGTTCGAGGACAAACAAGGATCTAAGTCTGGGGGAATTGATATATGGTGTTTTTCACATCATTATATGCATGTTTTCATTTGATTCGAGTCTCTAACCCGTGTCAGTCTAGTTCTTTTTGATCTTTTACAGGTCTGGAGTTGGTAGAAGAGTGAAGAGAAGGTGCATCAAGAGAAGATTTCTTTTTGGAGCAATTCTGCAGAGAACACTCAAGCGGAACAATCAGACGGAGTGATCCCGAGAGTGTTCCCGACGAAAAAGGAATCTCCTATTTCGGAAATTTATGCCCGGTTGTCCTAATCTCTTTTCTACCTATTGGCGCCTCCATATAAAAACGCCATCTACCTTATTTTATTTTTTACGCTAGTTTTTACAAGAGAACTATTAGCTTTGCGATCTGCAACTTGTAAGGGAGAAGAATCCATCCTCTCATAGAGAAGATCATCTGAACCCTTTTGTTTCTAGTCTTGTTCTTATGCATCATTATTCAGGAATTATGTCTTTGATTATTTGCATCATGGTCGAGTAGTGACCTAGCTCGCCTAGGCTTTTTAGGGTGTTGAGACATGAGCTAAACATAGATAAGCGATTTCAATTAATTTTTCATTCATACTGTTCTTAATGCTTTCATTAATCTGATCACTTATGTTAGATCCTAAGTTCATCACCTAGTTAATCACTTAGGAGATAACTTGACTTGTATTGAATGAGCTTAATATTCCTAATCAGCGAAAGTAGATATTAGGGTAGTAAGTGAACTGATCGGGCAGATTCTTCAAGCTTGCAATCGATTCTCATCTCAACGACAGTTAGATGGTGAGATTGATCTGCAAAGAGATCACCACCACGACAGTGGGGTGTTCCAGCTGAGTGATCCGAGTTCTAGAAAGTGCTTCTATGCGCTTGAATAATTGTTTGGCTCCAATTCAACACCCAATGAAACACCCTATCGTTATTCTTAAAACCAAAACCAATTCTTCTTCTTAGCTTGATTTCGAAACTCATAGAAATAAAGTGTAGACTGGTCCTCTGGATTTGTGATATACCATGGATTTTACCCGCTTTTACCCATGGTATATGAGTGTTTTTACTACTATTATTTATGTTTTGGAGTCTATTAGGTATGTTTTCAGGTTCAGAAGCATTTTGGAGAAAACTGATGTTTTAGGTGCCTTTTTGGAGCTTAAAGAAGAGTTCACCCGAGATCAAGACCAGAGGTCGACACCAGAGTTACATATCGATCGATGCACACTCTGTGCAATCGATCGACACACATTAGCCGAAGGACGATACATCGAGACCATAATCGATCGATGTACACCTCGTACTATCGATCGATACTGAGGCGGCTGAAAGACAAGTTGGACCTGGCCGAACTTGAAGCCCAAGATATCACATTTTACAAGAATGCCCCTGACGAGTTTTTTAACCTAATGAACTCATATATTTATATGTCTAAGTTTTTATAAGTTAGAGACAAGCTTTTTACAGTAATACAAGTTTTCATAGTTTCTAAGAGTTCTTCTTCTACTCATTTTCTTTTACTGTTTTATTACTTTGCAAGTTCTCAATAAAGTTCTATTCAGTTCTTTAATTGTTAACAAAGGTTATAGAATTTTATACCTAGAGGAGAGATCCAAAGATATTTGTGATTGGAACCTAAGTGTTCACCCTCTAATAGGTCTATGAATTTCTATTATTACCTTGTTGTTATGAACTACTTAGCCATGTCTGAGTAGATTCACTTGTTAGATTTAGGGTTTAAATAAGATATGAGGGATTAGCCCCAGCCTATAATTGCTATAGTTGTGATATTTATTGTTAGGATTGTTCACTAATGCTTTTCTAGCTTAGCTACCTAGAATATGAACTTGGATTGCATTGTTCATTACATGCAATACCTGATAACATCCTAAACATGCTATGACCCTCTTGAGATATGCGAAAGCTGATCTAAGATCATGGTGAGCATTGTATCAACTCGCTCATAAAGCTTGCTTAGAGCCGTATCGATCGATACTCCTATAGAGTAATCGATCGACGTAGCTAGAGATGTATCGGTTGATATTCCTATCGAACTATCGAGCGATACCAGCGGCGGAGTAGCCAACCGCAACACCATTTAGCATCTAAGTAATAGATGGTCTAAATAATGTGAGAGCTGATGGATTCATTTAATAAGTGTTGAGCTCTAACATATCATGCAAGCAACTTGTTAGCCTTTATAGAATTTATAATCCTGAATTCCTGAATACTTACCCTGAATCTAACTACTTTTCTTTACTGTTTTCAAAACAAAATCCGTTCAACTGAGTAATCTCATCCTTACTCAGCAAACCTGCACTTTACTTTAAACTATTTTCAACCTAGCATAGTCATTAAGATTGCATCTTATTTGTACACTAGCTCTCTGTGGATTCGATCCCTAAGTACTACAACTGAACCTCTTATTTGAGAGAGTAAAGTCACTCCTTAGGGTAATTTGAGTGATATCAAATTTGGCGCCGTTGCCGGGGAGCTTTGTTACAATAGGATCTAATCTGATTAGGTCTAGGTTATTTTTATTTTTGCTTTAATTTGTTTTCTGAAACAAAATTTTTTTCTTGTCTTTTCAGGTACATGCCCAGCAGCACCAGAAGCAACAAGGAATCCTAACTTTTGTTCTCAGAAGACAATGCCAGCTTGGAACGTTCAATCCGCAAGGAGATCCGTTCCGCATCGATCGACGCCATTAACTGCCTGTCGACCGATACCGATACACCCCTGCCGACCGAGACACCGTCTTTGTCGACCGACACTCGCACCTTCACGTCGACCGACATCTTTCATCCGACATCGATCGATACCGCTAACCGTATATCGATCGATACTACTCCGCGAGTCATGGTTGCGCCTATTATTCTCACACGAGATTAGAATGGATACTTGCGTGACCAAGAAGGTCACCTTCGTAATGAAGCAGGTCAGAAACTCAACGCTCAGAATGAAGTAATCCCTTAGCCAGAAACTGCACCTACAAGAGCTGTTCAACCTGTAGAAGAGTGTTGGTGTCAAAATCGGTCACGACAGAATCAATGACTGAAAGTCTCTGGAAAGTATTTCTCAAAACAAAAAGTCTCGGATAATTTGAAGAGAAGTTATACGAGATTTTCTCAAATTAGAATATCCACTCTCTGGTGGGGTCGAAAACGGTTATCTCGAAATCAACGGCTAGGATTATTTTTTACTTATGGGTTCTTCGTGACACACTTCTTGAAAGTAAGATCGGAAGACTACGGGCGTGCGCGTATGAGAGTCCCCGGAAAGATCGGTCCGCTCGCCCAAGGACATCATGATTCGATCACCACAAAAACCCTAAACACAAAAGAATCTGCCGAGAAACTTCGAAGAGGTCGTTCTCTCAAACCGTGAGGAACAAGAAAACGATCAAGATATCAAATCGAAGCCCTCGCCGAGATCTTCAAAATGCCCGTGCTGGCACCGGACGCCTGGTGCCGGCGGCACCCCGGCCTGGCGCCGGCGGCACGCGTCACGCGAGCCGGCCTGGCGCCGGCGGCACCCCGGCCTGGCGCCGGCAGCACGCGTCACGCGGGCCGGCCTGGCGCCGGCGGCACACCCGGCCTGGCGCCGGCGGCACGCGTTCCGCAAGCCGGCCTGGCGCCGGAGGCACCCCGGCCTGGCGCCGGTCGACGGCCCTCGTCCTGGTCTCGGTCCCATCATGCTCGGTCTGATCCCATCTTGGCTTGTTTGATCGATCCTCGTGAGTTTGGTACGATCACGGCTATGGAATGAACATCTTTTGATTCGGTTGGAATCGTCCTCGTTGTTTTACGACAAAAACTAGAAGGATTGGATTTCTCGTAGAAGATATCGTATAAAACAAAGATCGATTAACTTGAACATCGATCCTTTAAGCTATACGATTTATTTTACGAGAAAGATAATCTTTCCGAGAAATCGTATAAAACGTTCAACGACTTAAGACAAGTCCACGGACTTACTTACGATTTTAAGGATTCAGGCCCAATCAGGCTATGACGATTTATCCGATTTCCCGAATGTCGGATAAACATCAATTCACCGAAAAATAGCGGAAAACTCGAGGATAATTACGAAGACCGACGAAAATGGAATATTTCCTGAAGAGATAAGCTTGGGCCCAAAGGCGAGGTCCATCATCCTAAGGAAAACCGACTTTGGAGTGGATATATAAGGAGAGCAAGAGTAGAAGAGGAGGAGATCCAAAAAATCCTAGAATCTAGACTTAGAGAACTCCTGCTAGCTTAGAGAACTTAGAACTTAGGCGGTTAGGCCAGCGAGGCAGGACTTAGAACGTCTGTCCGCCTCTTGTTCTAGTTTTATCTTCTCCGCAGACCCCTGTTCCTCTCGGAAGGATCTAACTATACTTTTACTCAGAGCTCCGCTCATAGAAAACCTAGGCATTAGCTTCGACATGCCCGTTTCTATGACCAACGCTCATACTAGACGAACCAGGCCCTAGAACGTCTGGCCGCCTCCTGCTCACAAATCTCCGCTCCTCTCGGAAGGATCGGACAATTCTTTTACTTAAGAGCTCCGCACATAGAAACCCTAGGCGTTATCTTCGACATGCCTGTTTCTATGACAAACGCTCATACTAGACGAACCCGCCCAGACGGTTCGATCTCTTGTTCAATTACACCTAAACTGAACTACGTCAGACCTCATCCTCGAAAGGGGTACGTAGGCAGCCTTTCTTAAGGTCCAGTCCCAAATCTTAACAAAACCTTTTCCTCATTTATTCGGTCACTTGTCGTTGGCTGTCGCAAAGAATCCGGACCTTCAGGGAAAGTCGGGTTAACTTGGCTTTCCTCCGTTTTTATTCATTAAAATCGACAATGTGAAATTCGGTTCCCACAGTTTGGCGCTAGAAGGAAGGGGGGACGGATTACTCTTACTCATACGGCCGCAAAGCGCTTGATCGAACCGATGTCCGGAAATATGAAAGAAAAAGTTGCAGTTTGCGTCAACGATGGTAAAACAACTCCAGCAGCGACTGTTCCTATGGCCAACGCTTACGCAAACGCCACGGTGCTCGAGCAAATAAAAAACCTAGCCGCGGCTTTCCGCCACAGGAAGAGCACGAAAACGAGCTTGCAATTTCTCTATCTAAACAGAAAGGGCAACGATAAAATCTATCAAACCCAAAAAATTCATCTTGTTACCAAGTTAGAGAAATCGCAACGAGCAAGGTTTCTACGAAAAACGTTTCTTTCGAGAACCTCTCCGAAAAATAAAACTTATTCTCCTCGAAACCTTGGGGAAACCCTATATTACTCGCGGAAGAGAAGCACGGCAAATCGGTTCACCGATTCCCACTGCCATACTTCTTACAAACAACTCTCGAGGAACAAACGGGAAAACGAAAGGAGGTCGGAGCTTGATCTTACTAGGACGACTTGCCACAGGGTAAGATCAGTCTTCCCAGTCCGCCTTAGTAAGATCCCACTTTGTTCTCCTTTGTTTCTAGGTCAAAATGGCTTTCGTTTCATCTCAATCGGAGTTTCCGTTGAGATTTTACAAAGAGAACAAAGTCACTGTCCCGGCCACCTCGCCGTGGGCAAGGACAAACTTTACCGAGGTCACCTCACCCTCCGACATGGCTACCTCGCCACAGGGCGAACTCATCTTCGTTATCCTTTGAGTCTAGATCAAAGTGGCTTTCGTTTCGTCTCAATCGGAGTTTCCGTTGAGATTTTACGAAGGGAACAAAATCACTCTCCCGGCCACCTCGCCCGTGGACGAAAACAACCATCACCAAGGTCACCTCGCCCATGGCCACCTCGCCTGTGGAAACCTCACTTTTCTCTTCTTTGAGTATAGGTCAAGATGGTTTTCGTTTCGTCTCAATCGGAGCTTCCGTTGAGATTTTACGAAGAAAACAATGTCGCTGTCTCGACCACCTCGCCCATGAGAAGGATCTCTCTGTCCCGTCATAGGACGAGACCGGTCTTGTCTCAGTACCATGCATCTTTGCCTGAGTTTTCGTAACTCGATCTTTGAGTCCGTGGAGCCCCGGGGATCGACGAAGGCGAGCAACAGCAGCATCGGCGGACGCGGGACACGGCGCCGGTGGCACCCCGGCCTGGCGCCGGCGGCACGCGACACGCGGGCCGGCCTGGCGCCGGCGGCACCCCGTCCTGGCGCCGGCGGCACGGGACACACGGGCCGGCCTGGCGCCGGCGGCAAGGGTCCTGGCGCCCATCCGTGCAGTCGTCTCGTGATCTCGAGCAACGGCAACATCTTGGTCCCTTAAACCCATGTTCAGATTGTTCAAAAAACACGACGATTCTTCCGCAAAGCCTTCTCGATTGTTTAACAAAGTTCATATTTTAAAATCAAGCTCGGCAATATTTTACGAAACACCATTCGTAAAGTCATACAAGATCATATGAAACGATAAAGACCTAACCAGTTCGCTCATTGCCTGACGAGCTAAGAGCCTCACTCAAGTGGCGTCTTGCCCAATGTCTCCATTTGTCTAAAGCACCCACCTTAGCCTTCTTCGATTTATCGCCTACTTCTCCTCCCTTTGTTTCAACGATTCTGTAATGTTCCTTCGGACACATTGTCAATTTAACCAGCAGTACGAAGAAACGAGAACAGGAACTTGGGCGTTCATATCTCTCTTTCGCTCCGATATTCTCGTCAGAATTTCATTAAAAAACCGATTCTCGTTCGGTATCAAACTTTTCAAAGTCCTTTGACGATGAACCGTTAAAAGTCACGAAACAAAGAGGAACGGACAAGAGGCAGCCTTGAACGATCGATGAGACTAAGGCAGAACATGCAAACCGATCTAGTCTCTCGAAAAACCGAGACACGATCGCCCCGCGTTGTAAAAGCATACTCATCCCGCTTCCTAAAAGAAAGAAAAAATGTACACAAGCCTTCGGAAGAACGGCTAACCCGTTTTCTTTCGTAAAAAGAAAAGGAAAGTAGGTACGTATAATCCCATCTTCGAAAACTTTTTGCTTCAGCATCAAGACAACTCTTTTGACAAAGCAAACTCTCGCAGCAATAAGATTCGTCTAAAAGACGCTAGCGGCATAGCCCAACCGTTACAAACATAGTCTTGAAAACTCTACGTCGTCTCTCGTCGCAAACTCGCGACTAGACACGTGTACCAATGTCAGACTAATAGCACGATGGTGAACTACGAAAATAATGAAATAACCTTCGGTAAAACTCCATGAGTAGTTCGAAGCAGCTTTCGTCCAAAGGTCGAAATCATAGCGGAAACATCTCCCGTGTAATCCGCGGAAACATCGCTACTTTAACAATCTGCGATTTTCTATCTCCATGAAACCGGTCATCCATTACTTTCGTATAACAAGAACATTTTAAAACAAAACAGCCTATGGAAAAAACATGATCGGTCTCATGCAAAACGATTTCGCAGTACGCAAAAGTGAATGAGGAAAACACAATCCGTGGTCGCGAATATCGCAAGTAATTTGTGAGAAACACTCTCCGGTTACCTTTGCGAAAACCCCCTCTTACATCACTTTTACGAAAAATCCTCTTTATGGTCGAGTCAATTCATACAAAGCAACTTTCGTAAAATAAACATAATGGGTCCAACGGGTAACTGTCATAGACAGTTTTTGCTCCACAAGGTTTCTGGCTCCTGCTTTCACTCCCCGCGGTTACGTCCGAGCAGGAAATAATCACGCAGACGAACCCGCACGTGTCCTGCGTTGATCCCTTAAATTTTGTCCCCCTCGGACAAAATGAAACGATTTTCATGCAACAAAAAAAATTTTATACGAACCATTCATCGTATAACTGAGACCTAAAGTGGAAAATCGTTTCTAAAAGCCATCGGCCATAACTCCGAAAACTCCGCTATGCTTGGCATGTCTATCTCGGCAAACGCTATTTGGCCCTCGGCCAACTACGCCCTTCCGTAAAGCCCGGACCTGAATTCGGCATCCCCATTAAGGACAATCGTAAACTAACATGACCTTAATAAGGGTCATGGTCTGATCGTTTACCAACAACTTCCTTGGCGATACGGCTGAATCTAGCCTCCATGCCAATCCAAAGCTACTGAGCGAGCACCGCTCCAATCACTTAACGGCTAAAAACAACAATCCACGATTTGTTCATAGAACGCCAAGTGACTATTACGCAAGCAATTTGTCGCACAACCCAGAATCGGAAATCATACGATAAACTCTTCATACCAAAACTCAGTCCTAACAGCCATATGGTTAATGGAAGATTTAAACTCATCGTCAATCGATTAAGTTCTATACGCCCCGTAAACACGGCATGAAAAGAAACACTCGTGACAAGGCTCCAAGAGTTATACGAGTCATCCTTAATATATACAAACAAATCCCGGAAGGCCAACGCTTCACGAAGCACTGTGAATGTCGACGCTTCTCCCTGGGTCGAACTTACGCGACCTCTTGGTCCTGCGTCCAAACCGAAACAACAGTTTATGGCTGCGAAAATTCGCAAAACATCTCCAAAGCCCGCGAACATTTCAACCACGAAATGCGGCACAAGGGAAACTCGACCTTCAGCACTGCGAGACGTCGCTAACGCTTGAAGGACATTCTTTTCCTCAAAACGTTTCAGACGAAATCCTCGTCTCTAGAACTCAAAACATACAAAAACACCTCTAAACGGTAACATGCCTCTAAACTGGCATCATTTCGTTGTTGCTGATCACAACAAACGAACTCTAACGTCCTAAACAGACAAATAGCCGCCCTTCAAGGGGTAGGCTCTCTTGCATCCGACAAGGATAAACATAGCGCGCTATACAAGAAATCCAAATTTTGGTTTAGCTCTTCGTAAAGGAAGTAGCTCGACTCACGCCCAGACAAATCATATACGCCGACAATAAGTCGCGGATTTTAAACGGGACGAGTCAGGTTAAAATCGCAAACAGGCAAAACGAAAGCCGATTTGTCATCGCAAAGCCTCAGTCCAAGAGTAAACCTAGGTCTTGCCCTAAACCCAGCCACGCTGGATCTTGACATCTCACAGACATAGTATGGTATACGAGATCCAAAAATTTGTCTCTTCACTTAAGCCTATTCGTTCCACGAACTTTTCGCGTAAATCGGTAAACCGCAGAAAATCTCGCTTTATGCAAACAATAGGTACGGTGATCATCAGAGAACTAGGAATGAGACGACAACTCACACCCTCTTTCTCATACTTCGAAAAAACTGAAGTTCATAAAAAATTGAAAAACGCATAATGGCCTCACAACGCCCAGACCAAAACAAATACATCAACAGCATCATGCTCGAAAGTCTCTCATGACACATAACCAGACCATATAAGTCTCGCTGGAAAACAGATCACAAGGGTCTTAAACTCCAAAATGAACTACGGAAGGCTTGATCCCCACAACAAGGGTACGTAGGCAGCCTTCGAAAGGCGCAGCCCAAATCTTACCACTCTCAACGGAGCCTTTCAACCATTAATTCCGCCTATCTTACCTGACATGTCTTATCGCTCGCAAGAACATCACGAAGGTTCTAACGAGCTGGGGGGCTAACTGTTGGTGTCAAAATCGGTCACGACGGAATCAATGACTGAAAGTCTCTGGAAAGTATTTCTCAAAACAAAAAGTCTCGGATAATTTGAAGAGAAGTTACACAAGATTTTCTCAAATTAGAATATCCACTCTCTGGTGGGGTCGAAAACGGTTATCTCGAAATCAACGGCTAGGATTATTTTTTACTTATGGGTTCTTCGTGAAACACTTCTTGAAAGTAAGATCGGAAGACTACGGGCGTGCGCGTACGAGAGTCCCCGGAAAGATCGGTCCGCTCGCCCAAGGACATCATGATTCGATCACCACAAAAACCCTAAACACAAAAGAATCTGCCTCGAAACTTCGAAGAGGTCGTTCTCTCAAACCGTGAGGAACCAGAAAACGATCAAGATATCAAATCGAAGCCCTCGCCGAGATCTTCAAAACGCCCGTGCTGGCACCGGACGCCTTGCGCCGGCGGCACGCGTCACGCGAGCCGGCCTGGCGCCGGCAGCACGCGTCACGCGGGCCGGCCTGGCGCCGGCGGCACACCCGGCCTGGCGCCGGCGGCACGCGTCACGCGGGCCGGCCTGGCGCCGGCGGCACACCCAGCCTGGCGCCGGCGGCAAACCCGGCCTGGCGCCGGCGGCACATGTTCCGCAAGCCGGCCTGGCGCCGGCGGCACCCCGGCCTGGCGCCGGTCGACGGCCCTCGTCCTGGTCTCGGTCCCATCATGCTCGGTCTGATCCCATCTTGGCTTGTTTGATCGATCCTCGTGAGTTTGGTACGATCACGGCTATGGAATGAACATCTTTCGATTCGGTTGGAATCGTCCTCGATGTTTTACGACAAAAACTAGAAGGATTGGATTTCTCGTAGAAGATATCGTATAAAACAAAGATCGATTAATTTGAACATCGATCCTTTAAGCTATACGGTTTATTTTACGAGAAAGATAGTCTTTCCGAGAAATCGTATAAAACGTTCAACGACTTAAGACAAGTCCACGGACTTACTTACGATTTTAAGGATTCAGGCCCAATCAGGCTATGACGATTTATCCGATTTCCCGAACGTCGGATAAACATCAAGTCACCGAAAAATAGTGGAAAACTCGAGGATAATTACGAAGACCGACGAAAATGGAATATTTCCTGAAGAGATAAGCTTGGGCCCAAAGGCGAGGTCCATCATCCTAAGGCAAACCAACCTTGGAGTGGATATATAAAGAGAGGAAGAGTAGAAGAGGAGGAGATCCAAAAAATCCTAGAATCTAGACTTAGAGAACTCCTGCTAGCTTAGAGAACTTAGAACTTAGGCGGTTAGGCCAGCGAGGCAGGACTTAGAACGTCTGGCCGCCTCTTGTTCTAGTTTTATCTTCTCCGCAGACCCCTGTTCCTCTCGGAAGGATCTAACTATACTTTTACTCAGAGCTCTGCTCATAGAAACCGTAGGCATTACCTTCGACATGCCCGTTTCTATGACCAACGCTCATACTAGAAGAACCAGGCCCTAGAACGTCTGGCCGCCTCCTGCTCACAAATCTCCGCTCCTCTCGGAAGGATCGGACAATTCTTTTACTTAAGAGCTCCGCACATAGAAACCCTAGGCATTATCTTCGACATGCCTGTTTCTATGACAAACACTCATACTAGACGAACCCGCCCAGACGGTTCGATCTCTTGTTCAATTACACCTAAACTGAACTACGTCCGACTTGATCCTCGAAAGGGGTACGTAGGCAGCCTTTTTTAAGGTCCAGTCCCAAATCTTAACAAAACCTTTTCCGCATTTATTCGGTCACTTGTCGTTGGCTGTCGCAGAGAATCCGGACCTTCAGGGAAAGTCGGGTTAACTTGGCTTTCCTCCGTTTTTATTCATTAAAATCGACAGTGTGAATTTCGGTTCCCACAAAGAGGCTGCTCGAACACTAGCTGACTACAACCATCCAGATCAGTTCTACACCAACAGATCAGCCATTCGTCCCCCTGCTATTCAGAGAGGCGATTTCGAGTTCAAGCCGCAGTACTACACCCTTGTGGGACAGATACCTTACTATGGGCTGTCCAGTGAGCATCCCATGGACCATCTGGAGAGGTTCGAGGATCTCATATCTGCTATCAAAGCCAATGGATTCCCTGTGGACTACCTTTTCTGTAAGCTCTTCAAACACTCTTTATCTGGAGAAGCATTACAGTGGCTTAAGCAGCTACCACCAGGATCTCTTACATCCTGGAGCGACATCAAAAACGAATTTTTGCGTAACTTCTTTGATGATGCGCGCGCTGAAGACTTAAGAAGGAAAATTGCCACATTCAATCAGAAGTCTGGAGAGTCATTCAAGGATACCTGGATCAGATTCAAGTCTTACCAGCGAGACTGCCCCCACCATGGATTCAAGAAAGTGCAGCTGCTCTGCACTTTCTTCAGAGGCATCGCACTGAAATATCAGATGGCTCTAGACACTGCGAGTGAAGGCAACTTCACCACAAGGAGTCCTGAAGATGCTGTGAAGCTAATAGACAACCTAGCATCCAGCAACATCACAAAGAACATTGTAAGCTACACTTGACAACCTAGCATCCAGCAACATCACATATAAATGAGGTACAAGCTACACTTGACAATGTTCAGAAACTGCTAAAAAAGCAAATATGCTCAGTAGAGGATGCAGAAGCTGATGAAGAAGATGACTACACAGAAGTAGAAGTCAACTGGATCAGTGGAACCGGATTTCAGAGGTCTGGAAACCAAGGAAACAGAAAATTCGCAGGACAAAGAGGAAACTTCAACAGCAGCAACCCCAACAACAACAGGAGTTATGGAAACTCATCTTACATGAAGCCACCCACACCAACCCCAGAAGGAAAGCTAGAAGACATGCTCAGCAAAGTTCTTGAAAGCCAGCAGCAGTTAGAGGTGAACTTCAATGGAAAGATTGACGCTGTCTACACCACTTTGAACACATAGCTTGATGCTTTGAGTACCCATGTGAAGAAACTAGAGACTCAAGTGATTCAGACAGGATAAGCTGTTAAGAAGCAGGAAGCTTTAGGAAAAGGGACTGGAGAAGAAACAACAAGCCACAACGTCAGTGCTATCATAGAAGATGATTTTTGGAGAGTGGTAAAGCAAGAGAAGCTGCAAGAGGGAGACTTCCAGATCGAAAGAATTGGCGGCAACCACTGGAATCGATCGATGTCAGGATCACCACATCGATCGATGTACGCCAATACCAATCGATCGGTGGAACAAGACGAGCATCGACCGATGGATCTTGAAGGATCCACCAACGAGTGCAATACCGTGAAGATACTTACTCACGAGGAGTTCGCAGCAAAGCACCCACATCCGCCCAGCCCTTATCACGTCGACCGACAGGACAGACGCCCCATCGATCGACCGAATGATAAAGAAATCGATCGACACACTTCAGAAGCTGTCGATCGATATTCAGTTATCATACGCCGAGTGCAACTTCCCAAGATAGATGTTGCACGACTTAATGCACTCAGGGAGCAATCTAAGCCTCCCAGAAACCCACCAACCGCCATATTAAAGAAGCCCACGGATATTATTGATCCAATGGAGATAGAAAAGGAAAAAGATGGCAGAGTTCTCAGAAAAAGGAAAGAGAAGGTTCCCAAACACCTTAAAAGAGGAGTTAATGAGAAAGAGTTGGCAAGTTTCAGAAAGAGAGTTCTAAGGATACCTACAGAGAAACCCTTTGAAGAAGCTTACTTTTCACACATATTGTGGATGTTTTTCAGAGAAACCAAGGAGACAGAAGAAGACATCAAGAGGATGTTCAACCAAGTCAGAGAAAGTATGAAGAAGAGGATCAAACTAGAGAAGAAGGGTGATCCAGGAAAGTTTGTTGTTCCTTACTCAGTACAGGGAATCAACTTCCCACGTTCCCTATGTGACACAGGATCTAGAGTTAGCATCTTACCCAAGGTGATAGCAGACCATCTAGGTCTGAAGATAGAGCCTACTGAAGAATCGTTCATCTTTGTGGATTGTTGTCAGCAGAACTCTGGAGGAATTGTGAGAAACCTTGAGGTCACCATAGGAGAAGCCCTAATTCCAGTAGACTTCCATGTCTTGGACGTCAAGATAACCCTACCTACTTCTTTGCTACTTGGAAGAGCCTTGCTAGCCAAAGTTGGAGCAGTCTGCAACCTTCAGACAAGCAAACTGTGCCTAACCCTGATCAACCCTACGGTCTACTATGATCCAGTACGAGTCATCAAGGTCCCTAAGAAGATTCAAGACGGCTCAGACCTTGTAGCTGTTTGCTATTGTGGAGATGAATACGACTCACAAGGCGAATACGAGACAGAGACCGCAGAATCGATCGATCGAAGCACTGTCTCATCGATCATCTCTGGTGAACAGACATCGATCGACAGCCACACATGGTCATCGATCGATTCACTATTCAATCAGAATCGAGGAGGAGTTTCCAGAAGGTGATTTCGAAGTAAACACGTGGGAGAACGACTACTACATCCCACCAGATGCTGCAAATACTACTCATATTGAGGAGTATACTGATGATTACGAGGAGGAGAGAGCTATAGAATGTCAAAACCTTCGAGAAGATGAAGATCGACTTCTCCACCACAACCTCAGAATCGCGACATCGATCGACAGGGCCTTCTCCCCATCGATCGATACTACTTACCTCGCATCATTCGACAACACAGTCAACAACAAGCGAGACAGAGACTACTCAATCGGGAGCTGGGCAAGCGACTACCAGTACGAAAGCTTCGCAGTCGAGACCGCCACACCAACACACATCTCCCAACCCGAAGAAGTCTCATCGATCGAGACAGCACGAGTACAATCGACCGATAGGCCTGAACAACCATCGACTGATTCAGAACCAGTGCCATCGACCGATACATACACCCAACCATCCCAGGTAACAAATTCAAATGTACTTAATTTTGGTAATCTAACCCCGGATGAGTTTGGTATTTTCAGGGATTCACAAGGCTTTGCACGCTCAATGGATGGACGAACACTCCACATATCCAAAGAAGACATTGCAGACGTCCTACAGTTAGCCAATGGATCCCACAACCTATTCCAGCAACAACGCTACGGACCAGACCACCATTATCAGCACCAGGAGACAGATACAACAACCGAGCCAAAGGAAGCTGATGATAACCATCTCAACAGGAAGGATCCATATCTTCAGCAACAATCGATTGATACATAGTGTGTTGCATCGATCGATAAGCATCCCGAATTCGGAAAGAGAGCCTTTCGATATGGAGTTCGAAAATTCTTTTGGGAGCAGAGAGATGAGTATGGGGTCTACAGAGATGAGAATGGTCTTGCTAGAGGAATAGATGGTGATGTCATCAGAATTTCTAAAGACGACATCAAGAAACTGCTCCAAAGAACTTCAATGGACGAGCGCTCCTACATCTGTCTACCAGAGCACGCTAGTTCATTTACAAGAAGAGAATTGGTGCAAGAAACCTACACCAAGGACGAGATCAACAAGATGTTCACCGGTTTACTTGGAGAACGCAAATGGGAAAAGCTCTCCATGGAAAAGAGTTTCGAAGAGGCCACAGACAAGCTTCGCAGTGAGATGAACTGGATGTTCAGTCTGCACCATAACCAGAAAAGATCACTATCGATCGACGGCGTAACATCCACACCGATCGATACGGAGCCCACACCATCGACCACTTACTCAAAACATGAGGTTGATGAGTTTCTTGGAGATATCTGGAAAGAATTGAAGAAAGCAGAAGCTCGTCTCAGCATCAAAAAAACCACAACCTGTGAGGGGATCTTGCACAACCTAGCCGATCTAAGAATCTGCATAGAAGAGATAAAGAGATCTATCCGCCTTATCAATGAAGCACATGCAGATATGAACCCCACTGCACCTTGCAATCCTTTTGGAGGATTGACTCGTCTGAAAGCAGTTGAGAGGAAAATTGCTGATATACACTTCTTAGTAGACAAAGAAGTGGAGGAACTCGCACTACGCATAGACACTGCGCAGTAGGAGGCTGAGAAGTTCCAACGACAACTTGATTATCAGGCTGCATCGATTGCATCGATCGACGAGCTCAACCTTACATCGATCGATAAGCGATTGACTGAAATCGACGGCCAGATGAAGCTCTTTGCAGAGAATCTTCACGAGAATCAGCAGAAGCAAAAATCGACCGATAAGCAACTGATTGCATCGATCGATATACAGACTTCAGAGATCTGTACCAGAGCCGATTTGGATAAATTAGCTGATGATGTCTACACAGCTATAACAAACGTGGATGATTCACAAGATAGACGTCTAGACCAAACGTATTTCCTGCTTGTTAACGAGGTTGGAAGCATGGAATCTAGCATAGAAAGGATGCAGAAAGAAATCAAAGCTATTCAGAGACATCTTGCGAGCAGACCTGCGCCCTTAGAATCGATCGACCGAGCAACCAGCGCATCGATCGATGGACTTCAACAGCCATCGACCAATATTTCAACCAAGGAATCGATCGATACCAGCTCTATCCAAGACAAGATGATCCAATGCCTTGATTCAATGCAAGCAGAGCTTAGTGATCTTTCAGAACATGCCTACAGGAAGATAGGATGGCACGAGTTCAGCATTGAAGGTCATGAAGAAAGGATTCAAAGGATCACTGATGAGCTGATTGAGTTATAGACAAAACGAACCAGAGAGTATGAAGCCACAAGAAGCCTATTTGACGCATGGTTCGGTGAGAAGAAAGATACAGAGGATACTTGTTTCCCAACAAGTACCTGGTCCTCACCTCAGTAGCTCATTCCATCCAAAGTCAAGCTAGATGACTATAATCAAAGCGCTGAGTGGGAGGCAACCCACTGTTAGATAGTTTTTCATTTTATTTTTATCTTTAGGATTTTATTTTTCGTATTTGTTTTTCTTTGCAGTTACAATTAGACGATTGCCACTGAAATCGACCGACATGACACTGTCGATATCCATCGACAGGAACCACACAGAAGCGATCGACGAATGCGACTTAACATCGATCGATACGCATCGCGGTCAGGTATATCGTTCTAAACTTTTTGATATCAGTGTGCTTTATTACTACCATGCCTTCACTAGACTGGTTATACACTGGGGACAGTGTATGATTTAAGTCTGGGGGGATGTTTACTGATGCTGTTTACCTTTTGATTTCATTCAAAAATGTTTTCAAAATGGTTTTTATTGAGTCAAGAAAGGGATAATGATTTTCACTTTCTATCTAACCAATCTTTTAGGCACCATTCTTAGATTTGTTGATGCAGAATGTACTATAGATGCTAAAGTTGATCACCTATCAGCTATGACAACACTTTCATTGATTGTCTGGAGGAACCAAAGCTGATTTCCAACCTAGCCTGAAAATTCTTTGCTTGTCTTGGGGCTTGGTATACATGGGATCGGATGCTTCAAACAAGTCTGGAAGGTAAAAGCCTTGTGTAGATAGTTTTATCACCCTCTCTCTCTCATTTTCGAAATTAGATTTAATTTTTATTCAGTTAAAAAAAAAATTTGAAAATTATCTTTAATTTATGTTCTAGGATTAGTTAGTTATTAACTAGGAACGAATTCGAACAGGGCTTAGCGGTTAACCACCTCAAGACTTGATTCACAAGAATTCTGTAGGTAAAGGGTTCGAACAGGGCTTGGTGGTTACCCCCTTCAAGACTTGCTTCGCAATGAATCCTAGGATATAGGTCAAAAAGAAGTGAACAGGACTTGGTGGCTGCAACCATTAAGGCTTGATTCATGGAAGCCTGTCCAATCTTGGTCAATGTCTTGCAGATGAAAACAGACTTGACTAGGAGATAAATAGTAGAGAGAGAGGATAGGAACTAATTTTTACCTGCAGGTCCAGATACTTGTTTGAGCAACCTTGCATCATGTGATCGATACTCCCAAGGTAAAGCCTGCACTTTTATTTTTATGTACAGAAATGGAATCAGTAGAGGGGTTAGTCAGACATGATTGCTAAGTTGCTGGCTAGATGATCAAGGTTGTTCAATTAGGATATTGCATAATGTGCTTCTGTGATTGACAGACTCTTAGGTGTGGTTTGCAACAAAGTAGAGGTTATGATTCTAAGTTTGAATTTGATTTAGTCCCTGCTTTTCAAAACCTCTTTCATAAAGACTGCCTGTGTGTTTGCTTGAGGACAAGCAAAAGGTTAAGGCTGGGGGAGTTGATATACCATGGATTTTACCCGCTTTTACCCATGAGTGTTTTTACTACTACTATCTATGTTTTGGAGTCTATTAGGTATGTTTTCAGGTTCAGAAGCATTTTGGAGAAAACTGATGTTTTAGGTGCCTTTTTGGAGCTTATAGAAGAGTTCACCCGAGATCAAGACCAGAGGTCGACACCAGAGTTACATATCGATCGATGCACACTCTGTGCAATCGATCGACACACATTAGCCGAAGGACGATACATTGAGACCATAATCGATCGATGTACACCTCGTACTATCGATCGATACTGAGGCGGCTGAAAGACAAGTTGGACCTGGCCGAACTTGAAGCCCAAGATATCACATTTTACAAGAATGCCCCTGACGAGTTTTTTAACCTAATGAACTCATATATTTATATGCCTAAGTTTTTATAAGTTAGAGACAAGCTTTTTACAGTAATACAAGTTTTCATAGTTTCTAAGAGTTCTTCTTCTACTCATTTTCTTTTACTGTTTTATTACTTTGCAAGTTCTCAATAAAGTTCTATTCAGTTTTTTAATTGTTAACAAAGGTTATAGAATTTTATACCTAGAGGAGAGATCCAAATATATTTGTGATTGGAACCTAAGTGTTCACCCTCTAATAGGTCTATGAATTTCTATTATTACCTTGTTGCTATGAACTACTTAGCCATGTCTGAGTAGATTCACTTGTTAGATTTAGGGTTTAAATAAGATATGAGGGATTAGCCCCAGCCTATAATTGCTATAGTTGTGATATTTATTGTTAGGATTGTTCACTAATGCTTTTCTAGCTTAGCTACCTAGAATATGAACTTGGATTGCATTGTTCATTACATGCAATACCTGATAACATCCTAAACATGCTATGACCCTCTTGAGATATGTGAAAGCTGATCTAAGATCATGGTGAGCATTGTATCAACTCGCGCATAAAGCTTGCTTAGAGTCGTATCGATCGATACTCCTATAGAGTAATCGACCGACGTAGCTAGAGGTGTAACTGTTGATATTCCTATCGAACTATCGAGCGATACCAGCGGCAGAGTAGCCGACCGCAACACCATTTAGCATCTAAGTAATAGATTGTCTAAATAATGCAAGAGCTGATGGATTCATTTAATAAGTGTTGAGCTCAGACATATCATGCAAGCAACTTGTTAGCCTTTATAGTATTTATAATCCTGAATTCCTGAATACTTACCCTGAATCTAACTACTTTTCTTTACTGTTTTCAAACAAAATCCTTTCAACTAAGTAATCTCATCCTTACTCAGCAAACCTGCACTTTACTTTAAACTATTTTCAACCTAGCATAGTCATTAAGATTGCATCTTATTTGTACACTAGCTCTCTGTGGATTCGATCCCTAAGTACTACAACTGAACCTCTTATTTGAGAGAGTAAAGTCACTCCTTAGGGTAATTTGAGTGATATCAATTTGAATCAAAAGTACTATAATTACAACTGTTAACTTGGCAGTAGCAAGAATTCATTTTTAGTGTATCACCTCACAACAGTTGGAGCTTGCATTGACTTTCCCAACAAGAAGGTCACCCTCATGAATGTGAACAAAGCTGTCTCCTATCCCCTCCAATCTCCATTTGATGTTGGCTATTGTGGGACAATCACTTGTGGAGAACAAGCTGTTGAGAAGCCCCAAGATGAAGTGGTTGTTTGTGAGAAAGAAGGTCTAGTTGGAGAGTCTTCAAAAGAGTTGTGTGTTGAGCACTTGGAAAGTGCTAAAAGGGAGGGGATGAGTGGAGCCTCAAAGGCCATTCATGGCAAGAAGAAGATGTTGAAAGAACCTCATACTCCACCTCTTGATATGCTCCCACACACTTTCACTCTCCATCCAAAGAAGCTCAAGGATGATGTTATTGAGTACAAGATCAAGTGTAAGGACAAGTCCACGCCATTCTCAAGTGCTAGAGCCATCATCACTCCTCAGCTCCAAGGTGATCCCATCAAGCTTCAAGATCTTCTCTCTCAGGTCCTCACCATCACTCTTGAAGGTGGGAAGGATCCTCCTTCTCACTAGTCCAAGAGAAAAGGTAGTCAAGCTAGTGACTCAAAACAAGCTTACATGGGAGGAAGTCCCATGGCTATCCTTGTACATAGTCTTGCTATTTTATTTCTTTAATCTTTTAATAAATGTGGTTGAGGTTTCCCGGTTGAGCTTAGCACTAGAGGAGAGATGAAAGAAGGTGAAACACTTGAGCCTTATGATTGATACCATGTAGCAGCCTCCTCTAGTTGCTATGAATCAAGCCAGCTCCTAGCCCAGACACCAAAACACCACGCCCAGTCTCCTCTTGAGGTATCACTCCAACTCTTCTTGTATATACCATTGCTTTTGCCTTGTTTCGGTATCTTCTTCTCTCTTACTCACATAGAGACTGTGTGATTTAAGTTTGGGGAGGTACCAGGTATTTGATCATGTTTGCTTTGTTGATTGTGAGTCTCATGCATTGCATTGTACATTCATATATGCATAGAAAAACCAAAAAAAAAAGAAAATTTTAAAAAATTGCACAAAAAGAATCATGTAGTTGAACACTTGCACTCTTGAGATTGAGTTTAGAGCATATAGGTTGCATAAACTTGCATATGGAGCAGCTGTTGATAATGCCTTGTAAAGAACACTTGTTTGCACTGAAATTGGCACCCTAGTTAAACATATCAAGTAGCTTAAGAATCTCTTGAAAGGCTTTCATGCTTTGAGCCTTGAAAACTCTTCTTGAAACATGTTTGCTTGCTTGGTATTGGCATTGTTCTTGAAACCAGCTCCAACCTGAACTTAGATTTGAATAAACTTAATTTGTCTTGCGTATGGGCATTTGCATACTTGATCATGGGTCTCATAAACATTTGAGTTATCTTTCCCCCATTGTACCACACTTTGTTTACCCAACTGGCACTTCCTTACCCTAAAACCCTTACGATTCTTTGAAGCCTACATTGATTTGCAAGGCCTCTTTTGATAGTTTGTCATGTGCAAATTTTTGAGAGTATTGGGAGCGACATAGATTTGTTCTCATCTCTTGCTAGTATAGAGTCATCATTTGAGTTAGCTTCTAGGATGGTGAGTGGGTCTATGTTCCTTAAAAGGTTGATATCTTGGGTTTGGGAAGTGATAAAGATGAGATTGATGAACAGAAGAGTGTTATGAGAAACAAAAACCCTAGGGACCTAGAATAGAAAGAAAAAAAGCTCTATGATGTATTGTTTGAGACCTTCCCCCTATAAAAAAAGCAAAAAAAAAAAAAAGAAAGATTCAATAAGATAGTGGGGAAGGAAAAATAATTTCTACTAATTCATATCACTAATTAATATTTTCACATCACAAATTAAGTATTTTTTTTAAACACCACATTAAGAAGTATCGACAGAGACAATCAACCGTCTCCCTCATAACCGTTAAGAAAAAAAACTGCACACGACAACTCATATTTACACGTTGAATCGTGGAAGACATTGTGTACTTTCTTGGTCTCTGTAGTTTCTCCGTCTTCCCCATAATCGTCGTCGAACATTGTGAACCCGAAATCATCGAACTCGAAATCGTTTTCTCCCTTTTCGTCGAAATAACTCTCTCTCTCTTGTCTTCTCCGAAATTGTTGTCTCCCGAAATCATCGTCTCCCGAAATCGTTGTCTCCCGAAATAGCCGTCTCCCGAAATCGTCGTCACCCGAAATCGTCGTCTCCCGAAATCGTTTTCGCTGCAATCGTATCTACGAAATCGTCTTTTCCGGTATGTTGTGGCTAAATTATATATTATATTTCATGTGAGTTATATATTTTGTTGCGACTGAGTTAGGGTTATGTTATGACTGAGTTAGGGTTTTGTTGCGACTGAGTTAGGGTTATGTTATGACTGAGTTAGGGTTTTCTTGCGTCTGAGTTATTGTTATGTTGTGGCTGAGTTATTGATATGTTGTGACTATGTTAATGTTATGTTATGGCTGAGTTATTGTTATGTTTCGGCTGAGTTATTGCTATGTTGTGACTATGTTAATGTTATGTTATGGCTGAGTTATTTTTATGTTTCGTCTGAGTTATTGTTATGTTATATGATCATATGGATGTTCCTGAAGTTAAATCACAGGATTACCCTCCAAGTGTCTACCCTGAAGGGTCTTCTAACCTAGAAGATAAAGATATCAATCATAATTTCCGTTTAGGAGATTTCCCTCACGTTAGAGATATAATAGGACTTGATGTATGAAGAACTGGTGAACTCTCCCATTCGAGTAGTTGCTAGGCTAGCTGGACGCAAAAGCGTGTGGTCTGGTAGGACGTACACTATCTACTATGTAGACAGCTGCGAGTACATAAGAAGGAGATATGGAGTCTCGTGGTTGATGAGCCTCAGGTTTTGCTTGCTGGGAGGAGTTGAAGGTGCTGCTTGGGATTGGACATGATCAATACAAAGCGTTATGGAGGAGTTGAAGGTGCCGCTTGGGATTGGACCCAAGTTAGATGAACTGAAGGCAGCATTGGAGGTCTGTCCGCTTTGGAGTTTTGAAAAGCGTAAGTGGTTGGGGCTGCTATTTCTTCAAACCATGGGACTTTACTGTTTGCATCACAATTCAAGGATACCCTTTGAAAGTGCAATAAGGGTATTCGAAGATGAAGCCATGAGGTCGTATCCATGGGGTCGGATTGCATACGAAGTTCTCTTTGACTCCATTAAAATGTTGGCTCCCGAAGGAGGATCATACACAATAACCGGCATGAAGGACGTGTTACTGATTTGGACGTACGAATCTGTCGTCTGCTTCGGTGAGGTTTTTTGGAGAGTGGTCAATAATGAAGACGGTCCGCTTTTGCGATGGCGTGGAAATCGTACACGTGCAAGTTTTGATAAATTGTTGTCTGCCGAGATCAAAGAGCATACCAAGGTATGGTTATGAGATATTCGATGACTGAGTTATGATTTATTTGATGGCTGAATTATTGTATTTTATGGCTGAGTTATTGTATTTTATGGCTGACTTATGAGCTCTTTTGTGGCTGAGTTATTATAATTGACTGCTGTGTATAAGTTATTTTGTGGCTGAGCTTTGCTATAACCTGGTGTTGCAGGTGCGTGTGAGGAGAATGGTTTTGAAGGACTCAATGGAAGAGCTGTTTTCTCAATGGCCGAGTGAACCTGACGACCCGCAACTCGCTAGCTTGATAACAGACATACATGCAGGTAGATTTGTCAAAGGTTTTTGGGAAGTGCAGGGGAATGCGGAGGGAAAGGGGAATGAGAAGGAGAAGAAGAAGAAAATGAAGTGTGGAGTTTCGTCTGAAGCTGAGCCACCCACTAAGAAGCAGAAGAAAGTTAAAACACAGAAGGAAGTGAACACAAACGAGGTTGAAGCTGTTGTAACGGGAAATGGTTCTAGCGAGGAGGAAGATAGGATATATTTGGAGGGCAATGCGACTCTGTTTAGCATATTGAGTGCTCTGAAGAATATGTCCAGAAAATTTGATCATATTGACTCGCGGTTTAACGCTTACGAGTTAGACTGGAACAGACCATTGGTGGACCAGAAGACCATTGATGATATGGTGAAAGCTTCAGTGGACTCGAAAAGAATGATAATTCTCAATCGTCGGCGAAGAACAATCTTTACCGTTGCCATCACCGCAGCAGAATACGCAGCAGAAGTTTGTCAATAGTCCAGCGTTAGCTAAGACCTCTGAGTCAGCTAAGACCCCTGAGTTAGCTAAGACCTCTGGTTTGGTTTTTGCACCGAAAAGGAATTCTGCCAAGGAGCTTAATAAGGATACATGGGTGAAAAGGACTTTGGCTGAGGAGTTTGGTAATGGCGCTGCAACACCTGTTAAAACTCCAGAGCTTGATTTCGTATATGTTTCTCCTGCAAAGGCTACTTAGGCTACTAAGGATGATAATGATGCTCAGGATGCTAAGGATGAAACCTATGGATGCGGCTGCAGCGGCAAGCATATTGTAAAGGATTAGTATGCCACTGATAAGAAAAAAACAGGGCAGGCAGAGGCTGCGTTGAAGAAGAAGGAGAAGGCTGACGCTAAGAAAAAACAGGCTGAGTTAAAGAAGCAAGAAGCTGATGCTAAGAAAAAAAAGGCTGAGGTAAACAAGCAAGAAGACGAGGCTAATAAGAAAGAGGCTGAGTTAAAGAAGAAAAAGGTGACTCCACCGCGTGCCAATGTAATAAGAGTGCCTGTAAAAGAAAAGGAGGACCGTGCTGCAACCGCAAGTGAAGATGAAAGTGACGTTGAACACGTGACGGACAAAGTTCATGCGGAAGAGAACGAAGGGTTGGCGGAGTCTAATGTCGACAGTGAGGAACTGATTAGATCTGCCATAGTAAAGGAATACCGGGAGAAAAAATGTTCAATTATCTCCACAAGGGTTAGCATTAACGGCAGTTCCTTCAGCACCAGTTTTTCCGTACATTGGAGACAATGGAACGACGTGCATGAGGAAGAATTTTGAGCCTTCATCAGGAATATATGACCCTCTAGCACTTGTTGATCCGGCTCTATTTGAAAAACTTATGCAACACATTAGCAGGATTCCACCCAAACCACCAGCACCAGCAAATAAAAAGGTAAGAAGATCAGCTGATCATGAGAGTGACTTCTACAACATACTCATCCATGAAAGACCGTGGCCAGATCCAGAATATGGATGGGCGTTTGATAATATAAATCTTTATTACGGCTGAGTTAAGTATACTATTACAGCTGAGTTATATATTATATTAGTATTCTTTACGGCTGACTTATATATTGAAAACGGCTGAGTCATAGTTTCTATTACAGCTGACATGTTAATATTCTTTGTGTAGCATGTCTGTGCGTATATGAATGTCCTCATTCGAAGGTCCATGCGAGATTCCAGGTTATTCAACGAGTTAGAGAACAATGTCAATGCGATATTAAACTATGCAAATAGGGAAAATCTCCCGTTTCTATACCCTTGTCCGGGTGACTTGCTTGACACAACCACCCGTACCTGGTTTAGATTTTTAAGTTATCTCTCCCTGGTGATCCCGTAGATTCTAGCAGAAGGATGGGTTCATGACTCGCCGACATATCGCGTCATTCCCGATGATTTTAAGGAATGCTGGTTTCTTCAACTCGATGTAAGTACCAAATCGAAGGCATAATTCGACTGTTTGGACGCATTTTAATCTGGTGGCCAGGTCGCTGTTTTGATTTCAGATGCGAGAGTTGAAGAGGAGATGGGGCAAGGAGGCGACAAACCTTTGTGGATGCTAACTAGAGTTTGGCGTGATCTCGTCGACATGTTTGAAGAGTTGGGTCCGGATAATTTTGGTTTTAGACCGTGATTCATTGTCTGTATTTTGGATTTTTACTCAGTCACAATCGTACTTTACTCAGCCTCTAATTTTAATAACTCAGCCAATAAGTAACACTAACTCAGCCAACAAGAAACTAAAACTCAGCCTTATAGTAACAACAACTCAGCCATAAAGTGACAATTACACAGCCATTCAATTACGTAGGAAATACTAAGTTAAAATTTAGAGAATTAGGTGTCTCCCACGTCACTTCAATCAATTATGCCGACCTTTATTAGGCGTGTGAAAACACGTTACGGCTGAAACTAATATTGTATCCATAATCAGCCGTAATACAAAAACATGAAGTAATAAAAAACTCAGCAATAATGTAACAATTATTCAGCCGCAACGTTTAAAACTCAGTATTTAAATTGATTTATAAAGGACAGTTCGTATTTCCAGTTTTAAAAATAATAATTCGGCTGCCATGAGAATATCGAGAGTAATTATTACGAGTTTGAAATATACTGGTGGCACGCATACATCGAGTGATCTACAATATCGAGACATTTATATTTTATATTATTTTATATATTTAATTATTAAAACTGATAAAAACTAAACGCTGCTGTTTCAATGATGTTGTCTTCCTTCATTCAAATAAGTCAGACTAATGTTAATGAAATTGTTCTGAGATTAAAAATGTCTTCCTCATCCTCAGTTTCTGGAAATTATGACAGACGACATTTGAACGCGGAAAGAGGAACACTGAAACAGTGTTGGTGTGGTAAACCGGCTGATATTTTTACATCTGGAAGCGCTACCAATCCAGGAAGATTGTACTATTGCTGTGAAAAAGGATATCATAAGGTTATGTTTTGTTCTTATTTAGCATGATTTGAAACGTTATACTTAGATCTGGTTGTATTGCTGAAAACAAAGAAATTTATTCAAATGGATGATATACCATGGATTAGACCACCACTTTCACCCATGGGATATTGGTATTTTACTATATAATTATTATGTTTTCTAGCCTATTAGGTATGTTTTCAGGTTCATGAGTGTTTTGGAGTAAAGTGATGATTTTGGAGCCTTTTAGAGTATAAATGAGATTTCATCCGAGCTAACCATCAAACCAGACCAGTGATATCTTTCATATTTGCATGTTTTTAGCAATCATATCTTGTGCATTTTGATCATTTAGATTATGCATTAGGCATCTTTAGGTCCATATTGCATTCATAAGTCAGTATCAGTTGTTGGAGTGTGCTAAGGAGTGATTGGAAGTGTTTGGGAGCTTTGTTGTCCACAAGGGGGTGAAGAATCGAGTTTGGCCAGGATCAGGACAAGCCAAAACATGATCAAGACCTTACCTTGGACAAGGCCAAGACGAGAACGGACGCGGGACGATGGCCTCCGGATCATGCACCCGCGCGGCCGGACAAGACGGAGTAGACGAGGACCGGACGCAGCTTGGACGGACGCGCCTTGAACGACCCGCACGCATGGATATGAAGTGCTGGACAGGACTTGACGCGAGGTGATGGCCTCCGGATCATGCACCCGCGTGGCCTGGACGGACTGGAAGCAAGCTTGGTAGCGGCTGGATGGACGCGGAGACGATGACCCGCGCGGCCTGGGTGATGAGCTTGACGAGAGACGGACGCGGATTGGCTTCACGCGGGTTGGCCAAGGATTTCCCTACCCGGGTGATAAACCATAGATTTTACCCATTTTCAGCCATGGTATATATATGTTTTAAGATAAATAACTATTATGTTTTAGAGTCTTTCAAGTTATTTATAGGTTCAAGAGTGTTTTGGAGTAAAGTGATGATTTTGGAGCATTTTGGAGATAATTGAAGATGACACCCGAGATGGACATCGAGCAAGCCTTGAGGTCGACACCGAGCACTCACCGTCGATCGACAGGCACCTTGCACCGTCGATTGACATGAAGCCACGCGAAGACCACATTTGGCCCAGCCGACTTGAAGCCTAAGACTTCACCAAATTACGGAATTACCCCTGACAAGTTTTAACCTAATACTAAATACTCTGCAAAAGTGTTTAGGCAGAGAGAGCTTGATTGTATTCATACTTTTCACAGCAAAGAGGGAGAGATTGAGAGTTGGAGAGATGATCCAAGAGATTTGTGATTGGAACTCCATTGATTTTATTCTATCTATTTATGCTTTCTCTTTACCTTGCTTGTGCTATGTGTTACTTGGATATGTCTGAGTAATGTACTTGTTAGATTTAGGGTTCAAATAGGTTGAAGGGATTAGCCCCAAATATAGATTGCTAGTTATGATATTCATCAACTAGGTTGTTCTTAAAGCTTTATTCTAGATTAGCTAACTAGAATATTGATCTTAGGAGTTTGGTAGATTTAAGCATCCTTAAAGTACTGTCCTGAGCTAACCTGTTGAGCTAAGATTGCTAGAAGAAAACGAGAGTCGATCTAGGAAGATTAGTGGGCATTATCAACTCGTGCCAAGGCTTAGCTAGAAGCCGTCGATCGACGTTGCGAAAGGTGTATCGATCGATATCTCTAAAGGATCATCGATCGACACATTCTTGTGATCAACATACGACGGTTGAGATCCAAGATCTAGTTAATTAACCAGTGAGACATCACTGTTGTTAAGCGAATGTGCTTTATTTTATTATGAAAGCAACTGTAAAGCATCTATAGCATTATAATCTCTGATTCCCGAATAGAAACCCTAAAGTCTAGCGCTTGTTTAATTAAAGTCTCCACCGCTTCATTCTCTGATAGTAGAGCAACTGCCTTGCTCAATTAGGATTTTATTGCTCTTTCACATTTAAAACTGCAACTACGTAGAATTAATAGTCTGATTAGATTTAATTGTTTCCCTAGCTCCTTGTGGATTCGATACCTAAGTACTACATCTGAACCTCTTATTTGAGAGAGTAATTGGTCAGTCTTTAGGGTAATTTGACACCGTATCAAATTTGGTGCCGTTGCCGGGGAGCTTTGATCGCCATTAGATTTAGTCTTATAAAAATAAGGTTTTTATTTTTATTTTTGTTTTGCTGATACAAACTTTTTCTTGTCTTTCAGGTGCATGCCCAGCAGTACCAGAAGCAACAAGGATAAGCAACTGCTATTCTCAGAGGATCCTGCTAGTCTGGAACGTTCAATCCGCAAGGACATACGCTCAGCATCGATCGACGCTCAAGCTTCCGCGTCGACTGACTCTCGCACACCACAGTCGATCGACACCACACCTCGTACACCGATCGACACGGAACCGCGAAACATGGCTGCGATTGTGATTCTCAAACCAGATGAGAATTGAAACCTGTATGACCAGGATGGTCATCTTCGTAATGAAACAGGTCAGAAGCTAGATGCTCAGTGGAATGTCATTCCTGAGCCAGATACTTAAGAGGCTGATCAACTGAAGACATTAGCTGACTACAACCGCCCAAATGAATACTACGCCAACAGATCAGCGATTCGTCTTCCAGAGATTCAGAAGCGTAACTTTGAGCTGAAGCCCCAGTACTACTTGCTCGTATCCCAGATACCTTTTGCTGGTCTGCAAAACGAGCATCCTATGGACCATCTTGAAAGGTTTGAGGATCTTATAGCTGAAGTCTGTATAGAAGGAGTCCCTAGGGATTACCTACTCTGCAAGCTTTTCAAATACACATTGGCGGGAGAAGCTATGCACTGGCTTAGACAGCTACCACCAGATTCTCTTACAACCTGGGATGACATCAAGAACACATTCTTGTGTCACTTTTTCGATGGGACACGCGCAGAAGACTGGAGCAGCAAAATCTCTACATTCATTCAGGAAACTGGAGAATCTTTCAGAGATACCTGGCATAGATTTTGAGATTTCCAGCGCGACTGTCCACACCATGGATTCAATGAAGTGCAACTGCTGAGCACTTTCTATAGAGGTCTTTCCTTGAGGTATCAGATGGCTCTTGATACAGCTAGTGAGGGAAACACATAAGGAATCCAAGAGAGGCTAAAAGACTGATAGAGAATTTGGCTAAGAGTAACAGCACCAAGAACACTGACTTTGAGAGGAAGAAATATGTAGCATCACTTGAGGAGAGTCAGATGGATGAAGTAAAAACGAAGTTGGATAAGGTGCAGGAACTTCTCAAGAGGCAAATTTGCTCAGCTGAAGAAGAAACAGAAGATGTGAACTACATTGGAGGAGCTGGATTTCAGAGGTCTGGAAACCAGAATGGAAACAGGAACTTCTATGGCCAAGGTCAGAGAAACAATTACAACCAGAGTTCACAGTACCAGAAGACTTTCAGCAATAGCAGAAACTATGAGAATTCATCTTATCAGAATCCACCACCACAGACCCAGGAGAGCAGAATTGAAGCAATGATTGATCAGGTTCTTAAAGGCCAGCAGAAGCTCACTGTGGATTTCAATGGAAAGATTGATTCTGTCTACACCAATCTGAATTCCAAGATAGATACTTTGGGGACTCAAGTGCGAAAACTTGAGATGCAGATTGTACAGATTGGAGAAGCCTATAAAAGAAGAGAGGTAGGAGAGGAAAACATGAAGCACCACGTCAATGCCATCATAGATGATGATTTCTGGCAATTGGTGAAGCATGAGAAGCTGCAGGAAGGAAATTTCGAAGTGGAAAGCTCC
The DNA here is from genome assembly GCA_018703725.1 of Brassica juncea. NCBI lineage: Eukaryota > Viridiplantae > Streptophyta > Magnoliopsida > Brassicales > Brassicaceae > Brassica > Brassica juncea. Next base: position 23,895,572 of record CM031936.1, read on the forward strand.
ATGAGTTTTGGCTGATCTCAGTGGTGTCGATCGATACCGCATGATACACACCGATCGACGTCAACCACTGAATCCGGTGCATCTTGCAGTGCAGTACGTATACTGACTCACGAAGAATTCACGGAACAACATCCTCCCCCACCCACCCCATTCTACTGTAGTATCGACCGCCAGCATGAGCCGACCGCCAGCATGAGCCAGCCGCCGATCGACACCAGGAGGGCACCAACGATCGACACTCATCTACAAGCATCGATCGATTAGCACCTCTAACCTCTCGAGTGCAGTTACCTACCAATGACCCAACCCAAATCAATGCACTCAAACCACCACCTACATCATCAGAAAACCCATCAGAACTTACAAGCAAACCTTCAGACACTACATCAGATCCTATGGAAGTTGACAAAGCTTCTGAAGGGAGAAATTTGAGGAGGAGAAAGCAGAAGATTCCTAAACTTCTGAAGAGGAAAGCTAATGAGAAGGAAATGGATGGTTTCACTAAGAGAGTTCTCAGGATTCCAATAGACAAACCTTTTGAGGAGGTTTACTACACACACATGTTGTGGATGTTCTTCAGAGAGACAAGAACAACTGAGAACGACATTAGTACTATGTTTCATCACATCAGAGACAAGATGAAACAAAGGATTACACTGGCGAAGAAAGATGATCCAAGGAATTTTGCAATACCATGCTGAGTTAAAGGTATTGAATTTCCCAATGCACTCTGCAACATAGGAGCATCAGTCAGCATTCTACCAAAGGTTATGGCAGACCAACTATGTCTGAAAGTGGAGCCTTCATCAGATTCTTTCGTCTTTTTTGTGGATTGTACACAAAGGAACTCAGGAGGTATAATCAGAGACCTTAAAGTGCAGATTGGTAATGCCCTTATCCCAATAGACTTTCATGTCCTGGACATAAAGCTAAATTGGAACTCTTCCCTCTTGCTTGGAAGAGCCTTCTTAGCTACAGTTGGAGCTGTATGCGACATGAAATCAAACAGATTGTGTCTAACACTGATTGATCCTGCCACCTACTATGACCCAGTCAGAATTGTCAAGAGACAGGCCAACCTCGTGGAGATTGATGATCAGAAGTTCATTGGAGCATACCATTGTGAAGACCAGTATGAGACAGAGTATTCTGCGTCGATCGGCACCATCACTGTGCCATCGATCGACGGAGACGACAGACAAACGACCGACAGCATACCATGCACGTCGATCGATGGTGAACCTTCACAAGAAAACCTACAATTGCCAGGACAATGCTATCCTAACTTCACCTTTCAACCCAACAGCAGTCCAGAAGAATATTCAATTGGAAGTTGGGCAGACAGTGGCTTTCACGAGAGCTTCGCAGTGGACACATCCATTCCACCTATTGATGAGCAATATGATGAAGACTATGAGGAAGAAAGAGCAACAGAGATACATGCTATCCTAGAGGAAAATAGAACCTTGGAACATTCACGATCGGTCGACAGAGCCTTCTCCGCACCGATCGATGAAGATTCTCTTCAGGCAGCATGCATAGTGGCGTCGATCGACACGCAATCTTGCACATCGATCGACGTAGGTCAAATCGACTTTGGAACAAAAAATGGAAATTTCCCATTCCAAAGTAGGGCAACCCACTACTATAAAAGTAGCCGTCCACCAAGAAGGATTTCTCACCAGAAAGAAGCAGAGGAGATACACGCAGCCAAAGACATACAACTTCAAGAAGCAAGAATGAGCAGCAATCACCTCAACAACCCTAATGCAGCACACAAACGTCCAACATCGATCGACATGCCAGCATCAATATCGATCGACATCAACCCTAAACTTCAATCTACTGCTTTCACTAACAAACTTAAGGATTATGGATATCTTAAACCAGATGAATTTGGTATTTTCAGGGACCCAGAAGGCCAAGCACGAGCTATGGATGGAAGAATCATCAACATATCTAAAGATGACATAGCCGACATTCTTCAGGTGGCCAATGGACCAGAAAACCTATTCATGCAGCAGCGTCAGTATCCTGAGCACCAGAATGCATCTAGAGACGAGCATGAAGCACCAGTCAACGTTTTCCGACCATCCTACCAACCAGCCAATCGACCATCGTTCGACGTCAGCATGTCGGCAGCGATCGACAGAGTAACACCTACATCGATCGACAGACAACGTGCTGCACCGATCGACAGACAATTCAGATGGGAACAACGAGTTTATGATCCGAATGGAACCTACACAGACGAGTATGGGTATGGAGGAAGAACAGACAAACATGGAGACTCAAAAGCAGAGGCCTATCTAGAACCAGAACTCTACACCAAAGATGAGATTTATGAGATGATGTATTGTTAATCTGGAGCTCAAGAGAAGTCTGAGAAGGAAATCAGAACTGCGATTGCCAACAACTATGATTACTTCGATAGAAGTATCACCACGCTCTACAAGTGGATGGACGAGATGCAGTTACAGGTCAACTTTCTGGAAGAACAAAAGGAGGAGGAAGCTAAACAACCAGCATCGATCGACGCACCAGAGGCGATACCGATCGACGCAGAACAACGAGAGACAAGGATACCTGCTCAGAACATGACTCTTCCAACTGAAGTGAACCAATGGGAGACAACATACATCAATGAGAAGATTTCAGAGACCTGTCATCCTATCAACAACACCGTCACTTGGTTGGTCAAGAGAATTGATTTTCTTACGACAGATTTGGATATGCTGCGCGAGAATTGCCAACAACAGCCACAACCATCGATCGACACAGACATGCAGCATCGATCGACGGACAATTCGCAGCAGTACAGGAAAAACTAGAAACTTTTGAGGCTATGCACGATAAGTACAGTTCACCTATCATGAGGTTCTTAACTGACTTATTCAAGCAGATGCACGAGCTCAAGGGAGAGGTCAAGACAATCCAGAAACAAATCGGCTCCAAAGCAAAAGGATCAATATCGATCGACACTCAAAAACCCATATCGATCGACGCCAAGGAGAAAGAAGAGCAGATCACTTATACAACAGCAGAAGTGGATGAGATCACTTCAAAAATTTACTCAGCCTTGAGTACTGTGGAGGACAGACTAGATAGTAAGTGTGACGACATCCAGTACCCTTTAGATTGCAAGGTTCACGACCTTACTGAAGAAATAGAGGATCTACAAAGGGAGATGAGAGCCCTCGGAAGGGAAGTCCGACATCAACACAGAACAGCAGCGACGATCGACGCGACGAACACAACACTGATTGACGTTGCAACATCCGAAACGATTGGCACACATAAAGCCGCATCGATCGACACAGAATCCGGACAAGACAAAGAAGTGAACGTGATGTAAATATCAACCAAACTTGAAGACTTATCAGAATACACCTTCAACACGTTTGGATGCCACACACGCAACATGGATAGCAGAAGCTGTCAGATCTCAAAGATGTAACACTGAAGCTGAATGAGAGATGGACCAGAAGTGATGAAGCCACAAGAAGTTTCATGGGAACTTGGTTCAACACCTAGAAAGAAGATGTGGATGCTTGTTTTCCAGCAAGCAGCTGCCTCAACAACAACTAGCTCATACAACTTCCAAAGTCAAGCTAAATGACTATAACAAAGCGCTAAGTGGGAGGCAATCCACTATTAGTATTTGATTTTAATTTTTTTTAGATTTTCTTATTAATTTTCGTATTTGTTTTTGCAGAATTTTTTTTTAAAAAAAACATGTCCAAGTATAAGGATGACATCCACATCGACCGACGAGGAGAAGTTGATATCGATCGACAGTCCAACACCAGAATCGATCGACGTACACTTGATCGTATCGATCGATTATCACTCAGGTCAGGTTTATCGTTCAAACTCGTTAAATTATGTACTTTGGATTTATTTTCACCTTATCTCCGACTGTTTTACACTGAGGAGAGTGTAATTTAAGTCTGGGGGGATGTTTACTGATATTTATCTATTTATTTTCTTATTAAATTATCTTTCAAAAAAAAGTTTTTATTGAGTTAAGAAGGGGACAATGAACTTAATTTGATTTTTACTTGATTATCTAACCACTCTTTAGCACCATTCAAAATTTCATTGATTGCAGATAGTACTAAGATGCTAAAGTGGATCAACCTGTCAACTATTCAGAATTGCTTAGATTGTTTGAAGTAACCAAAGCCGACCTCCAACACTAAACCTGACGAAATCGCTTGTCTTGGGGCTTGGTATACATTGGATTGGAATCCTCCTTCAAACCTGAGAGGTAAAAATTCTTGGTGATTTTGGTTTCCTTCTCTCATTCCTTTGGCATCCCATATATAAAGAAAAGATTGAGATGATTTCCTGAGAGGCAGAGGGGTAGGTACATTACCGAGGACCCCACTATTCTAAATCAAAGGAATGATCACACATTGATGGATGCGGGGGAAAAATTCCCAACAAAAATCGCCCACTTTGTCAAAAAGGGAAATCAATAAGATGAACCTAAAAGTTCATTAGGATTGAAAAGAAGAGAAAAGAAAAAGAGATTCAGAGAAGGAAAATAGGGAGAAGAGAAACCAGAATGAGACTGCCTGTTTACTCAGACATCTGTTGGAGTAAGAATCCAAATATCCTGTGATTGATACTCCCAAGGTAAAGCCTGCACTTTTACTTTATGTCAAGAAATGAGGTAGGTAGAGGGGAATGTCAGATAGTATTTGCTAAGTTGCTGGATAGATGAATTTGGTTGCTAAACTAGGATATTGCATAATGTACTTCTATGATTAAGATTTTTAGATGTGGATTGTAATATTGTAGAGGTGATGATTTCAATGTTTTAAATCTGTGAGTCCCTGCTGTTTACAAACCTCTTTAAGAGAGACTGCCTGTTTGTTTTGCTTGAGGACAAGCAAAAGGGTAAGTCTGGGGGAGTTTGATATACCATGGATTTTACCCATTTTCAGCCATGGTATATATATGTTTAAGCTTAATAACTATTATTTTTTAGAGTCTTTCAAGTTATTTATAGGATCATGAGTGTTTTGGAGTAAAGTTATGATTTTGGAGCATTTTGGAGATAATTGAAGATGACACCCGAGATGGACATCGACCAAGCCTTGTGGTCGACACCGAGCACTCACCGTCGATCAACATGCACCTTGCACCGTCGATTGACATGAAGCCACGCGAAGACCACATTTGGCCCAGCCGACTTGAAGCCCAAGACTTCACCAAATTACGGAATTACCCCTGACGAGTTTTAACCTAATACTAAATACTCTGCCAAAGTGTTTAGGCAGAGAGAGATTGATTGTATTCATACTTTTCACAGAAAAGAGGGAGAGATTGAGAGTTGGAGAGAACATCCAAAGAGATTTGTGATTGGAACTCCATTGATTTTATTCTATCTATTTATGCTTTCTCTTTACCTTGCTTGTGCTATGTGTTACTTGGCTATGTCTGAGTAATGTACTTGTTAGATTTAGGGTTCAAATAGGTTGAAGGGATTAGCCCCAACTATAGATTGCTAGTTGTGATATTCATCAATGTGGGAACCGAAATTCACACTGTCGATTTTAATGAATAAAAATGGAGGAAAGCCAAGTTAACCCGACTTTCCCTGAAGGTCCGGATTCTCTGCGACAGCCAACGACAAGTGACCGAATAAATGCGGATGTAAGAGGGGGTTTTCGCAAAGGTAACCGGAGAGTGTTTCTCACAAATTACTTGCGAAATTCGTGACCACGGATTATGTTTTCCTCATTTACTTTTGCGTACTGCGAAATCGTTTTGCATGAAACCGATCATGTTTTCTCCATTGGCTGTTTTGTTTTAAAATGTTCTTGTTATACGAAAGTAATGGATGACCGGTTTCACGGAGATAGAAAATCGCAGATTGTTAAAGTAGCGATGTTTCCACGGATTACACGGGAGATGATTCCGCTATGATTTCGACCTTTGGACGAAAGCTGCTTCGAACTACTCATGGAGTTTTATCGAAGGTTATTTCGTTATTTTCGTAGTTCACCGTCGTGCTATTAGTCTGACGTTGGTACACGTTTCTAGTCGCGAGTTTGCGACGAGAGGTAACGTAGACTTTTCAGGACTATGTTTGTAACGGTTGGGCTATGCCGCTAGCGTTTTTTAGACGAATCTTATTGCTGCGAGAGTTTGCTTTGTCAAAAGCGTTGTCTTGATGCTGAAGGAAAAAGTTTTAGAAGATGGGATTATACGGGTATAGTATACGTACCTACTTCCCTTTTCCTTTTACGAAAGAAAACGGGTTAGCAGTTCTTTCGAAGGCTTGTGTACGTTTTTTCTTTCTTTTAGGAAGCGGGATGAGTATACTTTAGAACGCGTGGCGATCGTTTCTCGGTTTTTCGAGAGACTAGATCGGTTTGCATGTTCTGCCTGGACAATCAAGGAACGATGGAACAAGACTGGAAATTTTTCCTAAGACTTAGTTTGCTAGACTATCCACCTAGGCCTTAAGTTCCCTAAATTCTACGGCAGTTTTCAAGACGTTTTTGTTCCTGTCCTACAAAGAATTAAAACCTTTACAAAATTTTTCGAGAAAATAGTCTTCGAAGGTTTCGGCATTTCCGAAGGAATCCCATTTCCTCGTATAGTCGAGATGATTGGTGTTTAGAATAACCGTGATCATTTAATACAATGAATCGAAATCCATTCATCATTCGAACCTTTTATGGTCTTCCGAGATTTCTCGAGTATCGGGATCGAGATGGACTTGGATTCGTAGAGTTCCCGTCTTCGAGGGTTTGAGTAATGAGGCTTCAAACTTAGATTCTAGAATATGAGCTTTGTTAAACAATCGAGAAGGCTTTGCGGAAGAATCGTCGTGTTTCTCGAACAATTCGAACATGGGTTTAAGGGACCAAGATGTTGTCGTTGCCCGAGATCACGAAATGATTGCACGGATGGGCGCCAGGACCCCTGCCGCCGGCGCGAGACGGGAGACGATGGGCCTGGCGCCGGCACCAGATGGGAGAGGACGAGCCTGCCACCGGCGCCAAGCGCCGTGCCGCCGGCGCCAGGCGCGGTGCGGTCGGTCTGCCGCCGGCGCCAAGCGCCCTGCTGCCGGCGCCAGGCGCCCTGCCGCCGGCGCCAAGCACCGTGCCGCCGGCGCCAAGCGCCCTGCCGCCGGCGCCAAGCGCCCTGCCGCCGGCGCCAAGCGCCCTGCCGCTGGCGCCAGGCGCGGTGCGGTCGGTCTGCCGACGGCACCAGGCGCCCTGCCGCCGGCGCCAAGCGCCCTGCCGCCGGTGCCAGGCGCGGTGCGGTCGGTCTGCCGCCGGCGCCAGGCGCCCTGCCACCGGTGCCAGGCGCGGCGTGGTCGGTCTGCCACCGGCGCCAGGTGCGGCGTGGTCGGTCTGCCGCCGGCGTCAGGCATCCTACCGCCCGTGCCGTGTCCTGCGTCCGCCGATGCTGCAGTTGCTCGACTTCGTCGATCCCCGGGGCTCACGATCCGTTCGTGCCTTCCCGTAAGTTCGTCGAGTCGGAAACAATTTCATGTCTCCGTTTCTTCGTATTTCCCTAAATTGACAGGTGCGCTTTGTATATTGTAGAAAAGTCTATCAAGCGTTATGAATAGATGTTTCCGACTCAACGTGGCAGAATCAGATTGCGTTTTATGTACCAAAGGGATTTTACGAAATCGTTGAAACAAAAGAAGGAGAAGTATGCTAAGAGGGAGCAATGGACAGGATGTCATTCGGGTGAGGTTCTTAGTTCGTCAAGCCATGAGCGAACTGGTCAAGTCTCAGACCTTGTTGTTTGATATGATTTTGTTTGACTTTACGAATGATGTTTCGTAAAATATTGCCGAGTTTGATCTTACGGAAGTTGTTTCCGTAAGATGTTACCGAATTTTAATATCCGACACTCTCGCTGTGGAGAGCTGTAATTTTGTTCTTAAACTTAATCAGAAATTCTCTCATTTCCGTAGGATTGATCCAAAGGAGATTTGAGTAGTTTTTCGAAAGTAAGCTTAGCGGATAAAAGTTGAGAGTTCGCAATGGCGCGAAAATTTTTAGATTTCAGAAAGCGTCTTAGTTAACCGCTTTAGGTTTTGAGTAGGTTTATAGAAATCAAATCTGTTCTTCTCAAACTGGTCAAGAAGGACCAAGCTGGCCATATTGCAAATTGGTCGAGAAAGACCGAGCTTGTCGTACGGCGAGCTGGTCGAGACAAACCAAACTTTCCGTATGGCTAACCGGTCGGGACAGTCGGAGTTTTGGCCTCCCTTGGGTGGTTCGGACAGTTGGGAAGCATTGGTAAGCTCTTTTCCCGTTTCGTCGTTTGCTTCCCGAGAGTTGTTCGGAAGAAGTACGGCAGTGGGAATTGGTGACCCGATTTGCCGTGCTTCTATTCTGCGAGTAATCTAGGGTTTCCCCAAGGTTTCGAGGAGAATAAGTTTTATTTTTCCGAGAGGTTCTCGAAAGAAACGTTTTTTGTAGAAACCTTGCTCGTTGCGATTTCTCTAACTAGGTAACAAGACGAATTTTTAGGGTTTGATAGATTTTATCATTGCCCTTTCTGTTTAGATAGAGAAATTGCGAGCTCGTTTTCGTGCTCTTCCTGTGGCGGGAAGCCGCGGCTAGGTTTTTGATTTGCTCGAGCACCGTGGCGTTTGCGTAAGCGTTGGCCGCAGGAACAGTTACTGCTGGAGTTGTTTTACCATCGTTGACGCAAACTGCAAGTTTTTCTTTCATATTTCAGGACATCGGTTCGATCAAGCGCCTTGCGGCCGTATGAGTAAGAGTAATCCGTCCCCCCCTCCTTCTAGCGCCAAACTGTGGGAACCGAAATTCACACTGTCGATTTTAATGAATAAAAATGGAGGAAAGCCAAGTTAACCCGACTTTCCCTGAAGGTCCGGATTCTCTGCGACAGCCAACGACAAGTGACCGAATAAATGCGGAAAAGGTTTTGTTAAGATTTGGGACTGGACCTTAAGAAAGGCTGCCTACATACCCCTTTCGAGGATCAAGTCGAACGTAGTTCAGTTAGAAAGAATTGAACAAGAGATCGAACCGTCTGGGCGGGTTCGTCTAGTATGAGCGTTGGTTATAGAAACGGGCATGTCGAAGATAATGCCTAGGGTTTCTATGTGCGGAGCTCTGAGTAAAAGAATTGTTAGGTCCTTCCGAGAGGAACAGGGGTCTGCGGAGAAGATAAAACTAGAACAAGAGGCGGCCAGACGTTCTAAGTCCTACCTCGCTGGCCTAACCACCTAAGTTCTAAGTTCTCTAAGCTACCAGGAGTTCTCTAAGTCTAGATTCTAGGATTTTCGGATCTCCTTCTCCTCTGCTCTTGCTCTCCTTATATACTCACTTCTAGGTCGGTTTGCCTTAGGATGATGGACCTCGCCTTTGGGCCCAAGTTTATCTCTTCAGGAAATATTCCATTTTCGTCGATCTTCGTAATTATCCTCGAGTTTTCCCCTATTTTTCGGTGACTTGATGTTTATCCGATGTTCGGGAAATTGGATAAACTGTCATAGTCTGATTGGGCCTGAATTCTTAAAATCGTAAGTAAGTCCGTGGACTTGTCTTAAGTCGTTGAACGTTTTATACGATTTCTCGGAAAGACTATCTTTCTCGTAAAATAAACCGTATAGCCTAAAGGATCGATGTTCGAGTTAATCGATCTTGTTTTACACGATATCCTCTACGAGAAATCCAACCTTTCTAATTTTTGTCGTAAAACATCGAGGATGATTCCAATCGAGTCGAATCGAGAGATGTTAATTGTCATGTCCCCGATCCAAGATAGGATCGTCCGGACGGACCATGGTGCAAGGAGATGCACCAGTCAGGTCGTAAGACCTTGAGACAAGCGTATCATGGTCCAATAAGAAAGGTTAAGGGCATCAGGAAGCTGAGACTTAACCAGGATGTGAAAGAAACAAGTGTAAAGGAGCTGGACGAGTGATCCGGGAGCTGGACGAGGTCTGGATCAAGCTCGATCAGCTAGGTGCAGCTGGAAGTTAGCTCACCTAAGTGTGATCAGCTCACAGGAGCTGGAGGACTAGCTCACTCAGCTTGGAGCAGTTGGTATTCAGCTCAACTCAGTTGGAGGAAGTGTTCTGGTCCGGACCAGTGTGGTCGGGTCAGGCGGTTACGGGGTGAGCCGATGGTCCGGGTGCAAGGTGGTTTGTCTTAGGCACGGACCAGGGAGTTGGTAAGCTTCCAGGAGTGTGAGCTAAGGCTCAGTGGACGATTTTTTGGAAAGGAAGAAAAGAAAGAAACTGCCAAAAGGCGGTTACGGGCGGTTACGGGCGGTTGAGAAAGGGAGAAACTGCCCTTTTGGATCTAAGGACTTGGTAACTGCCTCCCAGGCGGTTATGGACGGTTGGGGATCGATTTCCCTTCTATTTTCTTTGTCTCTGTCGAAAATATTCAGATAATAAGACAGAAAACTCAGACAACTTCCAGAGAAAAAGAGAGAGAGATGTGAAGGCAGCAAAGGGGCAGGTTTGAGGGCAATCAAGAGGGGAGTTGAGAAAGATCCTCTGGTGAGTTTTGATTATTGTTTGCCATGCCCTGGGTTTCCTCTACATCCATTGAAGACACGCAAATAGCCTGGAGAGAAGATAGGAGGCCGGATCTAACTTCTAAGGGCTGAGACAGCCTTGAAGGCAGATGTGTGTAGAAAGGCAGTTTCTTAGACACTGAAGGGGGAAGTGATGCACGACCTTTGGGTGGTGTTTGATCATGGATGAACACATCTAAGGCTTCCTTTGTGTCCTGGGAACACACGCAAATGGTCAGAGGAGAAGGGAGAAGGCCGGACTCCACTCCCAAAGGCCAACACAGCCTCAAAGGTGGATGTAGTGCAGAAACTGGTTCCATGGGAGTTCCATGGTATGAAAGGGAGGCACGACCATTGAATGGATCTTATCATTACTGGAAGTATATGATAAGGATTGATGGAAGTATGATCAAGAGGAGTATGGTCGTCCCTCATAAAGGATGACACAAGATCTACAATCATCATTGATGAGGGATACAGGACTGTGAGGAAACGAGTGGATCTTAGTTGATCTAATTCATCCATGTGGGATGATGGTTAGAAGCCACACATCGGTTAGTGATTCATGGTGGATCATGGGTGAACCGGATCTGTGGTCTTGCATTCTCTATGAATCCAGGACGTGTCACTATGATATAGTGACATTAAGGCATGCTAGTTATCAGTCTTGGTGTTGGTAAGCTAGGTGTGAATGATTGGCTAAGAGCCATGAGGAAGAGTATAGCCAATACTAGGTGGTGTAGACCACAAGTATTGTGCTGGGTGTGTTTATACAATGAAGGCCGTGTGTGATCTGATCATGAGCAAGGATGGACGAACTTATCCTTGGTTGATGGATCAAGATGTCTGAGCTAAGTGATCAAAGGATGCACCGGTTGTATGAGCTAGACTGATCGGGTTCATTGGGACATGGTTCCATGGCCGGTTAGGAAGTGTGAAGACTCATCAGTTCTGAGTCATGTGGGGTGGTTGGTTGATTGACTTAGGATCTGATGGGCCTTGTTAGTCCATGAAAGGACTTGGTTACAGGGGAGCACACGCGTGAGACATGGTGGTACTAAACCAGGCCTTGGCCGGTTCAGTGGAACTCTCCATGGCCTTGGTTGGGCAGCTAGGTCCGGATCTCATAGTTCTGGATGGAATTGATGGGATCCGACCATGGATTCCTCTTAGTGAGGATTTATCGTGATTTATCATATGATTTGATTGGATTTATCAGGCCGGTTTGATGGTGGTCAGTTATGGCTGGTTTAGTGGGATTTGGCCAAATTCTATGTGAATTAGGCCGGTTCTGATCAATCTGATTGTGGATTCCTCTTAGTGGGGAATTATCAGTATTTGTCATGAATTTTAATTAATTTTTGGAGCATGTTTGCTTGAGGTCGTTTTTGCAGCTGAAGACTTCCCGAAGGTACTTAGTCTGTGGGGATGGTTGGCTGAATGACTAAGTACCCAAGGGAAGAGTTTATGCATGTATAAGCAAGCTAAGTCAGCTGAGACAAAGAGCTAACAAGCTCCATGGATGTGGCAAAGGTATGATCTAGCAATGTTGCTTAGATCTAGATAGAATGGATTAGGGGAATGGAACCTCGGATTTGTATGACTAGGTCTGGTTCAGGATCGACCCATTGGAGCTAGTGGTATCTGTGTATACTAACCAAGGCTAGGGTGATTCGACCGGACCAGTGCTAGATTGGTTGTAGACCAATGGATATAGTTGTTATTCCGCTGCGTATGTGTTGAATTGATCTAAGTTAGGAATTGACTACGGTAGTCTTGAGCTTAGATCTGAGTTAGCCCTCGCCTATGGGCGATGTTTTGATTAAAGGGCGAAAAATTTTTAGAGGTTCGGTCAGGGTATGGACCGAGCAACGTGAGGCATCGACCGCTGGCCTGAGAGGCCAGGATCGGGTCTTACATTAATTCCGTAGCCGTGATCGTATCAAACCCACGAGGATTGATCCAAGCAAGCCATGATGGGATCAGACCGAGCATGATGGGACCAAGACCAGGACGAGGACCGTCGACCGGCGCCAGGGGACCTGCCGCCGGTGCCAGGCCGGCTGCGTCGCGCTTGCCGCCGGCGCCATGGGGCTTGCCGCCGGCGCCAGGCCGGCTGTGTCGCGTCTGCCGCCGGCGCCAGGGGGCTTGTCGCCGGTGCCAGGCCGGCTACGTCGCGCTTGCCACCGGCGCCAGGGGGCTTGCCGCCGGCGCCAGGGGGCTTGCCGCCGGCGCCAGGGGGCTTGCCGCCGGCGCCAGGGGGCTTGCCGCCGGCGCCAGGGGGCTTGCCGCCGGTGCCAGGCCAGCTCCGTCTCGCCTTCCGCCGGCGCCAGGGATTCTCTGCCGCCCGTGGGTTCTCGGTCGACCGTTCCTTCCCCCGTTGACCGTTCGTGCGGGAAATCTTTGAGTTTGGAAGGATCTTTAGCCGTTGATTTCGAGATAACCGTTTTTGACCCCAACAATCAACTAGGTTGTTCTTAAAGCTTTATTCTAGATTAACTAACTTGAATATTGATCTTAGGAGTTTGGTAGATTTAAGCATCCTTAAAGTACTTTACTGAGCTAACCTGTTGAGCTAAGATTGCTAGAAGAAAACGACAGTCGATCTAGGAAGATTAGTGGGCATTATCAACTCGTGCCAAGGCTTAGCTAGAAGCCGTCGATCGATATCCCAACTGGACAATCGATCGATGTTGCGAAAGATGTATCGATCGATATCTCTAAAGGATCATCGATCGACACTTTCTTATGATCAACATACGACGGTTGAGATCCAAGATCTAGTTAATTAACCAGTGAGACATCACTGTTGTTAAGCGACTGAGCTTTATTTTATCTTGCAAGCAACTGTCAAGCATCTATAGCATTATAATATCTGATTCCCGAATAGAAACCCTAAGTCTAGCGCTTGTTTAATTAAAGTCTCCATCGCTTCATTCTCTGATAGTAGAGCAACTGTCTTGCTCAATTATGATTTTATTGCTATTTCACATTTAAAACTGCAACTACCTAGAATTAATAGTCTGATTAGATTTAATTGGTTCCCTAGCTCCTTGTGGATTCGATACCTAAGTACTACATCTGAACCTCTTATTTGAGAGAGTAATTGGTCAGTCTTTAGGGTAATTTGACACCGTATCACCGGGTCATGGCCAATGCTCTTCCTTTTGCTTGATTCTGATTGGTCGAGACTAAATGACCTCAGGGACTTTTTTGACTTTTTCCTTTATGTTTTTAGGGCTCTCAAAGCCTCATATAAATACTCTTGTAATCTCCTTTGTGAGAACTAACTCTTTTTCTTTTATGAACACATTTGGATATTGAAGAAAGTTTGGATCTTGAATTCTTTTTCATCTTAATTCTCTTGTGTTCACTGGATTATCTTGATCACTAATCATGTTCAGCCTTGTATCATCCATGGTTTAAGGGTTATCCATGTCTATTAGTGAGTAGATTTATCTTGGATTCATGGGTTAGAGAGACTAAGGGTGATTAGGTGTAGATCTAAGGTGTTTTAGTGTATATATATCTTTTTCCTTGCTTGTAGAGTGTTCATAATGCTATTTTGGAGTTGGCCTCTCTAAAGTTGAGCTCTAGGTATTTCATACCCGAAAGGTGTTTGATGAAATGCCTGAACCAACTCTCCTAAGCTTTTAACATTCTTTACCAAAGAGATTTGTTGTTAAAGGTGTTAAGATGGCTATTAGACTTGATAATAATGATTGCTTAGATAATATTCAACCAAAGAGATTTGATGCTTGAGTTATCTTTGTGAATGAACATTCATCTAGAGATAGAGATTGTTTAGTATTGTGTTCTAGGCCTAAGGTTGATAGATTGATTGAAAAGCTGCCATCTTTAGATTGAAACCTGATCACCCAAGGTCAATTCCCTTGTCCCATGAGTCCTCTTGCCTCATATTGAAAGAAAATTCACTCCTTTATTGCATTTTTAGTATTGTCTTACTTCATAATCATCTTCACTCAATGGTTGCACTTATATCAAGCATAGACTTGCATTCTCTTTGCATTGAACTCTCTTAGAATTGGTTCGACTTGGCGCTGTTGCCAAGTTCTAAGTTGATTTTGACATTGAGATTTAGTCACCTGCTTGAGACTAAGTCATTTTTCTTTTATTGTGTTATTGATTCTCTTTCTTCCTCTCCCTTTGCATTTCAGGTGTATGATCACAAGAAGCAGAGTTGCATCAAACCTAGTACCCACTGTTGACGAGATTGCTGCACTTGAGAGGGAGATAGCAAGAAAGATAAGAGAAGAAGAGAAACAGGCTGACTTGCAAAGGTTGGGGTTTGACATGGAGCATCACCAACATCAACCTCAAGATGGAGTTGCCCAAGGAGCTGCAAACCTTAGGGCACAGCATCAGCCTCAAGATGGCAATGGTCCAGGAGTTGACAACCCTATACCAAGACATCCAGCGCCAAGCCAGAGGCATTGGGGCCTATGACCAACCTCACATTCATGGTCATAGGTTGGGGATCAGAGCACCAGCTGTGGAGAACAACAACTTCGAGATCAAGTCAGGGCTGCTCAGTGTGATAGAGAACAACAAGTTTCATTGCCTGGCTGTTGAGGATCCTCTGGATCACCTAGATCAGTTTGACAAGTACTGTGGCTTGTCCAAGACCAATGGAGTCTCTGAAGATGTCTTCAAGCTCAGGCTGTTCCCTTTCTCTCTAGGGGACAAGGCACACCAATGGGAGAAGGCTCTTCCAAGTGACTCTATCACCACTTGGAATGAGTGCAAGAAAGCTTTCCTAGACAAGTTCTTCTCAACATCCAGGACAGCCAAGACCATGAATGAAATCTCTGGGTTTCAGCAAAAGAATCTTGAGGGTTTCAGTGAAGCATGGGAGAGGTTCAAAGGCTACTGGTCTCAATGCCCACACCATGGATTCACCAAGGAAAGTTTGCTTGGCACCTTATATCGTGGTGCTCTCCCACATTGCAGAAACAGACTTGATACTGCTAGCAACGGTTTCTTCTTGGGAAGAACTGAGCAGGATGCAGAAGAGCTGGTGGAGAACATGGCCAAGAGTGATTCAGTATATAGTGAGGAGCATGATAGAAGGAACAGAGGCACTGATGGAGATGATCAGCACACAAGGAAGGAGCTGAAATCTCTCCAAGAGAAGTTGGACATGCTTCTAGCAGAGAAGGCTAAAGAAAGAGCAGATGAATTCCATAGTGGATCAGAAACAAGAGCAGACTGCTGGGATTAATGAGGTTGATGGTTTAGAAGGCCAAGAGGAGCTGTGCTTCATCAATGTTAATGTCACATGGTACAGGAAAGAGCCCAGATTTTCAGTACCAAAACAACTATCAGCAAATGCCTTACTACAACAATCAGCAAGGAGGTTACCAAGCCAAGCAGAACTATCCTCAAGCCAACCAGTCTCCTCATACTCAAGGAAGCCCTTCTCAAGCTCAAGCTCCAGATTCAAATGTGGACTCCATGTTCAAGCAACTCTTGGAATTTCAAGCCAGAAATAAGAAGACAATGATTTATGAGTTCATGAACATCCATGCGAAGATAGATGGGAACTACTCTGACCTCAACAACAAGAACCAACAACTTGCTTCTCACCTCAAAGCTTTGGAGAGTCAGGTTGCCTCTATGTTTTCATCTTCAACGAGCCCAATGGGATGTCTACCAGGACAACCAGAAAAGAATCCGAAAGAGTCTTGCAATGTTGTCATCTCTACTATTTCTACAGAGATTGAGCTGAGTGATCATGAGAAAGAGGTTGATGAGATTTAGAAGCTAGTGTTTGGGACTGAGCTTTGGAAAGTTCAGAAATTTGTTGTAGCCACAGCTAAGGCTAAGATTGTGCAGGAAGCTGCCAAGAAGGTTGAAGTAAAGATTCTGAAGAGGGATGAGCACAGGGCTGAGAAACCAGTTGAGAAGAGAGCTGACCACAAACTGAAAGAAGTGAAGCAGGAAGACAGTGAGGTTGAGCTATCATCCTATGATAAGCTCCCTTTTCCCCAGAGAGTTCTCACCAAAGTTCAGAAGAAGGTGGTCTCCAAGTTCAGGAAAGATCTTAGTGATATTGGAGTCAAGCTTCCAGAGATCTCGGGTATGCGTGCAGCTCATGTCCAGATGATGCTCATCAAGGACATTCTAGACCACCAAGAAGAGGTAGCAGAGCTTTTGGAAATCTCAATTTTGAAGATTGATCCACCAGTCACACCAAAGTCTCTCCCAAAACTAGAATCCCAAGGGAAGTTCACATTGCCTTGCTCCCTTGACAAGATCACTATGAATGATGCTTTGGTTGATTCTGGTGCAAGTGTGAATGTGATTTCAATGGAGATGGTGAAGAGTCTTTGGATTAAAAGCATTGAGCCAGATAGTTCTTCTCTCACCTTTGGGGACTCTTCTTCTACAACCCCAATTGGTATCATCAAGGACTTCCCTTTGAAGATCGGATCCTGCACCATACCTATTGACCTCACTGTTTTGAAGATGGCAACTGAGAAGAGAGTTCCATTGATCTTGGGTACACCTTTCCTCACAACAGTTGGAGCTTGCATTGACTTTCCCAACAAGAAGGTCACCCTCATGAATGTGAACAAAGATGTCTCCTATCCACTCCAATCTCCATTGGATGTTGGCTATTATGGGACAATCACTTGTGGAGAACAAGCTGTTGAGAAGCCCCAAGATGAAGTGGTTGTTTTGTGAGAAAGAAGGTCTAGTTGGAGAGTCTTCAAAAGAGTTGTGTGTTGAGCACTTGGAAAGTGCTAAAAGGGAGGGGATGAGTGGAGCCTCAAAGGCCACTCATGGCAAGAAGAAGATGTTGAAAGAATCTCATCCTCCACCTCTTGATACGCTCCCACACACTCTCACTCTCCATCCAAAGAAGCTCAAGGATGATGTCATTGAGTACAAGATCAAGTGTAAGAACAAGTCCACGCCATTCTCAAGTGCTAGAGCCATCATCACTCCTTAGCTCCAAGGTGATCCCATCAAGCTTCAAGATCTTCTCTCTCAGGTCCTCACTATCACTCTTGAAGGTGGGAAGGATCCTCCTTCTCACTAGTCCAAGAGAAAGGGTAGTCAAGCTAGTGACTCAAAACAAGCTCACTTGGGAGGAAGTCCCATGGCTATCCTTGTACATATAGTCTTGCTATTTTATTTCTTTAAGTTTTTAATAAATGTGGTTGAGGTTTCCAGGTTGAGCCTAGCACTAGAGGAGAGATGAAAGAAGGTGAAACACCTGAGCCTTATGATTGATACCATGTAGCAGCCTCCTCTAGTTGCTATGAATCAAGCAAGATCCTAGCCCAGACACCAAAACACCATGCCCAGTCTCCTCTTGAGGTATCACTCCAACTCTTCTTGTATATACCATTGCTTTTGCCTTGTTTCGGTATTTCCTTCTCTCTTACTGACATAGAGACTGTGTGATTTAAGTTTGGGGGAGGTACCAGGTATTTGATCATGTTTGCTTTGTTGATTGTGAGTCTCATGCATTGCATTGTACATTCATATATGCATAGAAAAACCAAAAAAAAATTGAAAATTTTGAAAAATTGCACAAAAAGAATCATGTAGTTTCATCACTTGCACTCTTAAGATTGAGTCTAGAGCATATACGTTGCATAAACTTGCATATGGAGCAGCTGTTGATAATTCCTTGTAAAGAACACTTGTTTGCACTGAAATTGGCACCATAGTTAAACATATCAAGTAGCTTAAGCATCTCTTGAAAGGCTTGCATGCTTTGAGCCTTGAAAACTCTTCTTGAAACATGTTTGCTTGCTTGATATTGACATTGTTCTTGAAACCAGCTCCAACCTGAACTTAGACTTGAATGAACTTAATTTCTCTTGCATATGGGCATTTGCATACTTGATCATGGGTCTCATACACATTTGGGTTATCTTTCCCCCATTGTACCTCTCTTTGTTAACCCAAATGGCACTTCCTTACCCTAAAACCCTTACCATTCTTTGAAGCCTACATTGATTTTCATGAGTGAGGCCTCTTTCGATAGTTTGTCATGTGCAAATTTTTGAGAGTATTGGGAGCGACATGTATTTGTTCTCATCTCTTGCTAGCATAGAGTCATCATTTGAGCTAGCTTATAGGACGGTGAGTGGGTCTATGTTCCTTAAAAGGTTGATATCTTGGGTTTGGTAAGTGATAAAGATGAGATTGATGAACAGAAGAGTGTTATGAGAAACAAAAGCCCTAGGGACCTAGAATAGAAAGAAAAGAAAGCTCTAGATTGTATTGTTTGAGACCTTCCCCCTATGAAAAAAGAAAAAAAAAAAAGAAAAAGAAAAGAAAAAGAAAAAGAAAGATTCAATAAGATAGTGGGGAAGGGAAAATAAATAAAAAGTGTTAGAGCTTAGAAATGTGAAAAGTAAATAAGAGGTCCCTAGAGGTGAGTTGGGTGAGTGATGTGAATGTTGTTCATTGGGTGAGTGATGTGAGTGTTTTTCATTTTGGGGTTATGGGATGAATAAAAGGGGTGTAGAATTTGTATTCACTTAGGAATGGGGTAGAATGATGAGGATGGATCCATGTATGCATAAATTTCTCCTAGTCTTAGATAAATTTTGCATAATGATCAAGCTCCTTTATTTTTGAGTTATTGCCACCTTGAAATGATGCATTGAAACCCTCCTTTTCATCCATACTAGACCATTTGATAACCTAGCCAAATGATTGAGATCTTGTGCCCATTTGTGAGAATTAACCTTGTGTGTCTGTGTGAATCAATGTGAGGGTTGGTTAAGAGAACATGTTGGTTGATAGGCATTGCATCTTGTGTAGAGGAATAAGAGTATTGATAGGCCTTGAGAAGCTAGAGCATAATAAGAGAGTTTTGCTCATGCTATTTGCTATGTTTCTTTAGGATGTCAAGTTGAGTGCTATAAGTGTTTCTTTTGGCTTTGCTCCCATTTTATATCTCTCCTCCTTGTGTTTTGAAAAGTTTACTTGAGGACAAGTAAAAGACTAGTGTGGGGGAGTTGATATCTTGCATATTTGCATGTTTCTAGCAATCATATCTTGTGCATTTTGATCATTTAGATTAGGCATTAGGCATCTTTGGGTCCATCTTGCATTCATAAGTCAATATCAGGTGTTGGAGTGTGCTAAGGAGTGAGTGGAGGTGTTTGGGAGCTTTGTGGTCCACAAGGGGGTGAAGAATAGAGTTTGGCCAAGATCAGGACAAGCCAAACCATGATCAAGACCTTACCTTGGACAAGGCCAAGACGAGAACGGACGCGGGATGATGGCCTCCGG
Source organism: Brassica juncea (assembly GCA_018703725.1). Classification (NCBI taxonomy): domain Eukaryota; kingdom Viridiplantae; phylum Streptophyta; class Magnoliopsida; order Brassicales; family Brassicaceae; genus Brassica; species Brassica juncea. The sequence continues at coordinate 23,915,393 of CM031936.1, forward strand.
ATCATGCACCCGTGCGGCCGGACAAGACGAAGTAGACGAGGACCCGACGCGGCTTGGACGGACGCGCCTTGAACGACCCGCGCACATGGATAGGATGTGCTGGACAGCACTTGACGCGGGGTGATGGCCTCCAGATCATGTGATGAAAGGACTTTTCTAGGGTCCTAATCAAATGTTGTAGAATACAAGATGTCAATCCAATTCCAAGAGATTCTAATGCAAAGGGAATGCAAGTTCATGCTTAATCTAAGTGCAATCAAGATGAGAGGATGATTATGAAACTAAGACAATATTAAAAATGCAATAAAAGATTGAACTTTCTTTCTCAATGAGGCAAGGGGTTCTTGGGACAAGGGAACTGACTTTGGGTGATCAAGATTCAATCCAAGATGCTAACTTTTCAATCAATCTAATTCTTTATGCCTAGACAACAAAACTAAGCAAGCTCTATCCCTAGATGAATGCTCTTTTTCAATGATCACCCAAGTACACCAAATCCCTTTGGCTGTAATGATCAAAGCAAACATGGAGAATGAGTCTAATAGCAATCCTAGCTTCTTTGACAACTAATCCCTTAGGCAAAGCAAGCTAAAAGCATAGATGAGTTGGTTCAGGCATTTCATAGAACACCTTCCGGGCATGAAATGCCTATAGCTCTATGTTTGAGAGGCCAACTCAAATATAGCATGAAGAACACCAAATCAATGCAAGGAAAGGATAAATCTAACACTAAGCACCTTGGATCTACACCTAATCACCCTTAGTCTCCCAAGCCCATGAACCCTAGATAGATCTATTCAATAATAGCCATGGAAAACCTCAAAATCAATGATGATTCAAGGCTAAACATGATTAGAGAAGAAGATAATCTATTAAACACAAAAGAAATGAGATAAAAAGGATCAAAGATCCAAACTTTCTTCAAGATCTTATTATGTTTTTGAAAGAAAAGAAGTTAGATCTCTTTATGAGATTACAAGAGTATATATAGGAGGCTTGAAAGCCCTTGAAAACATTAAAGAAAATTACTAAAATGTCCTTGGGCCAAATTGGTCTCAGCCAATGAGAATGAAGCTTGAAATTCAGTCAGGGGAGACTCAGCCTATCCCAACCCGGTCTGGCCACCCCGGTCCAGGCTTGTCTTGATCCTTGTCCGGTCCGTCCGGGTTCAGCTCCCCGGTTCTTCCTCCCCGGCCGTCCGGATGCCTTGATCCGTCTCTTCCCGTCCGGGTGCTCCAAGCCGGACGTCCCACCCGGTCTACTCTCTTCCTGCTCATGTGATGCTTCTCACGACCGGGGTATTCAAACCGGTCTGTGCTCCCCGGTCCAGCGCATGCTCTTCATCGTCCGGGTGTGTGAAGCCGGACCATGATCCTCGGCCGTCCGTCCTGCTGGCTCCTAACGACCGGGTGTCCCTTCCCGGACTGATCTACCCGGTCTGATCTCCTTCAGTACAAGTCAAACGACCGGGTACTTCTCCCAGGCTCAGTCATCCCGGACTGGACCACTTCCATCCATCTGTTCTCTTCCCGGCCGGCTGCTTGAACCCGGCCGTCTCTACCCGGCCATCCTGACATGCTTCAAGTGAATTGATCATAACTTCTCCAATACAGGTCCAAATGACTTGAAACCACTTCCATTGGAAAGCTAACTCAATTTTTTGTGTCTCCACAAAATCTTAGAATCAGGAGACATTTCTAAGACCTCTGTCTATGCTCATCTTTGTCTTGACCAGATCATGGATTGACTTCTCTTTTCATGGCCAAACATGATTCTTCATCTCTTTTGGGGCCATAAGTCTTCCAAACACCTCAAATCACACCAAATCATACTCCAACACCTGATAAGGACAAATGAATGCAAAATGGACCTAAACATGCCTAATGCCTAACTTATATGATCAAAATGCATAAGATATGGATGCTAAAAACATGTAAATATGCAAGATATCAACTCCCCCACACTAGACCTTTACTTGTCCTCAAGTAATCTTTTCAAAACACAAGGAGGAGAGACATAGGGATGGAAACAAAGCCAAAAGAAACACTCATAGCACTCAACTTGACATCCTAAAGAAACATAGCAAATAGCTGAGCAAAAACTTCCTATTATGCTCTAGCTTCACAAGGCCTATCAATGACTCTTATGCCTCTACACAAGATGCAATGCTTATCAACCAACAAGTTCTCTTAACCAGCCCTCACATTGATTCACACACACACACACAAGGTGTAGTCTCACATATGGGCATATGATCTCAATCATTTGGCTAGGTGATCAAATGGTCTAATATGGATGATAATGGGGGTTCAATGCATCATTTCAAGGTGGCAATCACTCAAAATCAATGAGCTTGATCATTATGCAAAATTTATCTAAGACTAGGAGCAATTCATGCATACATGGATCCATCCTCATCATTCTACCCAATTACTAAGTGATTACAAGATCCACTCCCCTTTATTCATCCCATAACCCAAAATGAAAACATTCTCACATCACTCACCCAATGAACAACTTTCTTTCTTTTAGATTCAACCACTAAGGACCTCTATTCACATTCTAAACTCTAACTCTTAAGTTTTTCCTTCCCCACTATCTTATTGAATCTTTCTTTTTCTTTTTTCTTCTTTTTTTTTTATATATACATGAGGGGAAAGGTTAAAAACTTCAATCAAGAGCTTTTCATTTTTCATTTCTAGGTCCCTAGGGTTTTTCTTTCTCACAACTTTCTTTGTTCATCAATCTCAACATTGTTACATTCGAAACCCAAGATATAAACCATTAAGGAACAAAAACTTCCCTCACCATCCTAGAAGCTAGCTCAAATGATGACCCTATGCTAGCAAGAGATGAGAACAAATCCATGTCGCTCCCAATACTCTCCAGATTTTGCACATGACAAGCTATCAAAAGAGGCCTCACTCAAGCAAATCAATGTAGGCTTCAAAGAATGGATAGGGTTCAAGAGTAAGGGAGTGCCATTTGGGTTAACAAAGGGTGGTACAATGGAGAAAGATAACCCAAATGTGTATGAGATCCATGACTAAGTATGCAAATGCCCATATGCAAGAGAAATTAAGTTCATTCAAGTCTGAGTTCAGGATGGAGCTGGTCTTAAGAACAATGTCAATATCAAGCAAGCAAGCAAGTTTCAAGAAGAGTTTTCAAGGCTCAAAGCATGCAAGCCTTTCAAAAGATGTTTAAGCTACTTGATATGCTTAACTAGGGTGCCAAATTCAGTGCAAACAAGTGTTGTTTACTAGGCAATGCTCCATATGCAAATGAATGCAACCTATATGCTCTAGACTCAATCTTAAGAATGCAAGTGATGCAATCTATATGATTCAAAAATTTAAAATTTTTTTGAATTTTCTATGCACTTATGAATGTACAATGCAATGCATGAGACTCAAAATCACAAAGCAAACATGATCAAATATCCGGTACCTCCCCCACACTTAAATCACACAGTCTCCTGTGTGAGTAAGAGAGTAAGAGATACCTCAACAAGGCAAAAGCAAATGTATTTACAAGAAGGGTTGGAGTGATACCACACAAGGAGATTTGGGCATGGTGCTTGTGGCATGACTAGAAGCTGGCTTGGTTCATAGCAACTAGAGGAGGCTGCTACATGGATCATGGGGCTCAAGTGGTTCACCACCATTCTTCTCTCCTCTAGTGCTTGGCTCAACCTGAAAACCTTGACCACTTTTATTAAAAACTTAAAAGGAAATTTGAAATTGCAAAGCTATATACAAGGATAACCATGGGACTTCCTCCCAAGTGAGCTTGTTTTGAGTCACTAGCTTGACTACCTTTTCTCTTGGACTAGTGAGAAGGAGGGTCCTTCCCACCTTCAAGAGTGATGGTGAGGACCTGAGAGAGAAGCTCTTGAAGCTTGATTGGGTCATTTTGGAGCTGAGAAGTGATGATGGCTCTAGCACTTGAGAATGGTGTGGATCTGCCCTTGTGCTTGATCTTGTACTCAATGACTCCATCCTTGAGCTTCTTTGGATGGAGAGTGAGAGTGTGTGGGAGCAAATCAAGAGGTGGAGGATGAGGCTCTTTCACCATCTTCTTCTTGCCATGAGTGGCCGTTAAGACTCCACTCATCCCCCCTGTTTTAGCACTTTCCAAGTGCTCAACACACAACTCCTTAGAACACTCTCCATCAAGACCTTCTTTCTTACCAACAACCTCTTCATCTTGGGGCTTCTCAACAGCTTGTGCATCACAAGTGATTGTCCCACAATAGTCTGATTCCATTGGAGGTTGGAGAGGGTAGGAGACAGCCTTGTTGACATGCATGAGGGTGACCTTCTTGTTGGGAAAGTCAATGCAAGCTCCAACTGTTGTGAGGAAAGGAGTGCCAAGGATCAAAGGGACTCTCTCTTCAGATTCCATCTTCAAAACAGTGAGGTCAATAGGTATGGTACAGGATCCAATCTTCAAGGGGAAGTCCTTGATTATGCCAAGTGGGATTGTAGAAGAGGAATCCCCAAAGGTGAGAGGAGGAGTATCTGGTTCCATGCTTTCAATCCCAATACTCTGCACCATATCCAAGGAGATGACATTCACACTAGCTTCACTATCAACAAGAGCATCATCCATAGTTAGTTTACCAAGAGAGCAGGACAAGTTGAACTTCCCTTGAGACTCAAGCTTTGGGAGGGACTTGGGAGGGATTGGTGGATCAATCTTCAGAAGTGAGATGTCCAAAAGCTCAGCCACTTTAGCTTGGTGGGTGAGAATGTCTTGTATGAGCATCATTTGGACATTAGCAGCATGCATATTGGTGATCTATGGAAGCTTGACTCCAATATCACTGAGGTCTTTTTTGAATTTGGAGACTACTTTTTTCTGAGCTTTGGTGAGGAACCTTTGAGGGAAAGGGAGCTTATCATATGGTAATAGCTCAACCTCATTGTCTTCTTCCTTCACTTCTTTCAGCTTGGGGTTAGCACTCTTCTCAACTTGTGTCTCAACCTTAGTCTCATCAATCTTCAGAATCTTTCCTTGAACCTTCGTATCAGCTCTCTTCACAACTCTAGCTTCAGCTGTGGCCACAACCAGTCTCTTATCATTTTCAATCTGATGTCCAAGCACTAGCCTCTCAATCTCATCAACATCATTCTTATGATCACTCAACGCAATCCTTGAAGAAGTGGAGAGGATAACATTGCAAGTCTCCTTATGGTTCTTCTCTGGTTTTCCTTGTAGAGATCCGATTGGGCTCTTGGAGGATGAAGACATAGAAGCAACCTGGCTCTCCAAAGCTTTGAGATGAGAGGAAAGTTGCATGTACTTGTTGTTGAGGTCAGAATAGGTGCCATCAATCTTAGCATGGATGTTCTTGAACTCATCACCAATGTCCTTAGCATTTCTTTCTTGAGCTTCTAAGAGTTGCTTGAACATGGACTCCAAATTTGAACTTGGAGCCTGAGCTGGAGAAGAGCTTCCTTGGGGCTGAGTAGGCTGGTTTGCTTGGTAACCTCCTTGTTGATTGTTGTAGTAAGGTCTTTGCTGGTAGTTGTTTTGGTATTGGAAGTTGGGCTCTTTCCTCTACCATGTGCCATTAGAATTGATGAAGCACAGCTCCTCTTGACCTTCTACACCATGAACTTCAGTAGTCCTAGCAGGCTGTTTCTGTTGCTGGTTCCCAATGGAGTTAAGCTGCTCTTGCTTAGCCTTCTCTACAAGAAGCTTGTCCAACTTTTCTTGGAGAGATTTCAGGGCCTTTCTTGTGTGCGTATCATCTTCATCAGTGCCTCTGTTAGCCCTATCATGCTCCTCACTGTAGACTGAGTCACTCCTGGCCATGTTCTCCACCAGCTCCTCAGCATCCTGCTCAGTTCTGCCCAAGAAGAACCCATTGCTGGCTGTGTCCAATCTGCTCCTGAACTCTGGTAGAGCACCTCTGTAGAAGGTACTAAGCAAACTCTCTTTGGTGAAGCCATGATGTGGGCATTGAGACCAATAGCCCTTGAACCTCTCCCATGCTTCACTAAAGCTCTCATGGTTCTTCTGCTGAAAGCTAGAGATCTCATTTCTGATCTTAGCTGTTCTTGAGGTAGAGAAGAATTTCTCTAGGAATGCCCTCTTGCACTCATTCCAAGTTGTTATAGAGTCACTTGGAAGAGCCTTCTCCCATAGATGTGCCTTGTCTTCCAAAGAGAAGGGAAACAACCTCAGCTTGAAAGCATCTTCAGAGACTCCATTAATCTTGGACAAGCTACAGTAGCTATCAAATGTGTCCAAGTGATCAAGGGGATCCTCCACAGCAAGGCCATGAAACTTGTTGTTCTCAATCAAATGCAGCATCCCTGATTTGATCTCAAAGTTGTTGTTCTCCACAGCTGGTGCCCTTATCCCCATCCTATGACCATGAATGTGTGGTTGATCATAGGCTCCAATGGCTCTAGATTGGCGCTGTGGCTGTTGTGGCTGGCGCTGTGGTCTTATGTTGTCAGCTCTTCGACCATTTCCCCCTAGGGCATCACCATCGTGATGCTGATTCTCCATATCAAACCCCAATCTCTGCAAGTGAACCTGTTGCTCTTCTTCTCTTCTCTTTCTTGCAATCTCCCTCTCAAGTGCTGCAATCTCTTCAACAGTAGGAACCAAGTTAGATGCCCCTCTGCTTCTTGTGATCATACACCTGAAAGTCAAAGATAGAAGAAACAAGAGATCCAATATCACAAGATAAAATAAAAAATAAAAATGACTTAGTCTCAAGCAAATGACTAAATCCCAATGTCAAAATCAACTTAGAACTTGGCAACGGCGCCAATTTGATGAAAGGACTTTTCTAGGGTCCTAATTAAATGTTGTAGAATACAAGATGTCAATCCAATTCCAAGAGATTCTAATGCAAAGGGAATGAAAGTTCATGCTTAATCTATGTGCAATCAAGATGAGAGGATGATTATGAAACTAAGACAATATTAAAAATGCAATAAAAGATTGAACTTTCTTTCTCAATGAGGCAAGGGGGTTCTTGGGACAAGGGAACTGACTTTGGGTGATCAAGATTCAATCCAAGATGCTAACTTTTCAATCAATCTAATTTCTTATGCCTAGAGAACAAAACTAAGCAAGCTCTATCCCTAGATGAATGCTCTTTTGCAATGATCACCCAAGTACACCAAATCCCTTTGGCTGTAATGATCAAAGCAAACATGGAGAATGAGTCTAATAGAAATCCTAGCTTCTTTGACAACTAATCCCTTAGGCAAAGCAAGCTAAAAGCATAGATGAGTTGGTTCAGGCATTTCATAGAACACCTTCCGGGTATGAAATGCCTATAGCTCTATGTTTGAGAGGCCAACTCAAATATAGCATGAAGAACACCAAATCAATGCAAGGAAAGGATAAATCTAACACTAAGCACCTTGGATCTACACCTAATCACCCTTAGTCTCCCAAGCCCATGAACCCTAGATAGATCTACTCAATAATAGCCATGGAAAACCTCAAAATCAATGATGATTCAAGGCTAAACATGATTAGAGAAGAAGATAATCTATTAAACACAAAAGAAATGAGATAAAAAGGATCAAAGATCCAAACTTTCTTCAAGATCTTATTATGTTTTTGAGAGAAAAGAAGTTAGATCTCTTAATGAGATTACAAGAGTATATATAGGAGGCTTGAAAGCCCTTGAAAACATAAAATAAAATTACTAAAATGTCCTTGGGCCAAATTGGTCTCAGCCAATGAGAATGAAGCTTGAAATTCGGTCAGGGGAGACTCAGCCTGTCCCAACCCGGTCTGGCCACCCCGGTCCAGGCTTGTCTTGATCCTTGTCCGGTCCGTCCGGGTTCAGCTCCCCGGTTCTTCCTCCCCGGCCGTCCGGATGCCTTGATCCGTCTCTTCCCGTCCGGGTGCTCCAAGCCGGACGTCCCACCCGGTCTACTCTCTTCCTGCTCATGTGATGCTTCTCACGACCGGGGTAATCAAAACGGTCTGTGCTCCCCGGTCCAGCGCATGCTCTTCATCGTCCGGGTGTGTGTAGCCGGACCATGATCCTCGGCCGTCCATCCTGCTGGCTCCTCACGACTGGGTGTCCCTTCACGGACTGATCTACCCGGTCGTGAGGAGCCAGCAGGACGGACGGCCGAGGATCATGGTCCGGCTTCACACACCCGGACGATGAAGAGCATGCGCTGGACCGGGGAGCACAGACCGTTTTGATTACCCCGGTCGTGAGAAGCATCACATGAGCAGGAAGAGAGTAGACCGGGTGGGACGTCCGGCTTGGAGCACCCGGACGGGAAGAGACGGATCAAGGCATCCGGACGGCCGGGGAGGAAGAACCGGGGAGCTGAACCCGGATGGACCGGACAAGGATCAAGACAAGCCTGGACCGGGGTGGCCAGACCGGGTTGGGACAGGCTGAGTCTCCCCTGACCGAATTTCAAGCTTCATTCTCATTGGCGGAGACCAATTTGGCACAAGGACATTTTAGTAATTTTCTTTTATGTTTTCAAGGGCTTTCAAGCCTCCTATATATACTCTTGTAATCTCATTAAGAGATCTAACTTCTTTTCTCTCAAAAACATAATAAGATCTTGAAGAAAGTTTGGATCTTTGATCCTTTTTATCTCATTTCTTTTGTGTTTAATAGATTATCTTCTTCTCTAATCATGTTTAGCCTTGAATCATCATTGATTTTGAGGTTTTCCATGGCTATTAGTGAGTAGATCTATCTAGGGTTCATGGGCTTGGGAGACTAAGGGTGATTAGGTGTAGATCCAAGGTGCTTAGTGTTAGATTTATCCTTTCCTTGCATTGATTTGGTGTTCTTCATGCTATATTTGAGTTGGCCTCTCAAACATAGAGCTATAGGCATTTCATGCCCGGAAGGTGTTCTATGAAATGCCTGAACCAACTCATCTATGCTTTTAGCTTGCTTTGCCTAAGGGATTAGTTGTCAAAGAAGCTAGGATTTCTATTAGACTCATTCTCCATGTTTGCTTTGATCATTACAGACAAAGGGATTTGGTGTACTTGGGTGATCATTGCAAAAGAGCATTCATCTAGGGATAGAGCTTGCTTAGTTTTGTTGTCTAGGCATAAGGAATTAGATTGATTGAAAAGTTAGCATCTTGGATTGAATCTTGATCACCCAAAGTCAATTCCCTTGTCCCAAGAACCCCCTTGCCTCATTGAGAAAGAAAGTTCAATCTTTTATTGCATTTTTAATATTGTCTTAGTTTCATAATCATCCTCTCATCTTGATTGCACTTAGATTAATCATGAACTTGCATTCCCTTTGCATTAGAATCTCTTGGAATTGGATTGACATCTTGTATTCTACAACATTTGATTAGGACCCTAGAAAAGTCCTTTCATCAAATTGGCGCCGGTCTGATCTCCTTCAGTACAAGTCAAACGGCCGGGTGCTTCTCCCAGGCTCAGTCATCCCGGACTGGACCACTTCCATCCATCTGTTCTCTTCCCGGCCGGCTGCTTGAACCCGGCCGTCTCTACCCGGCCATCCTGACATGCTTCAAGTGAATTGATCATAACTTCTCCAACACAGGTCCAAATGACTTGAAACAACTTCCATTGGAAAGCTAACTAAATTTGCTGTGACTCCACAAAATCTTAGAAGAAGGAGACATTTCTAAGACCTCTGTCCATGCTCATCTTTGTCTTGACCAGATCACGGATTGACTTCTCTTTTCATGGCCATACATGATTCTTCATCTCTTTTGGGGCCATAAGTCTTCCAAACACCTCAAATCACACCAAAGCATACTCCAACACCTGATATGGACAAATGAATGCAAAATGGACCTAAACATGCCTAATGCCTAACTTATATGATCAAAATGCATAAGATATGGATGCTAAAAACATGTAAATATGCAAGATATCATCATGCACCCGCGTGGCCTGGACGGACTGGAAGCCAGATTGGACGCGGCTGAATGAACGCAGAGACAATGACCCGCGCGGCCTGGTCCACGAGCTGAACGAGAGACAGATGCGGCTTGCCTTCACGCGGGTTGGCCGAGATGTTCCCTACCCGGGTCATGGCCAATGCTCTTCCTTTTTCTTGATTCTGATTGGTCGAGACTAAATGACCTCAGAGACTTTTTAGACTTTTTCCTTTATGTTTTTAGGACTCTCAAAGCCTCATATAAATACTCTTGTAATCTTCTTTGTGAGAACTAACTCTTTTTCTCTTAAGAACACATTTGGATCTTGAAAAATGTTTAGATCTTGAATTCTTTTTCATCTTAATTCTCTTGTGTTGCTGGATTATCTTGATTACTAATCATGTTTAGCGTTGAATCATCCATGGTTTTAGGTGTATCCTTGTCTATTAGTGAGTAGATCTGTCTTGGATTCATGGGTTAGGGAGACTAAGGGTATTAGGTGTAGATCTAAGGTGTTTTGATATGTTGCATATTTACATGATTTTAGTCATACATTCTTGTACATTTTGATCATTTGGATTAGGAATTAGGCATCTTTAGAGTCCATATTGCATGCATTGTCTTTATTAGGTGTTGGAGTGTGCCATGGAGTAATTGGAGGTGTTTGGGAGCATTGTGATCCAAAAAGGGGTGAAAGATGAACATAAACGGAGGCCTTAATGATATCTTCTGTTGCTAAGATTCTGGGAGGACAGAGTAAATTGAGTCAGCTTTCTAACGGAAGTGATTTCAAGTCATTTGGACCTATATTGGAGGAGTTATGATCAATTTACAAGAGGCGTATCAACCCTGGTCGAGCGCGGGCGAACGGTCGCGGGTTGGACGACCCACGCGAGCGAGCGGACGATCCAGGACGACCTGTGTGGGCGAACGGTCGCAGGTAGGAATGCGCGGGTACCGACCAGACCACCTACCCTGAGCGTTTTTATGATTTTTGGTCGACCATGAAGTGTTTCCAAGGCCCTTTTGGTATTTTCTCTTGTGTTTTTAAGGGTTTTCCAAAGACATATAAATACTCTTGTATCCCAAAGTTGGGACTTAATATCTTTTCTCTTAAGAACACATTTGGATCTTGAAGAAAGTTGGAATCTTTAATTTTTTTTCATCTTATTCTCTTGTGTTTATTGGATTATCTTGCTCACTATCATGTTTAGCCTTGAATCATCCATGGTTTTAGGGTTATCCATGTCTATTAGTGAGTAGATATATCTTGGATTCATGGGCTTGGGAGACTAAGGGTGATTAAGTCTAGATCTAAGATGTTCTAGGGTAGATCCTTCTTGATCATTGCTTGTAGAGTGTTCTTATTGTTATTTTGGAGTTGGCCTCTTCATAATAGAGCTATAGGCATTTTATGCCCGAAAGGTATTAGAGGAAGTGCCTGAACCAACTCTCCAATGCTTTTAACATTCTTTACCAAAGAGATTTGTTGTTAAAGGTGTTAGGATGGCTATTAGACTTGTTCTTAATGATTGCTTAGATAATATTCGACCAAAGAGATTTGATGCTTGAGTATTGATATCATGCATATTTACATGTTTTTAGCATCCATATCTCATGCATTTTGATCATATAAGTTAGGCATTAGGCATCCTTAGGTCCATTTTGCATTCATTTGTCCTTATAAGGTGTTGGAGTATGCTTTGGTGTGATTTGAGGTGTTTGGAAGCCTTATGGCCCAAAAAGAGGTGAAGAATCAAGTTTGGCCATGAAAAGAGAAGTCAATCCATGATCTGGTCAAGACAAAGATGAGTATGGACGGAGGACTTAGAAATTTCTTCTCATGCTGAGATTTTGTGGAGACACAGAAAATTGAGTTAGCTTTCCAATGGAAGTGGTTTAAAGTCATTTTGAGCTGAAATGGAGGAGTTATGATCAGTTCACTTGAAGCATATCAAGCTGGCCGGGTAGATCAGTCCGGGTTCGAGCACCTGGTCGGAACGCTGGACGACCAGGCTGGGGAGGCAGGACCGGGTAGGCTGGTCCGGGATGAGCTACCCGGTCTGGAGATGCTTGAGATGGACAAGGCAGGACTGGGTAGGCTGGTCCGGGATGAGCTACCCGGTTGGGACGGCTGGACGGCCAGAACAAGGCTGGTCCGGGTTGGTTGGACCGGGTTGGGCCATTTGCTCAACCCCTGACCGAAAATCACCCTTTCTTCCTATTGGTTGAAGCCTAATTGACCCCAAGGACCTTTTAGTATTTTTCTATGATGTTATAGGGCTTCTAAGCATTGTATAAATACTCTTATATCTCCCAATTTGGGACTTGTCTCTTTTTCTCTCAAAAACACTTTTGGATCTTTAATAATTTGGATCTTGGATCCTTTTTCTTCTTTTATTCTTGTGTTCTTGTGTTCTTGAGCATTTGTTGCTCTCTAATCATGGTTAACCTTGAATCCATCATGGGTTTAAGGGAAATCTTGTCTATTAGAGAGTAGATCATCTTTGGGTTCATGGGCTTGGGAGATTTAGGGTGATTAGGTATAGATCTAAGGTGTTTTAGTGTAGATCTATCTTTTCCTTGCTTGATTGAGTGTTCTTATTGCTATTTTGGAGTTGGCCTCTTCAAAATAGAGCTATAGGCATTTCATGCCCGGAAGATGTTCTATGAAATGCTTGAACCAACTCATCAATGCTTTTAACATCCTTTACCTAAGGGATTAGTTGCTAAAGGTGTTAAGATAGCTAGTAGACTTGTTCTTAATGATGGTTTTCATATTATTCAACCTAAGAGCAAGAGCATTAGTGAACCTCCCCTTTGGGGTTCATAAGGATATTTTTATATTTTTTTGGTGGGTCCATGAATAGTTAAGAACCTGTATCAACTGTTTTATGCATTAGTGAACCTCAAGGAGGAGTTCATAGGAATAAAATAATAGTATTTTTTTTTTAAAAAAAAAATTCAAATTATTGAGAATACATGAATAAAATATATTATAAATATTTTAAAAGTTTTTATTAAATACATTAAAAGTAGATAACATAAATCGAGAAATTGAAGAACATACAAAGATTATTCATCTTCATCACCAACTTTTGCCATATATTTTCTATTAAATCAGCTTTCAAACGATCATGCTTCTCCGTATCTCGAACTTCTCTGCGAATGCCTAACATATCACCGACATTAATACTTTCTCTCCTTGTCACCTTCGAACTTCTGCTTGATTCTCCTGACTCGAACTCAGATGTATCAATTTGAGCGTATCTGTGTCGTTCGTTCTATACTATCATATTGTGCAATATGACACAAGTTCTCATTATCTTTCCTATCTTTTCCTTGTCCCATAGTAGAGCTGGGTTTTTAACAATTGCAAACCTCGATTGCAGTACTCCAAAAGCCCGTTCGACATCTTTTCTGGTTGATTCTTGACGTTCAGCAAATCGCTCTGCTTTAGGACCTTGAGGAAGTGGGATGGATTGGATAAATGTTGCCCAATTTGGATAAATTCCGTCAGTAAGATAGTAGGGCATACGATAAGTGTAGTTGTTGACCTTGAACTTAACTTTAGGTGCTCTACCTTGTAAGATGTCATCAAACACTGGTGACCGATCAAGAACATTGATATCGTTGAGGGTACCTGGTAATCCGAAAAATGCGTGCCATATCCAAAGATCTTGTGATGCCACAGCTTCTAAGACAATTGTCGGCTTTCTTGAACCACGTGTGTACTGACCTTTCCAAGCCGTTGGGAAGTTTTTCCACTCCCGATGCATACAATCGATGATGCCTATCATCCCTGGAAACCCGCGTGCCTCTCCAACATCGAGTAATCGTTGAAGATCCTCGGGTGTAGGTCTTCGTAGATACTCATCTCCAAACAATTGTATTATAGCATTAGTGAAATTTTCCAAACATAAACGTGATGTACTTTCACCAAGTCGGAGATGTTCGTCATATGTATCTCCCGATTGACCATATCCCAGCATACATATAGCGGCCGTACACTTTTGAAATGCAGATAGGCCGTACCTTCCATGAGCATTTTTTCGTTGCTGAAAGTATGGAACTTCACTACTCAAGCGTTCGACAATGCGAAGGAACAATTGCTTGTTCATTCGAAAACGCCGCCTAAACATTTCCGGTAGGTATGTAGGATTTTCCTTGAAATAAACGTTCCATAGTTGATTGTGTCCTAGTTCTCGATCTCTTTCGATATAAGCTCGTCTCCTCGGCTTGTTGGGGTGAGCATGAACCATTGAGTCGATGAAATTATCAACTACTTGGTCAACCATTTCTTCTAAAGCTTCATCTATTTCATCACTTGATGAGGAAGACATTGGTGAATTTTTTTCCCTAAAATGACAAAAGGGGATTTGTAACTTAAATTTAATCAATTCTATCATATTTTTCATAATCTTTTTTTTTTTGCATTATTCTATCATATTTTTTCATCAAATTTTTTTTTGCATTATTCTATCATATTTTTTTCAAAATCTTATTTTTCTTGCATTATTCTATTAAATGTTTTCATAATCTTTTTTTTTGCAATATTCTATCTTATTTTTCATAATCTTTTTTTTTTGCATTATTCTATCTTATTTTTTTCAAAATCTTATTTTTCTTGCATTATTCTATTATATGTTTTCATAATCTTTTTTTTTTGCAATATTCTTTCATATTTTTCATAATCTTTTTTTTGCAATATTCTATCATATTTTCATAATCTTTTTTTTTTTGCATTATTCTATCATATTTTTCATCAATTTTTTTTTGCATTATTCTATCATATTTTTTTCAAAATCTTATTTTTCTTGCATTATTCTATTATATGTTTTCATAATATTCTTTTTCCATAATTATAGTAGTAGTTATCTTAAGTTATAAAATTTAATCAATTCTATGACTTACCTTGACTTGAAGCTTGAAGTTTGTTGTTGAATTCACTATGAAGCTTGGAGAGCTGTTGTAGTGAGGTTGTTCTTACTTGGTGCATGAGCAAATGAGTTGTTTGAAACTATGAGAGTTGTTTGAAACTAGTGAGGTTGTTCTTACTTGGTGCATGAGCAAATGAGTTACTTGGTGCATGAGCAAAAGATGTTTGAAACTATGAGAGTTGAACAATGACTTGAACGATTATATATAGAGACTTTGAAACCATATTACATCCGTGAATCAAATTGTGACTGACATAATACATATTACATCATCCGAAAATACAAAATAAAGTGTAGAAAGAAACCAAAACACTACACTTTCCCGTGACTAAAGCTGAAACAAACATACATAAAAAACAACATGGCTTCATCTGCAACACGTTAACTCCAACCCGTGACCTGCACTCTCTGACCTGCAAAGGAAAACTCAAGAATTCAACAAACAAGTTCAGCTTTACTCAAGCAACATAAACAAGCAACATAGACAAGCAACATAGCTGTACTCAAGCATTCAACCTAACCAAATCAACCTAAACAGATTCAACAACTAAAATATTCACTCAAATACAGGTAACTCACCAAATCAAAGCATTTCAGAGATTAATTTATTCTTAAGGGATAGTTCTTGATCAGAAAGTGTGGCTTAATTTTTGCCAAGCAAACGATCAAGGATCTTTTGTTTCGAGTTAATATTTTTCAGAGCTAGCAGGCTCTGTATTTGCTCAAAAGCTGCTCCATTCCCGTGCTTCTTGCGCTTAGCTGCTTTGCTAGCCTTAACACCAGGAGGCCGTACCTCTTCATCGTCAGGCACCACCTCCGGACATGCTTCCTTCCTCTTCTCCTTTACACAATCTTTGGACAACACGTGTGATCTCCACTTCTGATCAAACCTCAGCTCCCTCCAGCAATGTTCAAGTGTGAACTTCACATGATAGTCATTTAAGAAGATGTCATGTGCAGCTTTCATGACATCATTTGTGGGAACCGAAATTCACACTGTCAATTTCCGATAAATAAGATTGCGGAGGAAAGCCAAGTAAACCCGACTTTCCTTGAAGGTCCGGATTCTCTGCGTTGACAGACGAAATCGATAAAGTAAACAGAAGACAAAGATGGGAATTGTGATATTTGCCCGAAGGCGTTTTTATTAGATGAAAGAAACGAGTACAAGGATTCTCCGAAAGACACAGAGATTTGCGATTAAAGAAAAAGATAGAGTCGCAGGTAGCCAAACGTCCTAAGCCTTGCTCCGCTAGTCTAACCACCTAAACCCTAGTTCTTCTAAGCTAGCAGGATGCTCTAAGTCTAATTTTCGGATCCCCTTGTCCTCTGCTCTTGCTCTCCTTATATACCCACTCCTAGGTCGGTTTGCCTTAGGATGATGGACCTCGCCTTTGGGCCCAAGCTTATCTCTTGAGGAAATGTTCCATTTTCGTCGGTCTTCGTAATTATCCTCGAGTTTTCCGCTATCTTCCGGTGACTTGATGTTTATCCGACGTTTCGGGAAATCGGATTAACCGTCATAGCCTGATTGGGCCTGAATCCTGAAAAATCGTAAGTAAGTCTGTGGACTTGTCTTAAGTCGTTAAACGTTTTATACGAGTTCTCGGAAAGACGATCTTTCTCGAAGAATAAACCGTATAGCTTAAAGGATCGATGTTCAAGTTAATCGATCTTTGTTTTATACGATGTTTTCTACGAGAAATCCAATCCCTCTAGTTTCTATCGTAAAACATCGAGGATGATTCCAACCGAATCGAAAGATGTTTATTCTGTAGCCTTGTTTGTACCAAACTCACGAGGATTGATCCGAACATGCCAAGATGGGATCAGACCGAACACGATGGGACCGAGACCAGGACGAGGGCCGTCGACCGGCGCCAGGCCGGGGTGCCGCCGGCGCCAGGCCGGCCCGCGTGACGGGTGCCGCCGGCGCCAGGCCAGCCCGCGCGACGGGTGCACCAGGTCGGGTGCCGCCGGCGCCAGGCCGGCCCGCATCACGGGTGCCGCCGGCGCCAGGCCGGCCTGCGTCACGGGTGCCGCCGGCGCCAGGTCGGGTGCAGCCGGTGCCAGGACAGCCCGCGTGACGGGTGCCGCCGGCGCCAGGCCGGGGTGCCGCCGGCGCCAGGCCGGCCCACGCAACGGGTGCCGCCGGCGCCAGGCCGGCCCGCGTCACGGGTGCCGCCGGCGCCAGGTCGGGTGCCGCCGGTTGCCAGGCCGTCTCGCCGTCCGTGGGTTTTCTGTTTGTTTGATCTCTTTCCCCGTTAGTTGCTCGTGCGGGAAATCTTCAAGTTTGGAAGGATCTTTAGCCGTAGATTTCGAGATAACCGTTTTTGACCCCAACAGTTTGCCCCCCAGCTCGTAAGATCGGAGACGATTTTGCGGGCGAGTGTTTTGAATTTTTTGAAAATCGAAATTTTCGGCTAAGGATTTTTCTTATAAAACCTTTGTCTTCACCTCCCTTTTTCTTATAAATAGCCAGCCTCCCCTTCTCATTCTTCACATCTTTTCAAAATCTCTCTTCCTCTCTCTTAAGAAAGAAAATGTCTTCATCCCAAGTTGAAAAGAATGATTCTGATGTTGAGATGGGTGAGGCCGGCCAAGCTCCGTCGGTTCCGGCCAGCCAAGCTCCGGCCGTTCAGGCCGTTCAGGAGGCTACTCCGTCCCTCATTGATGGGTTTGATTCTTTCAAGGCTAAGCTATCCCGGCGTAGTGCTGCGAAAGGCTCAAAGCGGGCGAGGATTGAGACGCCCGATGTTCCTTCCGCGGCTCCAACTCCTTTGCCTGCTCCTTCGGTTCCCAGCCCCGAAGTCCCATCCGATGCCCTTCCATCTACAGAAGGGGTTATTGTTTCTGAACAGACTCTTGATGTTCAGATCCATCCATCGGGTTCTTCGACTGCTCCGATCGTGATCTCCGTAAGAGAGGACGCGATAGAATCTGCACCTCTTCCCCCGGCGAAGAGGGAACTCGTCTTGGGACTGCCAGCGGCTCCATTGCCCAAGGGAAGGGCAAGGGCTGGCGCGGCGTCCGGAGCGAAAAAGAAGCGGGGTGCGAAGAGCGAGGAAAGCGAACTCTCAGAACCGTTGGCGCGTCATCGTTCCAAGGTTCGATTTTAATTTGTCTGCAATTCTTGTACCGTTTTTTTTACGATGATACTTACTCCTTCCTTTTTGAGGGCAGTTTGTGTCGCTGATTGACGGAATGCTTGGCGAGTGCGGGTCGGAAGTCATTCGTCTATCGAAGGAACTGGAGTCGTCGCAGGAAGCGCTGAAGCGTACTAAGGCTGCATTGCAGACTGTCGAGGACACCCATGCTGCCCAGACGTCCCAGCTTGAGGTTCGTATCAGCGATCTTGAGCGTGACCTTGGGAAGACCGCGAGTTCGTTACTCAAGGTGAAGAAAGAGAAGAGGAGTAAATCCTCGAAAGTCCGCCGTCTTCAGGAGAAGGTTCAGGCTCACGAGGAGATGAACGCCCGTAGATCCTCGGAGGTTGCCGATGCCAGCGACGACTTCTTTGGTCGTCTGACGAGGATGGCCATCCTGTTTGAGTCCTTGATAGCCATCCGCAAGAGGGACTTGGCTTTAGCGGGGATCGAGGGGAGTTTGAATGAGCTCGAGTTGCTTCGAGGTAACGAGGCCCCGTCTTTGGACTTGGAGGAAGCCAGATTATCGTCCTGTAAAGGAGAGTGGGCGGCCACCGAGGGAGATTTCGATTCGATCCTTGCCGGCCTGCAAGCCGAATGCACCCTTGCTCCGACCTCCGAAAACTCAGAAGATCAGGAGCGCACGGGAGAAGATTGCGAGGTTGGCGCGGACGAGGCGGGTAGTGGCGATGCGACTGAGGGAGGCGACGGCGAGGCTGTCCCTGTCGCGAGTGAGGATGAAGATGACGCTCCTGGGAGCGTCTAGGTTTATCAATCCCTTCTGGGATTTCATTTTTTATGTGTTTCAGCCGTTAAGAGGCCATGATGTATTTACCGGGACTGGCCGTTGGTGGCTTCGAATCCCTGCCCCTCTTTTGGAGTTTTGTTTGAATTTCGGCAGTCTCAATCTATGAAACGTTTTCAATTATTTATGAACTTCAGTTTTTTCGAAGTATGAGAAAGAGGGTGTGAGTTGTCGTCTCATTCCTACTTCCCCGGTTTACCGATTTACGCGAAAAACTCGTGAAACGAATAGACTTAAGTGAAGAGACAAATTTTGGATCTCGTATACCATACTATGTCTGTGAGATGTCAAGATCCAGCGTGGCTGGGTTTAGGGCAAGACCTAGGTTTACTCTCGGACTGAGGCTTTGCGATGACAAATCGGCTTTCGTTTTGCCTGTTTGCGATTTTAACCTGACTCGTACCGTTTAAAATCCGCGAATTGTTGTCGGCTTATATGATTTGTTTGGGCGTGAGTCGAGCTACTTCCTTTACGAAGAGCTAGACCAAAATTTTGGATTTCCTGTATAGCGCGCTATGTTTATCCTTGTCGGATGTAAGCGAGCCTACCCCTTGAAGGGCAGCTATTTGTCTGTTTAGGACGTTAGAGTTCGTTTGTTGTGATCAGCAACAACGAAATGATACCGTTTTGAGGTGCGTTTTTATGTTCAGAGACGAAGATTTCGTCTGCAATGTTTTGCGGAAAAGAATGTCCTTCAAGCGTTAGCGACGTCTCGCAGTGCTGAAGGTCGATTTTTCCTTATGCCGCATCTCGTGTTGAAACGTTTGCGGGCTTTGGGGATGTCTTTTGCGAATGTTCGCAGCCAGAAAACTGTTGTTTCCGTTTTGGATGCGGGACCAAGGGGTCGCGTAAGTTTGACCCAGGGAGAAGCGTCTACATTCACAGTGCTTCGTGAAAAGTGTTGGCCATCCGGGATTTGTTTTTGGATGTGATAATCGCTTAGTGGATACCAGATCCGTTGTTGTGGCCGTTTCGGCTGATTTTGAAAAAGTTGTGAAAAAGTTTCGAAAGTTTTAGAGTCTTCGAAATTTGTGGGAGTATACGAGTATACGTACCCACTCCCCCCCTTTTTTTAAATTGGGGGGATAGCTGAATCCGCCGGTTGGCGAGTTGCCTACGTACCCTTGTCTAGGGATCAAGCCATCTCGTAGTTCTTTTGTACCACGTTTTATCGTTTAGTGGTAGTATTTTTTGAGGTGCATCGCATTCCAAGTTCTCGGGATTTTGACGTCTTGCCTGTTTGCGATTTGGTATGAACCTGGTCGGACTACTTTTATGACTTTGTACGGTCCTTCCCAGTTTGCTCCCAATTTTCCTGCGTTTCGTTCGGCAGTGTTTTGGAAGACTTTGCGTAAGACTAAATCGCCTTCTTTGAACCTGCGATGGCGTATGTTTGAGTTGTAGTACCTTGCGGCAGCGTGCTGGTAATTCTGGATTCGAATGAGTGCCTGGTCACGGCGTTCATTGATGAGATCGAGATTGTCCAGCATCATAGCGTCGTTTAAATCCTCTCTTTCGGGGAGGAATCTTCTCCGTACTCCAGGGAATTCTACTTCCGAGGGGATCATACATTCCGTGCCGTAAACGAGGGCGAATGGAGTTTCACCCGTAGCCCGTCTTGGGGTTGTACGATGCGACCAAAGAACTCCTTCGAGCTCCTCTGCCCATCGCCCCTTCTTGGCGTCTAGGCATTTCTTGAGTCCGTCAAGGACGGTTTTCTTGATGGTTTCTGCCTGTCCGTTGCATTGTGGATATCTGGGAGTTGACTTTGTAGGTCGTATTTTCCATTTTTCGCAGAATGCTTCGAATCGAGCAGAGATAAATTGAGATCCATTGTCTGTTACGATTTCGTACGGGACCCCATGTCTAGTTATAATATGTTTCCAGACGAAGTTCTCGACTTGTGTGTCTTTGATACTTGTGTAGGATTCTGCTTCTACCCATTTGGAAAAGAAATCCGTAAGGACTAGGAGGAAGCGCTTTTGTTTTGATGGGTGCATAGGTCCGACGATGTCCATGGACCATCGCATGAAAAGATAGGGGGACGAGATTGAGGAGAGGATCTCCGCGGGTTGATGGATCGTTGGAGCAAGCCTTTGGCATTTCTCGCACTTCCGGGCGAACTTCTCGCAGTCTTTTACCATGGTCGGCCAATAATAACCGTGGCATTTGATTTTGACCGCGAGAGATCTTCCGCCAGAATGATTTCCGCATGATCCGGAATGGACCTCCTCCATGATTCTTCTCGCCCTTTCCCCTTCTGCGCATGTCATGAGAGGACCAGAGAAACACCACTTATAAATTTCTCCCTCTACCGTGACGTACCGTGCCGCTTGGGTTTTCACTTTACGAGCCGCCCATTTTTCGGCGGGTAAGGTTCCATTCACGATATAGGCTCGGATTGGTTCTATCCAAGGGCTGTCGCAGCCATACTCGGTTGGGTTCACATCCGCTTCTGGTTGATCCTCGACTTCTTCCGCATCTTCAATCTCGTCCCGGATTAGATTGACGACCACTGGTGGTCCGATTCTTGGATGCTCGATGAATTCGACCGGGATTACTCTTTGGAGCCCTGGATCTGAGCTTGAGGCGAGGGCGGCCAAGGCGTCGGCCTGGACGTTTTCCGAGCGAGGAATTCTGGTCAGGGCGAACTGGTCGAAATTTCGAGCCAGTTCTTTGACGAGTTTTAGATATGCGTCCATCCTTTTGTCTCTTGCCTCATATTCTCCGCTGTATTGATTGGCGACTAACTGAGAATCGCAGTAAGCGTGAATATTACGGATTTTTAACCCATGGGCCAGCCGCAAGCCTGCGACGAGTGCTTCGTATTCTGCCTCATTGTTTGAAGCATGAAAAGCCAATCGGAAAGACTGTTCTAGGATTTCCCCGTTAGGAGAGGTGAGTCGTATTCCGATTCCGGATCCTTGTTTGGATGAAGATCCGTCGACGTGGAGAACCCAAGTTGAGCTTGGTTCCTCGTTAGTCATGCTTCTAGTGGGTAACTCTACCAAGAAATCCGCAAGTACTTGGGACTTTGCACATGTCCTTGGGCGATATTCGACGTCGTATTCACTCAGTTCGATTGCCCATTGTGCGAGCCTACCGGATTGACTCGGACTATGCAGGATTATCCGCAGCGGGAACGTGGTGAGAACCACTATAGTATGAGACTGGAAATATGGTCTTAGTTTTCTTGCCGAGGTTATGACGGCGAATGCTAATTTTTCCATTAGCGGGTATCGAGTTTCCGCATCCAGTAACGTCTTGCTTACGTAAGAGATTGGCTTTTGTTCGCCGCGTTCTTCTCGTATCAAGACGCCACTGACTGCCGTTGCGGAAACTGCGATATAGAGGAAAAGAGGTTCACCTTCCACCGGTTTTGCGAGGACTGGTGGAGTGGCCAGATAATGTTTCAACTGTTGGAAAGCTTTTTCACATTGCTCGGACCATTCTAACTTCTTGTTTCCCTTCAATGTTTCGTCAAACGGTAGGCACTTATCCGTGGAGCGCGAGATGAAATGGTTCAAAGCCGCGATCCTTCCGGTTAGCCTCTGGACTTCTCGCTTGGTTCTCGGGGAGGCCATCTCTATCAGTGCGTTGATTTGTTTAGGGTTGGCCTCGATTCCGCGATACGTTACGAGGTATCCGAGGAATTCTCCCGATGCCACCGCGAATCTACATTTCACCGGGTTGAGTTTCATGTTATGCTGGTTGAGTCGTGCAAAACATTCCTCTAGGTGGGCTATATGATCGTGTTCGTCAAGAGATTTTACGAGCATATCATCGATGTATACTTCCATAGTTTTTTTGAGTTGCTCGGCAAACATTTTGTTGACGAGTCGCTGATATGTTGCACCCGCGTTTTTAAGACCGAAAGGCATTACCTTGTAGCAATACGTTCCGCGGTCTGTGATGAATGCAGGTTTTTCACGGTCGTCGGGATTCATCATGATCTGATTGTATACGCAAAAAGCGTCCATGAATGACAGAAGCTTGTTTCCCGCGGTTGCTTCGACCAGTCGGTCGATGTGTGGGAGCGGGAAGCAATCCTTTGGACAGGCTTTATTCAGATCCGTGAAATCGACACAGACTCGCCACTTGCCGTTCTTCTTTTTTACCACGACAGGGTTGGCAAGCCAGTCCGGATACCTGACTTCTGTTATCGACCCTACTTTGAGGAGTCTTTCGACTTCCTCGTTGACTGCGGTGGCACGCTCAGGTCCCAGCTTTCGTCTCTTTTGCTTTACGGGTTTGTGAGTCGGGTCGATGTTAAGTTCGTGACATGTTACACTAATGTCAATTCCGGGCATGTCCTCCGCAGCCCAAGCGAAGGTACTGAGGTTCTTTTTGAGGCATGCGATGAGCTCTGCTTTTATCGGTCCGCGGAGGTTGGCTCCGATTTCGACGCACCGTTCCGGGAAGGAATCGTCGAGGCAGATTGAGACCACCGGTTCGCAGGTTGGTTCACGCTTCCCTTCCAGGGCCTCAGCTCTTTGGGACTGCCAGGAAGTTTCCGGCGAATCGTGAATCGTTTGCTTTTTCCGAGAGGTCTCGATTTCGGAATTTTTCCATTTTAGTTCGGTAGCGAGGTAGATTTGTGCTGCTCCGTGACTACCATGTATTGTTTCGACCCCGAAAGGTGTCGGGAACTTGAGGCATAGGTGGAATGTCGATGGGATCGCTCTCATGGAGTTTAGCCAGGGTGTTCCAACTATCGCGTTGTATGATGTTGGACCATCGATCACCATGAATTCCACGTTTTTGGCGACGCTCCCGGCTCTGACTGAGAGGTCAGTCGAACCGAGGGTCATAACTTGCCCTGAGAGTCCGAATACTGGGCTGGGGTCATCTGTAAGGATGCTTAGATCGACGCCCATCCTCTCGAGGGTGCTTTTATAGATAATATTAGCCGAGCACCCGGTGTCGACTAATACCCTTGCTACGTCAATACCCTGGATCGTAAGTTCTATTACGAGGAGATTGTTGTGAGGTTTGGCTATACTAGCCGTTGCTCGGTCCTCGAAAGATACGATGTTGCGGACTGACGAAGTAGCCATACTGAACTTCGATCGATTGGTGGTTTTTCGAGTTAGAGAATCCGTCCCCCCCTCCTTCTAGCGCCAAACTGTGGGAACCGAAATTCACACTGTCAATTTCCGATAAATAAGATTGCGGAGGAAAGCCAAGTAAACCCGACTTTCCTTGAAGGTCCGGATTCTCTGTGTTGACACACGAAATCGATAAAGTAAACAGAAGACAAAGATGGGAATTGTGATATTTGCCCGAAGGCGTTTTTATTAGATGAAAGAAACGAGTACAAGGATTCTCCGAAAGACAGAGAGATTTGCGATTAAAGAAAAAGATAGAGTCGCAGGCAGCCAAAAGTCCTAAGCCTTGCTCCGCTAGTCTAACCACCTAAACCCTAGTTCTTCTAAGCTAGCAGGATGCTCTAAGTCTAATTTTCGGATCCCCTTCTCCTCTGCTCTTGCTCTCCTTATATATCCACTCCTAGGTCGGTTTTCCTTAGGATGATGGACCTCGCCTTTGGGCCCAAGCTTATCTCTTGAGGAAATGTTCCATTTTCGTCGGTCTTCGTAATTATCCTCGAGTTTTCCGCTATCTTCCGGTGACTTGATGTTTATCCGACGTTTCGGGAAATCGGATAAACCGTCATAGCCTGATTGGGCCTGAATCCTGAAAAATCGTAAGTAAGTCTGTGGACTTGTCTTAAGTCGTTAAACGTTTTATAGGAGTTCTCGGAAAGACGATCTTTCTCGAAGAATAAACCGTATAGCTTAAAGGATCAATGTTCAAGTTAATCGATCTTTGTTTTATACGATGTTTTCTACGAGAAATCCAATCCCACTAGTTTCTATCGTAAAACATCGAGGATGATTCCAACCGAATCGAAAGATGTTTATTCTGTAGCCTTGTTTGTACCAAACTCACGAGGATTGATCCGAACATGCAAAGATGGGATCAGACCGAACACGATGGGACCGAGACCAGGACGAGGGCCGTCAACCGGCGCCAGGCCGGGGTGCCGCCGGCGCCAGGCCGGCCCGCGTGACGGGTGCCGCCGGCGCCAGGCCAGCCCACGCGACGGGTGCCCCCGGCACCAGGTCGGGTGCCGCCGGCGCCAGGCCGGCCCGCGTCATGGGTGCCGGCGGCATCAGGTCGGGTGCCGCCGGCGCCAGGCCGGGGTGCCGCCGGCGCCAGGCCGGCCCGCGCGACGGGTGCCGCCGGCGCCAGGTCGGGTGCCACCGGCGCCAGGCCAGCCCGCGTGACGGGTGCCGCCGGCGCCAGGCCGGGGTGCCGCCGGCGCCAGGTCAGGTGCCGCCGGCGCCAGGTCAGGTGCCGCCAGCGCCAGGCCAGCCCGCGTGACGGGTGCCGCCGGCGCCAGGCCGGGTGCCGCCGGCGCCAGGCCAGCCCGCGCGACGGGTGCCGCCGGCACCAGGTCGGGTGCCGCCGGCGCCAGGCCGGCCCGCGTCACGGGTGCCGCCGGCGCCAGGTCGGGTGCCGCCGGTTGCCAGGCCGTCTCGCCGTCCGTGGGTTTTCCGTTTGTTCGATCTCTTTCCCCGTTAGTCGCTCGTGCGGGAAATCTTCGAGTTTGGAACGATCTTTAGCCTTAGATTTCGAGATAACCGTTTTTGACCCCAACATCATTCTCATTTTGGCCAGACGCTTGCTCCTTCAAAGCAGCTTCATGGCAACCGACAAACTTGCACACTTGCTCATTCACCCTTCTCCACCTCTGCTTACATTGACTCCATTCTCTAGGAGCCGAGCCAATGCGCATAGGGCTTGAGTTGAAATACTCCTCTATTCTCTTCCAAAACGCCCCTGCCTTCTGCTCATTACTAACTATGGGGTCCTTGCTCGTGTTCAACCAAGCGCTGATGAGCACAAGGTCTTCCTTGGGTCCCCACTTCCTCCTTTCCAATGGTTTAACTAACCCGGGCGAGTTAGCAGTTGGCTCAGGAGAGTCGACGTCTATTGGTGGAATGCTTACCGAAGCTAATAGGTTAGAATACCCGGAAGAGGTAAAGGAGAAAGGTTCCATTTTCGTTTAGGTTTGGTTTGGTGTTTATATGTTAGTGTGTTTTAATTGTGGATTTGCTATGTTTATAAACTAGTTTTTCCTTTGATAGGAGAGAACAATTAAACAAAGTCTACATACCAAACATTCATTAGAAAAGGCTTTTACCAGAACAAGTAGTTCACATAGAGCAGTGAATACACATCAAATCACTGGAAAATATTAACTACAGCTAAGTACAATCGAAAATTGATCACAGCAACCAACAACCAATAGAGAATTAATTATAGCTTTTTAAAAGTTCTAGTTAGAGTTCTAGTTCTCCTTGTAGTTTACTTGTAG
Organism: Brassica juncea; assembly: GCA_018703725.1. Classification (NCBI taxonomy): domain Eukaryota; kingdom Viridiplantae; phylum Streptophyta; class Magnoliopsida; order Brassicales; family Brassicaceae; genus Brassica; species Brassica juncea. The sequence goes on from CM031936.1 coordinate 23,941,555, forward strand.
TTATCTTAAGCTATCATTAAGTTGTATAAATAGTTAGCTTTGTATTAAACAAGTTGAACTACCTCAACTTTTTAAAAAACATTAACATTTTCGAACACACATACAGCTAGCCAGACATTCTCAGACATTTTCGAACACACAAACATTAACAGACATTTTCGAACACACAAAACAGTTTAGTTGAGTCTTACCTTTGCTTTTCAGTCGAAGCAGACCTTCTCCAGCGTATCCACCTGCACGGTGAGTTGGTCTACCTGCCCAGAGAGGATTTTAACCTGTTCCTGAACATGAAAACATCAAAGAAAAAGTGTTAGTCACGCAAAACAAAATACAAAACTATAATGTTCATCGAATGAAAGAGCAAAGAAAGTTGACTAACCTGCAGTGCCTCTATCTGTTTACTGAGATTCGACGTCTCCAACATCACTTGTTCTGCCTCCTCCATCCGCTTAGTAAACCTTTCGATCTTCTCCTGCACACCTACCACCCAAGGCTGACGATAATGGAATCCATCAGCCTTGGTTACAACATAAACAAATATCAGAGAATTTTCGCCTCCTAAACCAATAAACGATAATCAAAGCGTTTGAAATCAAACTTACCTTGTAGTTCTTGCAGGTGAAGAACCGCTTCCCCAGAAGAGTGTCGTACTCGTCCTTCCGGCGAACCTCATCAATGATTCTCCCACCACATGGACACCTTCTAGGAATCCCGTACTCTGAATCGGCCACGAACCCTAGCATGTTGATGTAATCCTTTTGCCTCTTTGAATGTCTTCTCTCCTCTGCCGGATCCATCTGTCCCACAAATCGAAATTATTAGCACATAAAAACGATAGAATATGATTAAATGAACTCTCAATCGAACTCCCTAATCGATTAAGAACCCTAAATAAAAAATCCCCAAATCAAAAATCCCTTACGAACACACAATCGACCCTAACACACCGTGAATCTACTCGATACTCACCTAAGAGCGTGCAGAAGAGAAACTTGAATCGATTTGATGGAGAAAACCTCCGGAAATCGCCGTCGCACGGAAAATCGCCTCGGAGAAAAGGAACCCTAGCTTTTTCTGAAACGAGAGAAATGAATCGACTTACGCGGAAACCCTGCTTTCGTGGTCGTCAACGCGGAAAGGAGAAGCCAGTAAGTGATCGACGCGTGGCTTGAACTCGCTTCTTATGGGTTCACTCCTAAGGCCCGCTTCATCGACTTAAACCCATTTTTTATTTTCTTTTAATCATTCGGCCCTAAGAACTCGAGCCCACGAACTCGGTTTAAACCGCTAATGCGGATGGTCTAAGGGATTAGATGCTTGAGATATGTTAGTGAATGAGCATTCATCTTGGGATAGAGCTTGCTTAGGATTGTGTCGAGGCTTAAGGTTGATAGATTGAATGTTGCTGCCACCTTTAGATTGAAACTTGATCACCCAAAGTCAATTCCCTTGCCCCATGAGCCATATTGCTTCATATATAAAGAGAGATCATTATTTTATTACATTTTAGCTTAGTTTTAGTTCACTTCATTCCACTCATTTGATTGCACTTAGATTAAGCATAGACTTGCATTCCCTTTGCATTGAAATGTCCTAGGATTGGTTCAACAATCTTTTATACTACATCATTTGATTAGGACCCTTGAAAAGTCCATCATCAAGTATCTTTGTGAATGAACATTCATCTAGAGATAGAGCTTGTTTAGTATTGTGTTCTAGGCCTAAGGTTGATAGATTGATTGTATTGCTGCCATCTTAGATTGAAACTTGATCACCCAAGGTCAATTCCCTTGCTCCATGAGTCCCCTTGCCTCATATTGAAAAAAAGCTCACTCCTTTATTGCATTTTTAGTTTTGTCTTAGTTCATAATCATCTTCACTGTCTTGATTGCACTTAGCTTAAGCATGAATTTGCATTCCCTTGGCATTGAACTCTCTTAGAATTGGTTCAACAATCTCTTATAGTACAACATTAGATTTGGCGCCGTTCCCAAGTTCTAAGTTGATTTTAACATTTAGATTTAGTCACTTGCTTGAGACTAAGTCATTTTTATTTTATTGTGTTATTGCTTCTACTTGTTCTTCTCCCTTTGCATTTCAGGTGTATGATAACAAGAAGCAGAAGTGCATCAAATTTGATTCCCACTGTTGAAGAGATTGCTGCACTTGAGAAGGAGATAGCAAGAAAGAAAAGAGAAGAAGAGCAACAGGCTCACTTACAAAGGTTGGGGTTTGATATGGAGAATCAGCCTCAAGATGGTGATGCCCTAGGGGGCAATGGTCCAAGAGCTGACAACCTTAGACCACAGCGCCAACCACAACATCCACAGCGCCAAGCCAGAGCCATTGGAGCCTATGATCAACCTCACATTCATGTTCATTGGTTGGGGATCAGAGCACCAGCTATTGAAAATAACCACTTTGAGATCAAGTCAGGACTGCTCAACACCATAGAGAACAACAAGTATCATGGTCTTGCTGCTGAAGATCCCTTTGATCACTTGGACAAGTTTGATAAGTATTGTGGCTTGTCCAAGACCAATGGTGTTTCTGAAGATGCATTCAAGCTAAATCTGTTCCCTTTCTCTTTGGGAGACAAAGCACATCAATGGGAGAAGGCTCTTCCAAGTGACTCTATCACAACTTGGAATGAGTGCAAGAGGGCATTCCTAGAGATGTTTTTCTCTACCTCAAGGACAGCTAAGATCAGGAATGAAATCTCTTGGTTTCAACAGAAGAATTTTGAGAGCTTCAGTGAAGCATGGGAGAGGTTCAAGGGCTACTGGTCTCAATGCCCTCATCATGGTTTCAGCAAGGAAAGTTTGCTTAGCACCTTCTATAGAGGAGCTCTACCACAGTGCAGAAATAGACTTGATACTGCTAGCAATGGTTTCTTCTTGGGAAGAACTGAAGAGGATGCAGAGAAGCTGGTGGAGAGCATGGATAAGAATGACTCAGTCTACAGTGAGGAGCATGATAGGGTCAACAGAAGTGATGATCAGCATACGAAGAAAGAGATCAAGTCCTTGCAAGAGAAGATGGATTTGGTTCTTGCAAACATAGCTAAATAGAAGCAGATGAACTTTGTGGATGGTCCTAGTCAAGAGGTTCCTCCTAAGGTCAATGAAGTTGATGGTTTAGAAGGCCAAGAGGAGCTGTGCTTCATCAATGCTAATGGCACATGGTACAGGAAGGAGCCAAATTTTCAGTACCAAAACAACTATCAGCAAAGGCCTTACTACAACAATCAGCAAGGAGGTTACCAAGCCAAGCAGAACTATCCTCAAGCAAACCAGTCTCCTCAGACTCAACGAAGCTCTTCTCAGTTTCAGGCTCCAAGTTCAAATATCGAGTATATGTTCAAGCAAATCTTAGAAGCTCAAGAGAGAAATGCTAAGAACATTGGAGATGAGTTGAAGTATATCCACACAAAGATTGATGGCAACTACACTGACCTCAACAACAAGCTCCTACAACTTGCCTCTCACGTTAAGGCTTTGGAGACTCAGTTTGCATCTATGCCTTTAACCTCCAAGAGTCCAATGGGAACTCTACCAGGAAAACCAGAGAAGAATCCTAAAGAGTCTTGCAATGTTGTCCTCTCTACTACTTCTTCAGAGATTGAGCTAAGTGATCATGAGAAAGAGGTGGATGAGATTGAAAGGCTAGTGCTTGGGACTCAGATTGAGCATGTTTCGAGATTGGTTGTAGCCACAGCTGAGGCTAAGGTTGTGAAGGTAGCTGCCAAGAAGGTTGAAATAAGGATTCTGAAAAGGGATGAGCCTAGGGATGAGACACCAGTTGAGAAGAGTGCTAACCACAAGCTGAAAGAGGTGAAGAAACAAGACACTGAGGTTGAGCTATCACCCTATGATAAGCTCCCTTTTCTCCAAAGAGTTCTCACCAAAGCTCAGAAGAAGGTGATCTCAAAGTTCATGAAAGATCTTAGTGATGTTGGAGTCAAGCTTCCAAAGATCTAAGGTATGCGTGAAGCTCATGTCCAGATGATGCTCATCAAGGACATTCTAGACCACCAAGTTGAAGTGGCTGAACTTTTGGACATCTCCATTCTGAAGATTTATCCACCAATCCCTCCATAGTCCCTCCCTAAGCTTGAGTCTCAAGGGAAGTTCACCTTGTCTTGCTCCCTTGGCAAGATCACTTTGAATGAGACTTTGGTTGATAGTGGTGCAAGTGTAAATGTGATTTTAATGGATATGGTGAAGAGTCTTGGGATTGAAAGCATGGAACCAGATACTTCTTCTCTCACCTTTGGGGACTCTTCTTCTACAACCCCCATTGGTATCATCAAGGACTTCCCTTTGAAGATCGGATCCTGCACCATATCTATTGACCTCACTGTTTTGAGGATGGAAACTAAGAAGAGAGTTCCTTTGATCCCTGGCACTCCTTTCCTCACAATAATTGGAGTTTGCATTGACTTTTCCAACAAGAAAGTCACCCTCATGCATGTGAACGAAGCTGTTTCCTATCCCCTCCAATCTCCACTGGATGCTGGCTATTGTGGGACAATCAATTATGGAGAACAAGCTGTTGAGAAGTCCCAAGATGAAGTGGTTGTTTGTAATAAAGAAGGTCTTGATGGAGAGTCTTCTTAAGAGTTGTGTGTTGAGCACTTGAAAAGTGCTAAAAGGGAGGGGATGAGTGGAGCCTCATAGGTCACTTATGGCAAGAAGAAGATGATGAAAGAACCTCATCCTCCACCTCTTGATCTGCTCCCACACACTCTCACTCTCCATCCAAAGAAGCTCAAGGATTGTGTCATTGAGTACAAAATCAAGCATAAGGGAAAGTCCACACCATTCTCCAGTGCTAGAGCCATCATAACTCCTCAGCTCCAAGATGACCCAATCAAGCTTCAAGAGCTTCTCTCTCAGGTCCTCACCATTACTCTTGAAGGTGGGAAGGATCCTCCTTCTCACTAGTCCAAGAGACAAGGTAGTCAAGCTAGTGACTCAAAATAAGCTCACTTGGGAGGAAGTCCCATGGTTATCCTTGTACATAGCTTTGTAATTTCAATTTTTCTTTAAGTTTTTAATAAAAGAGGTTGAGGTTTTCAGGTAGAGCCTAGCACTAGATGAGAGAAGAAAGATGGTGAACCACCTGAGCCTTATGATTGCCATCTAGCAGCCTCCTCTAGTTGTTATGAATCAAGTCAGCTCCTATCCCCAGACACCAAAACACCACGCCATGTATCACTCCAACCCGTCTTGTATATACATTTGCTTTTGTCTTGTTGGGGTATCTCCTTCTCTCTTACTCACACAGAGACTGTGTGATTTAAGTTTGGGGGAGGTACCAGGTATTTGATCATGTTTGCTTTATGGATTGTAAGTCTCATGCATTGCATTGTACATACATATTTGCAAAAAAATAAAAAATAAAAAATTGAAATTTTTGAATCATGTAGTTGCATCACTTGCATCACTTGCATCTTTAAGACTTAGTCTGGAGCATATAGGTTGAATTCACTTGCATATGAAGCAGCTGTTGATATTGTCTTGTAAAGCACACTTGTTCGCACTGAATTTGGCACCCTAGTTAAGCATATCAAGTAGCTTAAGCATCTCTTGAAAGGCTTGCATGCTTTGAGCCTTGAAAACTCTTCTTGAAACATGTTTGCTTTCTTGATATTGGCATTGTTCTTGAAAGCGGCTCCATCCTGAACTTAGACTTGAATGAACTTAATCCCTCTTGCATATGGGCATTTGCATACTTGATCATGGATCTCATACACATTTGGGTTATCTTTTCCCCATTGTACCACTCTTTGTTAACCCAAATGACACTTCCTTACCCTTGAAACCTAGCCATTTTTTGAAGCCAACATTGATTTGCATGAGTGAGGCCTCTTCTGATAGTTTGTCATGTGAAAAATCTTGAGAGTATTGGGAGCGACATGGATTTGTTCTCATCACTTGCTAGCACAGGGTCATCATTTGAGCTAGCTTCTAGGATGGTGAGTGGGTCTATGTTTCTTAAATGTTAAATGTCTTGGGTTTTGGATTTGAGAAAGATGAGCCATAGAATGTTGTGAGAAAGAAAAGACCTAGGGACCTAGAATAGAAAGAGTAGAAAGCTCTTGACTGGATTGTTTGAGACCTTCCACTCTATATATATATATATATATATATAAATAAAAGAAAAGAAAACAAAACAAAAGAAAAAGAAAAAGAAGAGGAAAGAAAAAGAAATATTCAACAAGCTAGTGGGGAAGCGAAAATAAAAAGAGTTAGAGTTTAGAAAAGTGAATAAGAGGTTCTTAGTGGTTAAATCATAAGAAAAGAGAGTTGTTCATTTGGTGAGTGATGTGAGTGTTTGTTATTTAGGGTTATGAGATGAATGAAAGGGGTGTAGAATTTGTAATCACTTAGGAATGGGTAGAATGATGAGGATGGATCCATGTATGCATGAATTGCTCCTAGTGTTAAATAAATTTTGCATAATGATCAAGCTCCTTGATTCTTGATTGTTTTCCACCTTAAAATGATGCATTGAACCCTCCTTTGCATCCATATTCGACCATTTGATCACCTAGCCAAATGATTGAGATCTTGTGCCCATTTGTGAGAATTCACCTTGTGTGTGTGTGTGTGAATCAATGTGAGGGTTGGTTAAGAGAGCATGTTGGTTAATAAGCGTTGCATCTTGTGTAGAGGCATAAGTGTATTGATAGGCCTTGAAAAGCTAGAGCATAATAAGAGAGTTTTGCTCATGCTATTTGCTATGTTTCTTTAGGATGTCAAGTTGAGTGCTTTGAGTGTTTCTTTAGGATTTGCTCCCATCTTTATATCTCTCCTCCTTGTGTTTTGAAAAGTTTACTTGAGGACAAGTAAAGGACTAGTGTGGGGGAGTTGATATCTTGCATATTTACATGATTTTAGTCATACATTCTTGTACATTTTGATCATGTAGATTAGTAATTAGGCATCGTTAGAGTCCATATTGCATGCATTGTCCTTATTAGGTATTGGAGTGTGCCATGGAGTGATTGGAGGTGTTTGGGAGCATTGTGATCCAAAAATGAGTGAAACATGAACATGGACGGAGGTCTTAAAGATATCTTCTGTTGCTAAGATTCTAGGAGGACATATTAAATTGAGTTAGCTTTCCAACTGAAGTTGTTTCAAGTCATTTGGAGCTATATTGGAAGAGTTATGATCAGTTTGGTAGAGGCGTATCAACCCTGGTCGAGCGCGGGTGAACGGTCGCGGGTAGGACAACCAGCACGGGCGAGCGGACAACCCAGGGCGACCTGCGGGGGCGAACGGTCGCGGGTAGGACGACCCGTGCGGGCGAGCGGAAGACCCAGGACGACCTGCACGGGTAGAAAAGTGCGGGTACCGACCAGACCACCTACCTTGAGCGTTTTTATGATTTTTGGTCGACCACGAATTATTTTCAAGGCCCTTTTGGTATTTTCTCTTGTGTTTTTAAGGGCTTTCCAAAGACATATAAATACTCTTGTATCCCAAAGTTGGGACTTAATTTCTTTTCTCTTAAGAACACATTTGGATCTTGAAGAAAGTTGGAATCTTGAATTCTTTTTCATCTTATTCTCTTGTGTTTATTGGATTATCTTGCTCACTATCATGTTTAGCCTTGAATCATCCATGATTTTAGGGTTATCCATGTCTATTAGTGCGTAGATCTATCTTGGATTCATGGGCTTAGGAGACTAAGGGTGATTAGGTGTAGATCTAAGATGTTCTAGGGTAGATCCTTCTTGATCCTTGCTTGTAGAGTGTTCTTATTGCTATTTTTGAGTTGGCCTCTTCATAATACACTTATAGGCATTTCATGCCCGAAAGGTGTTCGATGAAATGCCAGAACCAACTCTCCAAAGCTTTTAACATTCTTTACCAAAGAGATTTGTTGTTAAAGGTGTTAGGATGGATATTAGACTTGTTCTTAATGATTGCTTAGATAATATTCAACCAAAGAGATTTGATGCTTGAGTTATCTTTGTGAATGAACATCATCCTAGAGATAGAGCTTGTTTAGTATTGTGTTCTAGGCCTAAGGTTGATAGATTGATTGAAAAGCTGCCACCTTTTGATTGAAACTTGATCACCCAATGTTAGTTCCCTTGTCCCATGAGTCATCGTGCCTCTTATTAAAAAAAAAGTTCACTCTTTTATTGCATTTTTAGTATTGTCTTAGTTCATAATCATCTTTACTCAATGGTTGCACTTAGATTAAGCATAGACTTGCATTCCCTTTGCATTGAACTCTCTTAGAATTGGTTCGACATTCTTTATACTACAAAATTTGGATTAGGAGCCTAGAAAACTCCTAGCATCAACCAGAGATCAACATTCAGAGACAATAATCGATCGATGCACATCCTGTGCTGTCGATCGATACAGAAGAGAAAGACCCGACAAGGAAGATTATAATCGATCGATGACCCAGGATGTGCATTGATCGATATCGAGACGCGAAAAGAATGATTTGGTTCCAGCCGACTTATAGCCTAAGACTTCACCAAATTACAAGATTAACCCTGACGAGTTTTTAACCTAATAGATAAATACTTTTCTAGGTGTTGGAGGCGGGAGAGCTTTTTTGTATTCTTGTTTTTCACAGCAAAAGTTTAGAGAGATTTTGAGAGTTGAAGAGAAGATCCAGAGAGATTAGTGATTGGAACTCCATTACTTCTATTATCTATTCTATGCAGTTTTCTTACCTTGCTTGTGTTATGAATTGCTTAGCCATGTGTGAGTAGTTCTATTGTTAGATTTAGGGTTTAAATAGGTTAAAGGGATTAGCCCCAACTATAGATTGCTAAGTTGTGGTATTCATCCATAGGTTATTCTTAATGCTTGTTATAGAATTGCTAACTATAATATTGAACCCTAGGAATTAGTATGTTTGAGCTCTCTTGAATAATACTGTCCTGACCTATCTATTGAGCTAAGATTGCTAGAGTAAGGTTATTTGCTGATCTAGGAAGTTTAGTGAGCATAATTCAACCCATGCGTAAAGCTTAACTGGAAGCTCGTCGATCGATATCCCTACTCGATAATCGATTGACAGCGTGAAAGGTGCATCGGTCGATATCTCTCTAAGATCATCGATTGACACTGCTGGTAATCGAACATTCTTGTTCTGGTCATTAGATCTAGTTAATAGACTCGTCCAAAAATTGCGAGCACTGATTGACTTGTTGTTAAATAAAGTAGTTGAGCTCTAATATATCATGCATGCAACTGTTAGGTATTTATAGGATTATAATCTCTGAATACCTGAATAGAAACCCTAAGTCTAACAATTTCCAAATAAAGTTTCAACCCAATCATCTTGTTTGTCGAACAACTACCTTGCTCACATAGGATTATTTACATTGTTTTAAACCATAAAAACCACAATTTACCTAGAATTGATTCTCTGATTAAATTTAAATGGTTCCCTAGCTCTTTGGATTCAATCCCTAAGTATTACAACTGAACCTCTTATTTGAGAGAGTAATTCACTCCTTAGGGTAAATTGGAGTGAGATCAAATTTGGCCCCGTTGCTAGGGAGCTTTGATCGCCATTAGATTTAATTTGATTAATTCTAGGTTTTCCTTTTATTTACCCCCTTGCTGATATAAATTTTTTCTTGAATTTTCAGGTGCATGCCCAGCAGTACCAGAAGCAACAAGGACAAGCAACTGCTATTCTCAGAAGATCCTGCTCACTTGGAACGCTCAATCCACAAAGACTTACGTTCTACATCGATCGACACCACAGCTTTCACGTCGACGGATTCTCGCATCTAGCAGTCTACCGATACTCAACTGTCAACCGACTCGCATCACTATACATCGATCGACACTACACCCTTTTCATCAATCGATACTCAGTCGCGAAGCATGGTTGTGATTGTTATTCTCGGACAAGATGAGAATGGAAACCTGTATGACCAGGATGGTCATCTGCGTAATGCAACAGGTCAGAAACTAGATGCACAGGGGAATGTAATCCATGAGCCCGATACTGATGCTACAGGAACTGTTCGACCTATAGATGAGGCTGCTCGAACAAGATCACTGGCTGACTACAACCGTCCTGACGAGTACTACGCCAACAGATCAGCCATTCGTCTTCCAGAGATTCATAAGCCAAATTTTGAGCTGAAGCCACAGTACTACACACTCGTGTCGCAGATACCCTACTCTGGGTTACCACACGAGCATCCTATGGACCATCTTGAGATATTCGAGGATCTTATTGCTGCTATCTGCATGGATGGAGTCCCTGAGGACTACCTACTCTGCAAGTTCTTCAAATACTCTCTGATTGGAGAAGCTTCACATTAGCTTAAGCAGCTACCCACAGGATCTCTTACATCCTGGGCCGCCATCAAGAACGCTTTCTTGCGTAACTTATTTGATGAGGCACTCGCTGAAGACTTGAGGAGCAAAATTGCTACATTCGCATAGAAGACTAGAGAGTCTTTCAGGATGCGTGGATCAGATTCAAGTTCTTCCAGCGAGACTGTCCGTAGCACGGATTCAATGAAGTGCAACTGCTTAGCACTTTCTTCAGAGGTATTGCCTTGAGGTATCAGATGGCTCTTGATACAGCTAGCAAGGGAAACTTCAACACCAGGAATCCAGAAGAGGCTGTGAGACTTATAGAGAATTTTAGCTAACAGCAACAGCACCAAGAACACTGACTTTGAGAGAAAGAAGTTTGTGCATCCGTTGGGAAGGATCAGATGGAAGAAGTTAGAGCAAAGTTGGATGTTGTTCATGAGCTTCTCATGAAGAAGGTCTGCTCAGCTGAAGAAGAAGAAGATGTGAACTACATTGGAGGTACTGGATTTCAGAGGTCTGGAAACCAGGATGAAAACAGGAACTTCTATGGCAATGGTAAGAGGAGTAACTACAACCAGAGTTCACAGTTTCAGAAACCCTACAGCAACAACAGCAGAAACTATGGGAATTCAGCTTACCAGAATCCACCACCACAGACTCAGGAGAGCAAGATTGAGACTATGCTTGATCGAGTTCATGAGGGACAGCAGAAGCTAACAGCGGATTTCAATGGGAAGATTGATTCTGTCTACACCAATCTGAACACAAGTATTGAAAATCTAGGCACTCAAGTTAGGAAGCTTGAGATGCAGGTTGTTTAGACTGGAGAAGCTGTTAAGAGGCAGGTGATAGACCTTATATTTGACCCGATTTTACCCTTGATATCTGAGTGTTATAGGATATATCTAGTATGTTTTGGAGTCTATTTAGCATATTTTCAGGTTCAGGAGTATTTGGAAGAAAGATGATGTTTTAGGAGTATTTTAGAGATATCACCGAGGAGGCCATATCGACCCCCTCAGGGTCGACACGGAGAGAGATGCATCGATCGATACACATCCTGTGTAATCGATCGATATTCAAGCCGCAGAAGCCCATTTTGATCACAACCGACTTGAAGCCCAAGCAATCATCTATTTACCAGAATGCCCCTGACGAGTTTTAACCTAATTATTCCTAAGTACTTAAGTCTTGCCTAAGTGTTTTGGCAAAGATATAGTTTTTACACAGTTTTTTAGGGTTTTCTACTTCTACCTTTCTTTGTTCTGTGAGAGAGATAGTTACATGTATTGAGGGCTTTCTTGAACACCATTGTTTCTATTATATTCTATCTATGCATTTTATATTTATTGTTATGATGTTCTACTCAGCCATGTCTGAGTAAACACCTTTGTTGGATTTAGGATTCAAATAGGTTGAGGGATTAGCCCCAAATATAAATACTTGAGCATGTGATATTCATCTTAGGAGATCATTCTTAATGCTTGTGTAGGAGTAGATAACCTATACAAGAATAGAGAGATAACATCCTTGGATCTATCTTCTCTGAACTAAGAATTCTGCTCGGAACAAGTGACAACTGACTTGGCAAATTCTCTAGTGAACTGTATTCAACCACACGCTTAAAGCTCGCTAGTATCGTCTCGATCGATACTCCTATAGAGTCATCGATCAATCTACGAGAGGCATCATCGATTGATACGTGCATTGGCAGGTCGATCGACGCCTTTTGGTGGATACTCAATGGAGATTCATCAATTTTAGTGTAAGATAGTCGGCGACGACAGTCGGGCTATGGCTTCGTTGGGTTCTTTAATATCATGCAAGCATCTCATATAAGCATTCATACTATTATAATCCTGATACCCTGAATAGTAATCCTAGATCTAACACCTTCACCATCTTAGTTAACACCCAAATCAATCACTTGAGTAATTGTCTTGCTCACCAGTTTTAAGTTATTTGCAATTTACTGTTTTGAAATCTTTGACCTAGCTTAGTTAAAATAAGATCTTTTGTGTTCCATCGCTCCCTGTGGAATCTATCCCTGAGTACTACAACTTGACCTCTTTTGATGAGAGTAAGGTTGCTCTAGGGTAATTTGAGCATAGCCATCAAATTTGGCGCCGTTGTCGGGGAGCTTTGATCGCCATTAGATTTTATTTAAGTCTAGGTTTTTCTTTCTTTTTACTTGTTACTAATAAATTTTTCTATTCTTTTCTTTTCAGGTGCATGCCCAGCATAACCAGAAGCAAGAAGAACAAGGAACTTTTGTCTACTGATCCAGCTGCTTTGGAACGTTCAATCCGCAAACAGAACCGTTCCGCATCGATCGATACACCTACTTGTGCATCGACCGATATTCACTCACATCCGTCTTCCGAGTTTCAGACACCGCCGACCGATAGCCGTTCACCAATATCGACCGATCTCGTTCATCTGACATCGACCGGTAACCGTCCTTTCACATCGACCGATACTTCTTAGTACCCGTCAACCTTTCACCCGATATCGACCGATACCACAAGCCGTACATCGATCGATACCGAATCACGAAGCATGGTCGTGACACTGATACTTAGGGAAGATAACGATGGTAACCTGCGTGACCAAGAAGGTCACCTACGTAATGCAGCAGGTCAAAGAATCGATGATCAGGGGGCTGCAATCCCTGATCCAGAAGCTGAAGCTGCTGCAGCAACTGCTCGAGCTGCAGACGAAGCCAACAGAAATAGATCACTTGCTGACTACAACTGTCGAGACCAATTATATGCCAATAGATCTGCTTTCCGTCCTCCAGACATACAGAGGGCTGACTATGAGGTGGAGCCTCAATTACACACTTGTAGGACAGACACTATACAGTGGAGCATCCAGTGAGGATCCTATGGACCATCTAGAGAGCTACGAGGATCTCATATCTGCTATCAAAGCCAATGGAGTCCCAGCTGACTACCTACTTTGCAAGCTCTTCAAGTATTCTCTCACTTGAGAAGTTTTGCAATGGCTTAAGCAACTACCACCAGAATCTCTTACATCCTGGGATGACATCAAGAATGCTTTCTTGATTAATTTCTTTGATGAGGCACGCGCAGAAGAGCTGCGAAGCAAGATTGCTACATTTATGCAGAAGCCTGCAGAACCATTTAGACATTGTTGGGCTCGTTTCAAGTCCTACCAGAGAGATTGTCCACACCATGGATTCAATGAAGTGCAACTGCCCAGCACTTTCTTCAGAGGTTTAGACCTAACCTACCAGACAGCACTAGACACAGCTAGTGAAGGAAACTTCAACACCAGGAATCCAGAGGAAGCTGTGAGACTCATTGAGAACTTGGCAACTAGCAATAGCACCAAGAACACTGATTATGAGAGAAGAAGGCTAGCTAATGCTCTTGGGAAGGAACAACTAGAGGATATGAAAGCTATGCTAGACAGTGTTCACAAGCTTCTAAGGAAGCAGGTCAACTTTGCAGAAGATGTAGAAGCTATAGGAACTGATGAAGAAGGATATGAAGAAGAAGTGAATTTCATAGGAGGATCACAGAGATTTGGAAATCAGAGTGGAAACAGGAACTTCTATGGCAACAGTCAGAGGAGCAAATACAATCAGAATTCACAGTACCAGAAACCCTTCAGCAACAGCAACTACAACAACAACAAGAATCTCAACAATTCTTTCTATCAGAATCCACCACCATCTACTCAGGAAAGCAAGATTGAAGCAATGCTTGATTCAGTTCTAGAGGGTCAGCAGAGGCTTACTGTGGATTTCAATGGGAAGATAGATGCTGCATACAACAGCCTAAATGTGAAGTTTGACACCTTGAGCACCCATGTGAAGAAGCTAGAGACACAGGTGATTCAGACAGCATAAAATATTAAGAGGCAAGAAACCTTCATAAAAGGGAGAGAGGAAGATCTCATCAGACACCACATCAATGCAATCACAGTAGATGAATTCTGGCATATGGATGGAGATGTAGAACTTCAGGAGGAAGACTTTGAAACCGAGAGCACCATGAGTATCGACAGCTCTCACTCGCATCGATCAACGCAAGACAAGAGCAATCGATCGGCCTTCGAAGAAGAATATCGATCGATGTTCGAAATACCACATCGATCGACAGAGTCTACCGAGTCGACGGTTACGACCAAACCAATTCGGATTATGACACACGCAGAGTTTGCAGCGAGACAACCAAACCCACTCCACCCTTTCTTCAATCGACCAGAGGAAACCGATATCGATCGACATACACCACCAGACATCGATCAACACACACCACCAGACATCGATCGATTTACCACCATGAAACAGCGAGTTCAGCTACCAAGGATAGATGCTGCTCTACTCTATGCAAATAGATCCCGACCCAAACCTACAGGTAACCCACCAGAAGAAGTTGAGGATACATTGGAGCCTATGGAGATTGAAAAGGAAAGTGCAAAGGGAACAACCAGAAAGAGGAAAGAGAAGATCCCGAAACACCTTAAAAGGGAAGCTAATGAGAAAGAGTTGGAAAACTTCAAGAAGAGAGTTCTAAAGATTCCAGCAGAGAAACCCTTTGAAGAAGCATACTACACAAACAGATTGTGGATGTTCTTCAGAGAAACAAAGGTCACAGAGGCTGATATTGAGAAGATGTTCAACAAAATCAGAGAGGATCCCCTAAGGAAGATGACATTGAAGAAGAAGAGTGATCCTGGGGAGTTCATCATCTCATGCCTAGTACAAGGTATTGAATTCTCACATGCCCTATGTGACACAAGAGCATCAGTCAGCATCCTACCAAAGGTTATGACAGACCAACTAGGTCTAAAGGTGGAACCTTCCAAAGAATCCTTCTACTTTGTGGATTGCTCTAGGAGGAGTTCCATGGGAATCATCAGAGACCTTGAGGTACAGATTGGTAATGCTCTAGTTCAAGTTGAATTTCATGTCCTAGACATCAAGTTAAATTGGAATTCTTCTCTACTACTTGGAAGAGCCTTCCTAGCTAATGTGGGAGCCATCTTGAATTTGCAAACCAGCCAGTTATGTTTGACACTCATTAACCCAAAGGTTTACTATGACCCAGTCAAGGTTACAAGACCTCCAGCACCCCACCAGAAGCCTCCAGATGAAGCAATACTCGTAGCTACATGTTACTGTGAAGAGTATGAGACAGAGTACTCGGAATCGATAGGCACAACAACAGATGCATCGATCGACCCTATTGATCTCACATCGATCGACGAGTCCTTTATCTCATCGATCGATACAGGCAACAATTTCCATTCCACATCTATTGATAGTACACCTATGTTTGAAGTTGATGATTTTGCAGGTAACTACTCAATAGGGAGTTGGGAAACAGACTACCATCAGCCAGCTTATGCAGTGGAGACAATAGAAGATGACTATGATGAGGATTACATGACGGAAAGAGATATTGGACACTCTTTCATCCGCAGAGAAGAAGAGTATGATGAGGACTACAACAGGATTATACCATATTCATACATCCGCAGAGAAGAGAATGTATACCACCCTATAGTGGAGAGAGATTATGAAGCCTGATGGGAAGACAAAAAAGTCTCTACTTTCATGAAGATGAAGGTCCTACTCAGTATGATCCTCAACAGTTCATGCCATCCAGATCATATTCATCATGCTACACCAGCATTCAACAGATTCCGAGATCAAGCAGAGAGATATCGATCGACACTAACATAGACGAATCGATCGATATGATAGTTTCCAGGAAGAGAGATGATTGGCCAGCACTATGCTATCCAATTTTTGCTCTAGAGACTACTACACCTTCCCAAAAAGTGGAAGAAATCAATGAAGAACGTGAGGAAGAGCCAGCTACAACCGAGCAGGAAAATCTCACTAGAGATGGATCCAGTTAACATGGAACCATGCTACCCACATTGATCGACGCGACATCATCAGCATCGATCGATACTAAACCAAGACGAGGACCACACGAAGAAGAATCGATCGACCCACCAGAAAGACGTATCGATCGATACAAGTCAAACCGACCAAGAGAAGAATGGAAATTTCAAATTTAGAAATTCCAAATTTAGAAATTTGGTGGATGATAACCACTATATAAGGAGCCATCGGGTAGAAGCAGTTTCTCACACCAAAGAAGAAACCAATTCAAAAACCCTAGAAGAAGAAAAGATGCATCAGCCACCATCCAACCCTAATGGAGAAGACTTCAGTTGCAATCTTCCCCATCGACTCTACACCACGAAATCGATCGACGGGAGCCCTACCGCATCGATCGATACTCAACCTTTACCATTCCATCTTCATAAAGATAATGATTTAGATCATGCATCTCTAACAATAGATGAGTTTGATATTTACAGTGATCCAGAAGGCAGTACAAGAGCTAAAGATTGACACAGCTTACACCAGAGCATCAAGAAAGATTCACACCAGCTACACAAGCAGATCCAGATCCTTACAGCAGAGAAGAGATGGATGACAAGCTCAATGATATCTACACCATTCAGTATGATTCCATGAATGATTTCAAGTGGAAGATTGATAGTGTCTACCATCCACTCAATACCAAGATCACATACCTCACTCAGACAATGGAGAACCTTGCAAAAGATGTCAACACTTTGAAGAAAAGAAGACCACAAGGAGCTGAAGCATGGAAGCAATGGAAACCCCCCCCCCCCCCCACCTCCCATGAGTTTCCACACCACACATCGACCGATGAGAGATGGACTCCATCGACAGACGGTCATCCTACATCGATCGATAGTCACTACAGACAATCGATCGACATACGCTTTACAAGATTGGAAGATAAGTTAGATTCCTATGAGGAGAAGTTTGTTAGTTCCTACTAACCCATGATTGATGATGTGATTGCATTAGAATCACGTATGGATGCTTTTCAGCAGGAGATGAGCACGATTCAGAACCAGCTTGATTTTGACCTAAAGACATCGCCATTGACCGACATGCCTACCAGCACATCGATCGTTCCTGACCAGGAACCAGCCGAGCATCAGAAAGAATCGATCGACAGCAAGGACAACACATCGCTCGATACCTATCTCAAAGAAGAATTCAACACCATGAAAACGAAGATTCTAGATACTGTCAAGACAGACAACAAATGGGAAGAATTCGCATTGGAGGATGCTCTTGATCTATTCTACGCACACCCAGTTCCAACCTCAGATGGAAAATTGATGGCATTAAATTGATGCAAAAGGAGTTGCATGTACTTCGCAACAGGCAAAAGTGGTCCAAATCGATCGACACCACACACTACCGATCGATCGATATGGACGATGGATGGAACAAGGAGTTTCATTACAAACCAAAGTATGGAGCTAGAGCCTATGATACCTATCAGAACAAGAAGACACGTTGGACAGACACAAGAGAAGAGCCAACCTTTCACAGAAGAGAAGCTACATACACCAAGATAGACGTCAACAAGATGATAGCTGAGATCTATGAAGCTTTAGATCATTCAGAGACACAATCCTACAAGAGGTATGATGACATCTACTATCCTTTTGACAACAGTATTGCAAATCTACAGACAAGAACATAAGAGATTGAAGAGAAGATCACAGCTATCCAGAGACAACATGCGACTCGCCCATCACACTTCACATCGACCGATATGGCACCACGTACATCGATCGACATGGGCATCAAGACATATATCGGCGTCGAAGCAACAGCATCGATCGATACTGATACACCATCAGTCCGAGAAGAACACCTTACGGACAGAATGGATGTGCTACATGAAGAACTGCTAGAAACATCATTGAAGACATATAATCAGCTTGAAGAGCAGCAGTTCAACATTTATGATCTACAGGAGAGGCTACACTTATTGAAAGATGAGTTAGAAGACATGAAGAAGAGATGGACCAAGTCAGATGATGCCACAAGAAGCCTCATTGCCACTAAGTCCACAGATCCAGAGGATGTTTGCACACAAGCAAACAACTCCTTTCACACCAACTAGCCATTCAACCTCCAAAGTCAAGCTAAATGACTATAACAAAGCGCTGAGTGGGAGGCAACCCACTACAACTAGATATTTTTCTTTATTTTTTATGCAAAAAAAAAAGAGTAGACGTTTACTTTCTCTATCGACCGACGCGACCAAGTCGACATCGATCGACGAAACTAAATCCGCCACGATCGGCACGAGTTCATCCACATCGATCGATATGGTATCGGTCAGGTATAACGTTCTAACTTGTTCAATTTCGGATTTATGTTAGATTTTCTTTAAACTCCGATTGTTTTACACTGGGGACAGTGTAATTGAAGTCTGGGAGGATTACTAATGATTATCTATTTTTTATCTACTATTTTGAATCTTATTTGAAAGTTTTATTAAGTTTAGAAAGGGGCAATGATCTATTTAGTTCAATACTTGTCATCTAATTACTTTCTAGACCAGTCTTAGATTCATTTGATTGCACAGGTACTAGAGATACTAAAGTGGATCAACCAGTCTACTATGCTAGCACTTGCTAAGAATGTTTGAAGGAACCAAAGCTAACCTCCAACCTAATACTGACATTACCTTCTTGTCTTGGGGCTTGGTATACATTGGATCGGATTCCTCCTGCAAGTTCTGGAAGGTAATAAAAGTCTGTGTGTTTCTGATCCCCTTCTCTTCTCTCTTCAGCATCCACCAAAGAATGAAAAGATTGAAATGATTTCCTGAGATGAAGAGGGATAGGTAAATTACCAAGGACCCCATTATTCTGATTCAAAGAAATGATCACACATTGTGGAAGCAAGGGATAGGTAAATTACCAAAGACCCCATTATTTGCCTACACTTTGTCAATAAAGAAAAAAAAAAGATATAGAGGTCAATAAGATGAACAAGATGTACTCCATCATTGTTCATTGGGATTGAAACCATTTGGAATCAGAGAAGAGAGAAAAGGGAGAAAGGAATCAGAGAAGACTACCTGAATGTTCAGAAACTTGTTTGAGTAAGAATTCATGTGTCCTCTGATCGATATTCCCAAGGTAAAGCCTACACTTTTATTTATGCAAAGAAATGAGGTTAGTAGAGGGGTGAGTCATTCAGAATTTGCTAAGTTGCTGGCTAGATGACTTTGGTTGCTATACTATCAGAGAGACTACCATTGTCTTCGCTTGAGGACAAGCAAAAGGTTAAGTCGGGGGGAGTTTATAGACCTTATATTTGACCTGATTCCCTGATATCTGAGAGTTTTAGGATATATCTAGTATGTTTTGGAGTCTATTTAGCATTTTTTCAGGTTCAGGAGCATTTGGAAGAAAGATGATGTTTTAGGAGCATTTTAGAGCATTTTAGAGATATCAACCGAGGAGGCCATATCAACCCCCTCAGGGTCGACACGGAGAGAGATGCATCGATCGATACACATCCTGTGTAATCGATCGATATTCAAGCCGCAGAAGCCCATTTTGATCACAGCCGACTTGAAGCCCAAGCAATCATCTATTTACCAGAATCCCCTGATGAGTTTTAACCTAATTATTCCTAAGTATTTAAGTCTTGCCTAAGTGTTTTGGCAAAGATATAGTTTTTACACAGTTTTCTTAGGGTTTTCTACTTCTACCTTTCTTTGTTTTGTGAGAGAGAGAGTTACATATATTGAGAGCTTTCTTGAACACCATTGTTTCTATTCTATTCTATCTATGCATTTTATATTTATTGTTATGATGTTCTACTCAGCCATGTCTGAGTAAACACCTTTGTTGGATTTAGGATTCAAATAGGTTGAAGGATTAGCCCCAAATATGAATACTTGAGCATTTGATATTCATCTTAGGAGATCATTCTTAATGCTTGTGTAGGAGTAGCTAATCTATACATGAATATAGAGATAACATCCTTGGATTTATCTTCTCTGAGCTAAGAATTCTGCTGGGAACAAGCGACATCTGACTTGGCAAATTCTCTAGTGAACTGTATTTAACCACACACTTAAAGCTCGCTAGTATCGTATCGATCGATACTCTTATAGAGTCATCGATCGATTTACGAGAGGCATCATCGATCGATACGTGCATTGGCAGGTCGATCGACGCCTTTTGGTGGATACTCAATGGAGATTCATCAATTCTAGTGTAAGATAGTCGGCGACGACAGTCGGGCTATGGCTTCGTTGGGTTCTTTAATATCATGCAAGCATCTCATATAAGCATTCATACTATTATAATCCTGATAACATGGATAGTAATCCTAGATCTAAAACCTTCACCATCTTAGTTAACACCCAAATCAATCACTTGAGTAATTGTCTTGCTCACCAGTTTTAAGTTATTTGCAATTTACTGCTTTGAAATCTTTGACCTAGCTTAGTTATAATAAGATCTTTTGTGTTCCATCGCTCCCTGTGAATTCGATCCCTAAGTACTGATGATAGAACTTTTCAGGTTCTAATCAAATGATGTAGTATATAAGATTGTCGAACCAGTCCTAAGTGACAATGAAACAGAGGGAATGCAAGCCTATGCTCAATCTAAATGCAACCATTAGAGAAGATGATGATTAAACTAGAACAATAAGCAAAATGCAACAAAAAGCAAAACTTTCTTTCTTATGAGGAGAGTGAGACCCATGGGTATAGGGACTTGATATCAAATGATTAAGCTTCAATCCAAGATGCTATCTTTTCAATCAATCTAATCCTTATGCCTAGACAACAAGACTAAGCAAGCTCTATCCCTAGATGAATGCTCTTTTGCAATGATCACCCAAGTACACCAAATCCCTTTGGCTGTAATGATCAAAGCAAACAATGAGAATGAGTCTAATAGCAATCCTAGCCTCTATGACAACTAATCCCTTAGGCAAAGCAAGCTAAAAGCATAGATGAGTTGGTTCAGGCATTTCATAGAACACCTTCCGGGCATGAAATGCCTATAGCTCTATGTTTGAGAGGCCAACTCAAATATAGCTTTAAAAACACCAAATCTATGCAAGGAAATGATAGATCTAACTATAGACACCTTGGATCTAACTTAATCACTCTCTATCACCCTAACCCATGGATCTTAGAAGGATCTACTCACTAATCCACATGCTTACTCTTAAACCCATTAGAGATTCAAGCTTAAACATATAGAGAAAGAAAGGATATGAAATCAAACAATCCAGAGCACAAAGACAAGATGAGATTATGAATCAAGATGAAACTTTACTCAAAAGGTTTATGTGTTCTTAGATAGAAAATGAGATAAGATCCCCATTAGGGATTACAATGGTACTTATAGTTAGGCTTAAAAGCCCTAGAAACATAGATTAAGATTACTAAAAAATCCTTAAGCCAAATAGGTCTAGACCAATAGGAATGAGGTAGAAAACTCGGTCAGGGTAACATCCAAACCATTCAACCCGGTCAGGGTTACCCGGCCGTCCAGCTGGCTGTGTTCTTTGCTCCGTCCGGGGTCCAGGCCGTCCGTCTCACCCCGGCCGTCTCACCCCGGTCTTCAGCGCCTTCTTCACGACCGGGTACTCCTAGCCGGACAGGCCACCCTGGTCGTCCTCGGTCTGGACGCATCACGTTCTCCCGTCCGGGTGCTCGTACCCGGACGCGTCTCTCCGGGCGTCCACCAGTCTTCATCGTCCGGGTGTGTGTAGCCGGACGTGCTTCCCCGGACTTGCTTGGCTCAGACGCGCCTTGTTCGTCCGTCCGGGTGTGTGTACCCGGACATGTCTCCCCGGCCATCCAGCAGTCCTCATTGTCAGGGTATGTGTAGCCGGTCAAGGCTACCCGGTCCGACCCTCTTCTCTTAGTTTTACTTCTCTTCTTATAGCCATTCTTGATTCTTCACTTCTTTTTGGGTCACAAAGTCTCCAAACACCACAAATCTCACCAAAACATGCTCCAACACCTGATAGGGACAAATGAATGCAAAATGATCCTAGACAAGCCTAAACTTAAGCCTACAACTAAGGGAATGCAATAAAAAGATGGCTAAATACATGAAAATATGCAAGACATCAAGTACTACAACTTGACCTCTTTTGATGAGAGTAAGGTTGCTCTAGGGTAATTTGAGCATAGCTATCAGCAGGAAGCCTTGACTAGAGAGGAAGGAGATGAAAGCATGAAGCACCACGTCAATGCCATTATAGATGATGATTTCTGGTAGGTGGTGAAGCATGAGAAAATTGAAGGAGGAGACTTCGGGATAGTGAATTCCATGAGTTTCGGCGGATCACACTCGTGTCGACCGATATCGGAGAACACACATCGATCAACACACTATGACACGGATTGTTCGACACACCTTTGTCAACATCGATCGATGTCACTTGCCGAGTCGACTTTGAATTACAGTGCAGTACGAATTATGACTCATGAAGAGTTCGCAGAGAGACATCCACACCCACCCTCCCCTTTCTACGTCAACATCGATCGACAGCCCAAGCCAGCCAACGATTGACAGAGAGAATCCATCATCGATTGACATTCACCATCTCACATCGACTGACGTACACCTCTCACATACCGAGTGCAGTTACAACCATTGATATATCCCGAATCAGTGCACTCAGACCACCACCTAAACGATCAGCTAACCCACCGGAGATTAACAGAAAACCTTCAGACACTACACCAGAGCCTATGGAAGTTGATAAGGCCACTGAAGGGAGAAAGTTGAGGAAAAGGAAGGAGAAAATTCCTAAACACTTGAAGAGGGAAGCTAATGAGAAGGAGATGGATAGTTTCACTAACAGGGTCCTCAGAATCCCCCTGGAGAAACCTTTTGAGGAGGTTTATTTCACATACAGATTATTGATGTTCTTCAGGGAGACAAAGGATACTGAGGAGGACATTAGGAGAATGTTTCATCATGTGATACAACTCAAATTACCCTAAGGAGTTATTTATGCTCTCTCAAATAAGAGGTCAAATTGTAGAACTTAGGGATCGAATCCACAGGGAGTTAGGGAATACACTAGATCTTACCGTAACAAAGCTATGTCAAAGATTTCAAAACAGTAAATAACAAGTAAACTTAGAACTGGTGAGCAAGACAATTACTCCAATGATTGATTTGGGTGTTTAGCAGATATGGTGAAGGTGTTAGACTTAGGATTACTATTCAGGTTATCGAGATTATAATAGTATGAATGCTTAAGTGAGATGCTTGCATGATATTATAGAACCCAACTATAGCAATAACTTTAACTGTCGTCCTAGGTTATCTATTACTAGAACCGATGAGACCCCCATTGGTGAAACATAGGAAGGCGTCGATCGACCTGCTGTCGCACGTATCGATCGACTGTGCCTCGCGTCGATTGATGACTCTATAGGATTATCGATCGATGCGCCTCTAGTAAGCTTTAAGCGCAAGGTTGATAACAGTTCGCTTAAGGAGTTTGCCAAATCAGCTGTCGCTTGTTTCCAGCAAATTCCTAAGCTCAAAAAAGATTGATCCAAGGATAATATCCACTGTCATCATGTATAGGTTAGCTACTCCTATACAAGCATTAAGAGCAATCTTCTAAGATGAATATCACATGCTTAAGTATTCATATTTGGGGCTAATCCCTCAAAACCTATTTGAATCATAAATCTAACAAAGGTGTTTACTCAGACATGGCCAAGCAAAACATCATAACAATTAAATAAAATTGCATAGATAGAATAGATGGAAAATAGAGGTGTTCAAGAAAGCTCTCAATTGTAACTCTCTCTCTCTCTCACAAACAATAGTATGAAAAACTTTCAAAAGACTCTCTCTAAAACTTTGAAGGACAACCTCTTCAAACTCTAAAAACTCTCACACCACTCTCTCTTTGCCAAAACACTTAGGCAAAACTTAGATACTCAAAAATTTAGGTTAAAAATCGTCAGGGGTATCTTGGTAAAATGGATGAAGTTTTGGGCTTCAAGTCGACTGTGACCAAACCGGGCTTCTATCTGTTAGATATCGATTGACACCACTGAAGGTGTGTCGATCGACGCGTCTCTCTCTGTGTCGACCTTGGGTGGTCGATATGGTCATCTCGGGATAAATGTCTAAAATGCTCCAAAATGCTCCAAAAACATCATATTTTCTCCAATCGCTCCTGAACCTGTAAATATGCTATCAAAACTCCAAAATGGATTAAATATATCCTAAAACTATCATATACCATGCTAAAATTGGGTCAAATTCATGGTATATCAACTCCCCCAAACTTACCCTTTTGCTTGTCCTCAAGCAAAAGCAACTGGTAGTCTCTCTGGAAAATATTTGAAAACAGCAGGGACTCAAAAAGTTTAAAGAATCTCAGTCATATCTTCCTAGTAGTGTAACCCACGTCAAGATCATTCTAACTACAAAAGCACATTATACCATATCCTAGTATAGCAACCAAGTTTTCCTAGTTAACAACTCAACCAATCATGTCTGATAATCTCCTCTACAAACCTCATTTCTTGCATAAAATAAAAGTGTAGGCTTTACCCTGGGAGTATCTATCAAAGGACACATGGGTTCTTACTCAAACAAGTTTCTGAACACAGGCTAGTCTTCTCTGATCCCTTTCTTCCCTCTTTCTCTCTTCTCTGAATCCTTATAGTTTAAATTTCAATGAACATTGATGCTGATGCAGTCCATCTTGTTCATCTTATTGACTCTCTACTTTTTGTAGCTCTTTATTTAGACAAAGTGTAGCTAATAATAGGGTCACAGGAGACACTCCTATCCCTCGTTTCCACAATATGTGATCATTTCTTTCAGAATTAGAATACTGGGGTCATAGGAGACACTCCTACCCCTCTGCATCTTCCAGGAAATCATTTCAATCTTTTATATCTAGGATGCTTGAAGAGAAAGAGAGAGAAGGGAATCAGAAACATACAGACTTTTACCTTCCAGACTTGCAGGAGGAACCCGATCCAATGTATACCAGGCCCCAAGACAAGCAGGTAATGTCAGTATTAAGTTGGAGGTCAGCTTTGGTTCCTTCAAACATTCTTACTAGGTGCAAACATATTAGACATGCTGATCCACTTTAGTATCTTTAATATTTCTGCAATCAATGAATCTAAGACTGGTCTAGAAAGTGGTTAAATGACAAGTAATAACTAGATAAGATCATTGTCCCCTTCTTGACTCAATAAAATTTTTAAATAAGACTCAAAATAGTAGACAAAGTAATAGATAATCATTAGTAACCCCCCCAGAATTAAATTACACTCTTCAGTGTAAAACAGTCGGAGTTTATAAGAAACTATAGTATAAATGTGAAATTGAACAAGCTAGAACGTTATACCTGACCGATACCATATCGATCGATGTAGATGAAAGCGTGTCGATCGTGGTGGATGTAGTGTCGTCGAGCGATGTCGACTTGGTCGCATCGGTCGATAGAGATGGCAAACATCTACTCGGATCTTCTTTTTTTTGAATAAAAACGAAAATAAATACTAGTAATGCAAGAAATAAATGAGATTACCTAATAGTGGGTTGCCACCCACTCACCGCTTTGTTATAATCATTTAGCTTGACTTTGGAGGTTGAATGGCTTAGTTGGTGTGGAAGAAGTTGTTTGCTGGTGTGCAAACATCCTCTTTTGCTGTGGACTGAGTTGCAGTGAAGCTTCCTATGGCATCACCTGACCTGGTCCATCTCTTTTTCATATCCTCTAACTCAGCTTTCAGCAAATGTAGCCTCCTCTCAAAGTTCTCAATGTTGAACTGATGCTGTTCAAGCTTATCATAAGTGTTCTTTGATGGCTCTGACAGTTCTTCATGTATTGGAGATAGCACGCCCAATCTATCTGTGGTGGATTCCTGTCAGATTGATGATGTACCAGTATCGATCAATGTTGTTGCATTAGGATTGATCTATGTCATAGTGCCCTTGCCGATCGATGCATGTGGTGGCATATCGGTCGATGTGTAGGGTGAAGGGTGAGTTGCAAGTTGTCTCTGAATAGCCTTGATCTCCTTGTTTATCCTCTCTGTTCGTGAATTCAGAGTAGCAATGCTGTTGTCAAAGGGGAAGTAGATCTCCTCAAACTTCCTATATTATTCATTCTCTGAATAATCTAAGGCTTCATAGATCTAAGCTATCATCTTGTCAACTTCTTTATTGGTGTAGGTAGCTTTTCTTCTTTGAGTGGCTGGATTTTATGTTGTGTCTGACCAGCTTCTCTTCTTTCTCTAATATGTATCATAAGCTCTAGCTCCATACTTTGGTTTGTAGTGGAATTCTGTATTCCATCCATTGTGTGTGCTTCTCGTCATATCGATCGACGTGTTGTCAGCTGTGTCAATCGATTGTAGCCTCCTCTGCTTGTTGCTGAGTAAATACAATTTTCTTTGCATTAATTCAAAGCTCTTGGCTATCCAATTGACGTTGGTGGTGAGGTGACAATGGAACACATCAAGATTCTCCTGTAAGGCTTGTTCTTCCCATTTGTTGTCTGTCTTGATGGTTTTGAGTAGCTCCTTTTTCATGGAAGTGTATTGTTCTTGAAGGTAGGTGTAGATCGATGTGCTGTTGTCATTGTCGATCAATTTTTGCTGGTTCTCTGTTGGTGCTTGATCAGGATCGATCGATATGCTGGCAGGCATGTCGGTCGATAGAGATGTCATCTGTTGAAAATCAAGCTGATTCTGAATCGTGTCCATCTCCTGCTGTAAAGCATCCATTCGTGCTTCGAGTGCATTCATATCATCACTCATTGGGTAGTAGGAACTACCAAATCGTTCTTCATAAGAACACAACTTCTCTATCACTAGCCTACGTGTCCATATATGCTACGTCGCGTCCACCAACTTGAACTACGAATGGCTTGATCCCCAACTGAAGGGTAAGTAGGCAATCCCCACTGAAGGATGCAACTATAAATCCAAACACCTTCCATAGTTCCGCGCATAGATACCCAAGGGCCAACCTTGGTAGCCGGAACCCTCGACTGTAGATCAGGGGACACCCCAGGATTGACCATCTACTCCAGATCAAGAAGACCCTGCGATCTTCACTATTGACAGGCAGCTCCTGCCTCACGACCATTCTATCCTGCTGCTACTAAGGCATTGACGACATATACTGGCCCATACCCATATGGCAGTATCCTAAGAGCAGGATCACAGGGTTCATCAACTATCAAAGCGGGAGAATGCATTATGACGACCTGTCTTCTTCTCCCTATCATTCCGTAGAGCTGAGCATGAATTGCTTGTACATAAAAATACCCTTACAGTTCCTGTGGACGAATGTGATCACACGCTTTGGGGTTCCACAAGAGATTGTCACTGACAACGTACTACAATTCACAAGCCACAACTTCAAGGAGTTATGCAAAGACTGGAGCATAAAGCTCACCTTCGCCACACCCCGACACCCTCAGTCCAACGGACAAGCCGAGTCTACGAACAAGACCGTGGTTAACATGCTGAAGAATCGCTTGGAGGGTTCTCATGGGAAGTGGGCAGAAGAACTACACGGAGATGGCGACGCATGAAACTCCCTACTCGTCAGTTTATGGCACTGAGGCCATAATACCCACGGAGATGCACGTGAGGACAGCCGTCTCTGGGTCTATCTCTCAAGAGGAGGACAACGAGCTAATGTCATTGAGCCTCTACCTGCTCGACGAAAAGAGAGAAGCTATTCCGACTAAGAAATTGGTCCTACTAGCAAGACATCGCCAGTAGCTATAATTAGAAAGTCAAAACCAGGACCTTTCAGCAAGGGGATTGGGTTCTACGACGAGTAGGCGACAACACCAAAGAAAAATCGGCAGGGAAACTCACCCCCACGTGGGAAGGACCCTATAAGGTAATCGAGGTGTGGGGAGCAGGAGCCTACAGGCTGCAAGACAGCAAAGGTAAAATACAACCCAACTGCTGGAACGCCCTGCACCTCTAATCTTATCATTTTTAATACGGTCTCCAGATCATGATTTCAATTGCTTCACTATATACTATCTAAGCATTATTATGGTTTCCTACTCCTATGTACGCTAAACGTCTACAACAAAGCTTATATAATAAAAATAGTTCCGACTATGACGGCAGTAGGAAAACTACCATACTTAAAGGGGCATACGAGTTGGATCAGGTCCCAAGAGACTTCCGATCCTGGCCAACCCTTATCAAAAAGTGGTACGTCCACAGAAAAACAAATGGGTATAAGACATAAAGCAGGAATAGGTCTGCGCAAACCTGGGTATGCTGGCAAAAACTACCTAAAGCTCCGGTATAGCCTAAGGCATATCGGGGTCCCTAGAGTACCACATGTGAAAAGAACATGTATTAAAATGCTACGTGCTACACAATACAGGGAACACAGGGTATAATTGCAAAAGTACTATGAAATACAGGGAGCAAAAGTGTAAAAGTATGGGAGCACATTAAAATCCCTGCTTATCCAGACGTGGAAAGCAGTAAAGTCTGGTGCTTGGGTCACTACACCAGTTAATCCCACACCAGCACCCCCCTAAGTCTGATATTGGCTTCCTGCAGAAGCAGCATGCATCATAGAAACTCGATAGTGGCTAGCTTCCGAGTGGCAGAATGCAAGATCCAAACACGTACCGCAGTAGTCTTGCCTAAGAAGGCGGAGTATGGTCTCTGCAAAACCAAAAATTCCGGGTTCTTACGAACTTCGGGTCCAAAAATAGCGTCAGGGTTAATAAAAACATAACCGTCGGGTTATATATAAAGAAGAGAACCACCGGGTTCCCAAAAAAATTACGAATCCTGGAAAGAGAGGAACCTCCGAGTTCCCACCTGACCTCCGGGTCCAAAATGATCTCAAAATCTAAAGGAGAACCTCCGGGTTCCCGCATGACCTCTGGGTCCAAATCCAATCTTAGATCTAAAGGAGATCCTCCGGGTTCCCACATGATATCCGGGTCCAAGTTCGATCTCAGGATCTAAAAGGGAATCTACGGGTTTCCGCATGACCTCCGGGTCCCAAAGGTGATCTCAGGATCTAAAGAAGAACCTCATGGTTCCCCAAACGACCTGAGTATTTGTGGAACCTCCGGGTCCCTGCCCGGGGTCCTTACATGACCTCCAGGTTACAATTACAACATCCGGGTTCTAAAAAGCTCAAACCTCCGGGTTCAATGTTAGTCTTGCGGGTTTCTTGTAAGACCTCTGCGTCCGGGGCAACACCAAAAACTGAAGCGACCTCCGGGTTCTCAGAGCCACTTCTGGGTCTTAAAGATACATCCAGGCTCTGAAACTACGCCCTAAGTTCAGTCCAATCCTAGGACCCCGAGGTCCAAATCTGTGAGTCTTGAAGAAAGGGCCTACTATCTCTTGGGAACAGGATCGCAAGTAACCTATCTACGAAAGGTGGAACGTGATGCACCATTATGCGGTTCCTCTAAGATACCCCTCTCCGTCTCTAAGTCTCCTCAAGAGGAGCTGGATAATAAAGTAGGAAACACCTCTAAGTTAGAAGAACAAGAAGGGATCCTGCTCTACGAGTCCTACCACGACAAGAAACGTGTTCTAACAAAGGCAACCTCGGCCAAGAGACAAACAAGGTCCCCTCAAAGATTCGGATTATTACAGTTTGATGAAACAGAGCGCAAAAAAAGAAAACTACGCAGAGCCATTATTCCAAGAAACACGGGGGCTACAAGAAGCCATTATTCAAAGGAAGAAGATTCGGCAAACACCAATATTTCAAAAAAGGAAAACAAAGAAGGAATATGGCCCCTCCGAGAATCGCTATCCCACGACGGACTTCGGGGTAGTAGCCTGGGTAGATCCTCCCAGCTGCTGACCAATCCCTCCAGACAGGAATAGATAACGGCGATACTCCTCTTCAGAATTCCAATGCTCTATCCTTTTCTCTAGCCATTCCCTCATGAGCTCTTACCAGGCTGACACCCTAGCCTGCTGAATCGACAAATCCCGATGGGCTATCACATCCCCCACCTGATTGCGAAGAAATAATACCTCTCCAAGCAGCCTCCGATGAATGTACCAGCGAGTCATGTTCAGACGCAGCCTCAGTTCCAGCTGGCGGAATGGAAAAAAAACCGGTAACCGATGAAGCAGCCCTAACCAATCTTGGCGGAGAGGTGTAGAAAGGACGCCTCTTCCGTGTTTTAGCTTTTTGGTACTCGTCGTAAAAATCCGACACCGAGAGCGTCACGACATTCCCTGGAAAAAAGCAATGCCATAAATAAAATTGAATCCTATCAGGTGAAAACCGAGAGCGAAGGTTTACCCCAGATGCAGCTGTGACGCAAAGCCTCCTTGCTCACCAGAAAATTCACCTACCAGAATCACCGGGGAACTCCCATCGCGAGCTTTGCCACCGCCTCTCCAGCGAAGGACCCTGGACGGGATACATCTGACAGCAGAACCAGACATTGATGAGTATAAAGTCCCAGAGAGACGATAAGCTTAAGGTGCAAAAAGATAAGAGCTTACCCACGGTTTGCCAGAATGTAGGATAACCGAATGGCTCCTGTATCATCATGAATACGTACTGTTTGTTCCAATCATCTCGAAAGTGGTGCCACTAATACCCCTAGAAGGCTCTTCGACTAAAAGAGCACCATCACGAGAATGAAGGTGATAGAACCCCGCTTTGTTCACCAGAGGGGCGAACTAGTAGGAATACAGGATCTCATGCACTCCGATGGAAAAGCCATGAAATTCCCTGAGCACTTGGATAGCCATTAAAGTCCTCCAGGTCAAAGGACTAAGCTGAGAAGGACAGAAACCAAAGTATGAGGATACCTCGGCTATAAGGGAAGGGATACCGCCCCGGAAACCTGCCTCTATATACGCCTCAAAGACGGCCACCTCATTTGTCCCTCCATCTAGGGCACGCTCGAACACAGAAGGACTTCTCAGCCCCACCAAAGGAGGAATCGTGTATTTCCTCCGAATATCAGCAAGATCCTCCTCCCGGATCTCAGAACGCGGACCATCATCGAGAAAGCAGGAGCGACGCTACCTCAGGGGCACCATCGGGACCGCTTCGCTATCAGCATCCGGAACCTCTCCCCACGTAGGAACATGAGATTAGAAAGGATTGGCGAAAAGACAATGTGGCCTTATACGGACACCCACGAACGAAGCTGGGAACGCGGGAAGGTCGAGATGATTTTCATCTTTCTTGTCTAGAAATCAAGAAGCTCGAGATGGGTTGCAGTTGTTAAGAGTATCGCGAGCCTTTATATATACCAAGATCATTCTTCCTCACAGAGCCGGAAAAGGAAATATGATGTTTCCGAATAGCCCAGAGAATCCTCGGCATAGACGACCAATCCATAAAAAGGAAGTTCGATCCCCGCAGTAGAAAAAGGGAATCCTTCCTAAAAAGGAAGTTTTGCAAAAAATGAATCAGATATATGCCGAAATTTCCTCCTAAAGATGATTCAACTTGTATGCCCCTCGAAGCATCCGGATCCCATCGACAAAATCTTGCACCAGCCCCGGACCTACGTCAAGAATCACATTCAAATGTTCCAGCCTTATCCTCAGAAATCATAAAGGCTCCTGGCTTCATCATCTGCGACAGGCCCGAGAGTCTAAGAAGACACTACTAGGCCCCGGCCTACTTCAGGGGAACAAGTCCTCCTCCGGGTTCAGAATGCAGCTTCGGCCTAAGAGGGACCCAGGAAAGCGGGATTACTGGAACGATGTCCTGCCTAAGGGAAGCCTGCTGAGAATGAGCAACTCCGGTTGACTTGAGTGCACAGGTTATTCCTCGAATTCAGTGACGAAATCGAGAAATAAAGGGCAAACTGTTGAGGGAAAATACTCACGTATTGAATTTCTCCAGACCCTGGGCAGGACACCGGCCTCCGGGTCCCTGCTAGGAGACGCTCCGGGTCCAACCCGTGCGACCATCCCTTCCTCTAGGTTAAATGGAAATCTTCCAATATGGGGATACTTCCATATTTCCGAATATGGAAGGGCCTAACCCTATTGGCCAACTAGAACCGACCTAGAAACGACTATATAAGGGGAGCCCAAACCCTAGTACAAGGGATTGACACTTTGAGACTAAGAGATTAGAGCTAGGCGGCTAGAACTAAGGTTCATACTCAAATCTATTGTAGTTCCGGCTTGTTTACTCAATAAAACATCT
This sequence comes from Brassica juncea, assembly GCA_018703725.1. NCBI lineage: Eukaryota > Viridiplantae > Streptophyta > Magnoliopsida > Brassicales > Brassicaceae > Brassica > Brassica juncea. The sequence goes on from CM031936.1 coordinate 23,973,963, forward strand.
CTTTCAGTCTCATTACTCATAAATCTTACGAAACACAAGGCTTGTCCATCGTTCCGTAGTACTCGCAAAGATCCTACACAAAAATCCCCTAACAATTTTCATATATAGAGTTAAGAGTTGAAAAACATGTTTCTACTGGAAAAACTATAATGATACATAACTATAGTTAAGTATGTTTGTGGGAATCGAAATTCACACCGTCAATTTCCGATAAATAAGATTGCAGAGGAAAGCCAAGTAAACCCGACTTTCCTTGAAGGTCCGGATTCTCTGCGTTGCCACACGAAATCGATAAAGTAAACAGAAGACAAAGATGGGAATTGTAATATTTGCCCGAAGGCGTTGTATTAGATGAAAGAAACGAGTACAAGGATTCTCCGAAAGACAGAGAGATTTGCGATTAAAGAAAAGATAGAGTCGCAGGCAGCCAAATGTCCTAAGCCTTGCTCCGCTAGTCTAACCACCTAAACCCTAGTTCTTCTAAGCTAGCAGGATGCTCTAAGTCTAATTTTCGGATTTTCGGGATCCCTTCTCCTCTACTCTTGCTCTCCTTATATACCCACACCTAGGTCGGTTTGCCTTAGGATGATGGACCTCGCCTTTGGGCCCAAGCTTATCTCTTCAGAAAATGTTCCATTTTTGTCGGTCTTCGTAATTATCCTCGAGTTTTCCGCTATCTTTCGGTGACTTGATGTTTATCCGACGTTTCGGGAAATCGGATAAACCGTCATAGCCTGATTGGGCCTGAATTCTGAAAATTCGTAAGTAAGTCTGTGGACTTGTCTTAAGTCGTTAAACGTTTTATACGATTTCTCGGAAAGATGATCTTTCTCGAAGAATAAACTGTATAGCTTAAAGGATCGATGTTCAAGTTAATCGATCTTTGTTTTGTACGATATCTTCTACGAGAATTCCAATCCCTCTAGTTTCTATCGTAAAACATCGAGGATGATTCCAACCGAATCGAAAGATGTTTATTCCGTAGCCTTGATTGTACCAAAGTCACGAGGATTGATCCGAACAAGCCAAGATGGGATCAGACCGAGCACGATGGGACCGAGACCAGGACGAGGGCCGTGGACCGGCGCCAGACCAGGGTGCCGCCGGCGCCAGGCCGGCCCCTGTCCCGCGTGCCGCCGGCGCCAGGCCGGCCCCTGTCCCGCGTGCCGCCGGCGCCAGGCCGCGGTGCCACCGGCGCCAGGCCGGCCCGCGTGACGGGTGCCGCCGGCGCCAGGCCGGGGTGCCGCCGGCGCCAGGCCGGCCCGGGTCCTGATGTCTTGCATATTTACATGTTTTTAGCTATCATATCTTATGCATTTTTGCTCATTTAGATTAGGCATTAGGCATCTTTAGGCTCATTTTGCATTCATAAGTCCCTATTAGGTGTTGGAGCACACTTTGGAGATATTGAAGATGTTTGGGAGTTTTGTGATGAAAAAGAAGGGTTTAAAGATGAACATGGACAGAGGCCTTAGGAATACCTTCTGATGCTAATATTTGGTGGAGACATGGCATTCTGAGTTAGCTTTCCAATGGAAGTGGTTTCAAGACATTTGGAGCTATATTGGAGGAGTTATGATCAATTGAGTAGAAGCATGTCAAGCAACCCGGGTGAGCACACCCGAGTCCAACCATCAAACCTCGCCTGGACAAGCTCAGGACGCGGCCAGGACGACCCGGGGACAAGCACCCGCACAGGAACGAGGGACTGGCATGCGGCCTGGCACACGCGGGCTGCACTGCCCGCACGGGACTGACGGACTGGACGCCCAAGGACGCACCCGACCTTGCCTCACCCGCGCACCAGAAGACACCCGACAGCACCTGCCCGACCTGGACGACCCGCACGTTCCGATGCCAGACGAGCTCCGGACGCGTCCAGCACCACCCGGACCAGGACACTCGGACATCCCACAGTTCCCACTACCCGCGTACCAGCCTGTGCACCCGACTAGTATCACCCGGCCAGCACCACCCGCACGTCCTGCCACCAGCTGGACGCCCACCACGCGGCCGAACACACCCGGCCTAGAGAGGCCGCACGGCCTGGACGCCGGACGAGCAGGACATACCCGGCTGGTCACACCCGGCCATGGACCAGTCCAGCCTGCCCGGGTGTCCCACCCCCTTCCTTTCTTCCTAGCTTCTCATTGGTTGAAAATCAAGTTGGCCAAGGACCTTTTAGTAATTTTTATTTTATGTTTCTAAGGGTTTCCAAGCCCCATATAAATACTCTTGTATCCCCTTTGAGGGACTTATCTCATTTTCTATCGAAGAACACATTAAACCTCTTGAGTAAAGTTTCATCTTGATTCATAATCTCATCTTGTCTTTGTGTTCTTGATTGTTTGATTTCATATCCTTTCTTTCTCTATATGTTTAAGCTTGAATCTATCATGGGTTTAAGAGTAAGCATGTGGATTAGTGAGTAGATCCTTCTAAGATCCATGGGTTAGGGTGATAGAGAGTGATTAAGTTAGATCCAAGGTGTCTATTGTTAGATCTATCATTTCCTTGCATAGATTTGGTGTTTTTAAAGCTATATTTGAGTTGGCCTCTCAAGCATAGAGCTATAGGCATTTCATGCCCGGAAGGTGTTCTATGAAATGCCTGAACCAACTCATCTATGTTTTTAGCTTGCTTTGCCTAAGGGATTAGTTGTCAAAGGAGCTAGGATTGCTATTAGACTCATTCTCCATGTTTGCTTTGATCATTACAGCCAAAGGGATTTGGTGTACTTGGGTGATCATTGCAAAAGAGCATTCATCTAGGGATAGAGCTTGCTTAGTTTTGTTGTCTAGGCATAAGGATTAGATTGATTGAAAAGTTAGCATCTTGGATTGAAGCTTAATCATTTGATATCAAGTCCCTATACCCATGGGTCTCACTCTCCTCATAAGAAAGAAAGTTCAATCTTTTATTGCATTTTTAATATTGTCTTAGTTTCTAAATCATCCTCTCATCTTGATAGACTTAGATTAAGCATGAACTTGCATTCCCTTTGCATTAGAATCTCTTAGAATTGGATTGACATCTTGTATTCTACAACATTTGATAAGGACCTGAAAAGTCTTATCATCAAATTGGCGCCGTTGCCAAGTTCTAAGTTGATTTTGACATTGGGATTTAGTTATTTGCTTGAGACTAAGTCATTTTTCTTTTTATTGTATCTTGTGATATTGGTTCTTGCCTCTTCTATCTTTGACTTTCAGGTGTATGATCACAAGAAGCAGAGGGGCATCCAACTTGGTTCCTACTGTTGAAGAGATTGCTGCACTTGAGAGGGAGATAGCTAGACAAAGAAGAGAAGTAGAGCAACAGGCTCATCTTCAAAGGTTGGGGTTTGAGATGGAGAATCTGCCTCAAGATGGTAATGTCCAAGGGGACAATGGTCCAAGAGCTGAAAATCCTAGACCACCACGCCAGCCACATCACCAACCACGCCAAGCAAGAGCCATTGGAGCCTATGACCAACCTCACATTCATGGTCATAGGTTGGGAATCAGAGCACCAGCTGTGGAGAACAACAACTTTGAGATCAAATCAGGGCTGCTGCATTTGATTGAGAACAACAAGTTTCATGGCCTTGCTGTGGAGGATCCCCTTGATCACTTGGACACATTTGATAGCTACTGTAGCTTGTCCAAGATTAATGGAGTTTCTGAAGATGCTTTCAAGCTGAGGTTGTTTCCATTCTCTTTGGGAGACAAGGCACATCTATGGGAGAAGGCTGTTCCAAGTGACTCTATCACTACTTGGAATGAGTGCAAGAGAGCATTCCTAGAGAAATTCTTCTCTACCTCAAGAACAGCCAAGATCAGAAATGAGATCTCTAGCTTTCAGCAGAAGAACCTTGAGAGCTTTAGTGAAGCATGGGAGAGGTTCAAGGGTTATTGGTCTCAATGCCCACATCATGGCTTTACCAAGGAGAGTTTGCTTAGTACCTTCTACAGAGGTGCTCTACCAGAGTTCAGGAGCAGATTGGACACAGCCAGCAATGGGTTCTTCTTGGGCAGAACTGAGCAGGATGCTGAGGAGCTGGTGGAAAACATGGCCAGGAGTGACTCAGTCTACAGTGAGGAGCATGATAGGGCCAACAGAGGCACTGATGAAGATGATCCGCACACAAGAAAGGCCCTGAAATCTCTCCAAGAAAAGTTGGACAAGCTTCTTGTAGAGAAGGCTAAGCAAGAGCAGCTTAACTCCATTGGGAACCAGCAACAGCAACAGCCTGCTAGGACTACTGAAGTTCATGGTGTAGAAGGTCAAGAGGAGCTGTGCTTCATCAATTCTAATGGCACATGGTATAGGAAAGAGCCCAACTTCCAATACCAAAACAACTACCAGCAAAGACCTTACTACAACAATCAACAAGGAGGTTACCAAGCAAACCAGCCTACTCAGCCCCAAGGAGGCTCTTCTCAAGCTCAGGCTCCAAGTTCAAACTTGGAGTCCATGTTTAAACAACTCTTAGAAGCTCAAGAGAAGAATGCTAGGAGTATTGGAGATGAGTTCAAGAATATCCACGCCAAGATTGATGGAACTTATTCTGATCTCAACAACAAGTACATGCAACTTGCCTCTCATCTCAAAGCTTTGGAGAGCCAAGTTGCATCCATGTCTTCATCATCCAAGAATCCAATGGGATCTCTACCAGGGAAACCAGAGAAGAACCCTAAGGACACTTGCAATGTTATCATCTCCACTTCTTCAGGGATTGCATTGAGTGATCATAAGAATGATGTTGATGAGATTGAGAGGCTAGTGCTTGGAAATCAGATTGAACATGATAAGAGACTGGTTGTGGCCACTGCTGAAGCTAGAGCTGTGAAGAGAGCTGATAAGAAGGTTCAAGGACAGATTGATGAACCTAAGGTTGAGACACAAGTTGAGAAGAGTGCTAACCTCCAGCTGAAAGAAGTGAAGGAAGAAGACAATGAGTTTGAGCTATCACCCTATAATAAGCTCCCTTACCCTCAAAGGTTCCTCACCAAAGCTCAGAAAAAAGTGGTCTCCAAATTCAGAAAAGACCTCAGTGATATTGGAGTCAAGCTTCCAGAGATCAGCAATATGCATGCTGCTCATGTCCAAATGATGCTCATAAAGGACATTCTCACCCACCAAGCTGAAGTGGCTGAACTTTTGGACATCTCACTTCTGAAGATTGATCCACCAATCCCTCCCAAGTCCCTCCCTAAGCTTGAGTCTCAAGGGAAGTTCACATTGTCTTGCTCTCTTGGTAAACTAACTATGGATGATGCTCTTGTTGATAGTGGAGCTAGTGTGAATGTCATCTCCTTGGATATGGTGCAGCATATTGGGATTGAAAGCATGGAAACAGATACTCCTCCTCTCACCTTTGGGGATTCCTCTTCTACAACCCCACTTGGCATAATCAAGGACTTTCCCTTGAAGATTGGATCCTGCACCATACCTATTGACCTCACTGTTTTGAATATGGCATCTGCAGAAAGAGTCCCTTTGATCCTTGGCACTCCTTTCCTCACAACAGTTGGAGCTTGCATTGACTTTCCCAACAAGAAGGTCACTCTCATGCATGTCAACAAAGCTGTCTCCTATCCTCTCCAGCCCCCACTCGAATCAGACTATTGTGGGACAATAACTCATGCTGCACAAGCCGTTGAGAAGCCCCAAGATGAAGAGGTTGTTGGTAAGAAAGAAGGTCTTGATGGAGAGTGTTCTAAGGAGTTGTGTGTTGAGCACTTGGAAAGTGCTAAAAGAGAGGGGATGGGTGGAGCCTCAAAGGCCACTCATGGCAAGAAGAAGATAGTGAAAGAGCCTCATCCTCCACCTCTTGATTTGCTCTCACACACTCTCACTCTCCTTCCAAAGAAGCTCAAGGATGGAGCCATTGAGTACAAGATCAAGCATAAGGGCAGGTCCACACCATTCTCAAATGCTAGAGCCATCATCACTCCTCAGCTCCAAGATGACCCAATCAAGCTTCAAGAGCTTCTCTCTCAGGTCCTCACCATCACACTTGAAGGTGGGAAGGATCCTCCTTCTCACTAGTTCAAGAGACAAGGTAGTCAAGCTAAGTGACTCAAAACAAGCTCACTTGGGAGGAAGTCCCATGGTTATCCTTGTACATAGTTTTGAAATTTCAATTCTCTTTTAAGTTTTTAATAAAAGTGGTCAAGATTTTCAGGTTGAGCCAAGCACTAGAGGAGAGAAGAATGGTGGTGAACCACTTGAGCCCCATGATCCATGTAGCAGCCTCCTCTAGTTGCTATGAACCAAGCCAGCTTCTAGTCATGCCACAAGCACCATACCCAAATCTCCTCGTGTGGTATCACTCCAACCCTTCTTGTATATACATTTGCTTTTATCTTGTTGGGGTATCTCCTTCTCTCTTACTCACACAGAGACTGTGTGATTTAAGTGTGGGGGAGGTACCGGATATTTGATCATGTTTGCTTTGTGATCTTGAGTCTCATGCATTGCATTGTACATTCATAAGTGCATAGAAAATCTAAAAAATTTTAAATTTTTGAATCATGTAAGATTGCATCACTTGCATCCTTAGGATTGAGTCTAGAGCATATAGGTTGCATTCATTTGCATATGGAGCATTGCCTTGTAAAGAACACTCGTTTGCACTGAATTTGACACCCTAGTTAAACATATCAAGTAGCTTAAGCATCTTTTGGAAAGCTTGCATGCTTTGAGCCTTGAAAACTCTTCTTGAAACTTGCTTGCTTGCTTGATATTGGCATTGTTCTTAAGACCAGCTCCATCCTGAACTTAGACTTGAATGAACTTAATCTCTCTTGCATATGGGCATTTGCATACTTGATCATGGATCTCATACACATTTGGGTTATCTTTTTCCATTGTACCACCCTTTGTTAACCCAAATGGCACTCCCTTACCCTTGAACCCTATCCATTCTTTGAAGCCTACATTGATTTGCTTGAGTGAGGCCTCTTTTGATAGCTTGTCATGTGCAAAATCTTGAGAGTATTGGGAGCGACATGGATTTGTTCTCATCTCTTGCTAGCATAGGGTCATCATTTGAGCTAGCTTCTAGGATGGTGAGTGAAGTGCTTGTTGCCTAATTGTTTACATTTTGGGTTTGGGGATGTGACAAAGTTGAGATTGATGAACAAAAAGTTTTGATAAAGAAAAGCCCTAGGGACCTAGAAATAATAAAAAAAATGAAAAGCTCTTAGTTGAAGTCTTTGACCTTCCCCCTCATGCATATATAAAAAAATAAAAAAAAAAGAAGAAAAAGAAAAGAAAAGAAAAAGAAAAAAAAAAAAAAAAAGAGATTCAATAAGATAGTGGGGAAGGAAAGATTTAAGAGTTAGAGTTTAGAATGTGAATAGAGGTCCTTAGAGGTAGCATCATGAGAAAGAAAATGTTCATTGGGTGAGTGATGTGAGTATGTTTTCATTTTGGGTTATGGGATGAATTAAGAGGGGTGTAGAACTTGTAATCACTTAGGATTTGGGTAGAATGATGAGGATGGATCCATGTATGCATGAATTGCTCCTAGTCTTAGATAAATTTTGCATAATGATCAAGCTCCTTGATTTTTGAGTGATTGCCACCTTGAAATGATGCATTGAACCCTCCTTTTCATCCATATTAGACCATTTGATCACCTAGCCAAATGATTGAGATCATGTGCCCATTTGTGAGACTTCACCTTGTGTGTGTGTGTGTGAATCAATGTGAGGGCTGGTTAAGAGAACATGTTAGTTGATAGGCATTGCATCTTGTGTAGAGGCATAAGAGTCATTGATAGGCCTTGTGAAGCTAGAGCATAATAAGAAAGTTTTGCTCATGCTATTTGCTATGTTTCTTTAGGATGTCAGGTTGAGTGCTATGAGTGTTTCCTGTGGCTTTGTTCCCATCCTTGCATCCACCCCCCTTGTGTTTGAAAAGTTTACTTGAGGACAAGCAAAGGTCTAGTGTGGGGGAGTTGATGTCTTGCATATTTACATGTTTTTAGCTATCATATCTTATGCATTTTTGCTCATTTAGATTAGGCATTAGGCATCTTTAGGCTCATTTTGCATTCATAAGTCCCTATTAGGTGTTGGAGCACACTTTGGAGATATTGAAGATGTTTGGGAGTTTTGTGATGAAAAAGAAGGGTTTAAAGATGAACATGGACAGAGGCCTTAGGAATACCTTCTGATGCTAATATTTGGTGGAGACATGGCATTCTGAGTTAGCTTTCCAATGGAAGTGGTTTCAAGACATTTGGAGCCATATTGGAGGAGTTATGATCAATTAAGTAGAAGCATGTCAAGCAACCCGGGTGAGCACACCCGAGTCCAACCATCAAACCTCGCCTGGACAAGCTCAGGACGCGGCCAGGACGACCCGGGGACAAGCACCCGCACGGGAACGAGGGACTGGCATGCGGCCTGGCACACGCGGGCTGCACTGCCCGCACGGGACTGACGGACTGGACGCCCAAGGACGCACCCGACCTTGCCTCACCCGCGCACCAGAAGACACCCGACAGCACCTGCCCGGCCTGGACGACCCGCATGTTCCGATGCCAGACGAGCTCCGGACGCGTCCAGCACCACCCGGACCAGGACACTCGGACATCCCACAGTTCCCACTACCCGCGTACCAGCCTGTGCACCCGACTAGTATCACCCGGCCAGCACCACCCGCACGTCCTGCCACCAGCTGGACGCCCACCACGCGGCCGAACACACCCGGCCTAGAGAGGCCGCACGGCCTGGACGCCGGACGAGCAGGACATACCCGGCTGGTCACACCCGGCCATGGACCAGTCCAGCCTGCCCGGGTGTCCCACCCCCTTCCTTTCTTCCTAGCTTCTCATTGGTTGAAAATCAAGTTGGCCAAGGACCTTTTAGTAATTTTTATTTTATGTTTCTAAGGGTTTCCAAGCCCCATATAAATACTCTTGTATCCCCTTTGAGGGACTTATCTCATTTTCTATCGAAGAACACATTAAACCTCTTGAGTAAAGTTTCATCTTGATTCATAATCTCATCTTGTCTTTGTGTTCTTGATTGTTTGATTTCATATCCTTTCTTTCTCTATATGTTTAAGCTTGAATCTATCATGGGTTTAAGAGTAAGCATGTGGATTAGTGAGTAGATCCTTCTAAGATCCATGGGTTAGGGTGATAGAGAGTGATTAAGTTAGATCCAAGGTGTCTATTGTTAGATCTATCATTTCCTTGCATAGATTTGGTGTTTTTAAAGCTATATTTGAGTTGGCCTCTCAAGCATAGAGCTATAGGCATTTCATGCCCGGAAGGTGTTCTATGAAATGCCTGAACCAACTCATCTATGTTTTTAGCTTGCTTTGCCTAAGGGATTAGTTGTCAAAGGAGCTAGGATTGCTATTAGACTCATTCTCCATGTTTGCTTTGATCATTACAGCCAAAGGGATTTGGTGTACTTGGGTGATCATTGCAAAAGAGCATTCATCTAGAGATAGAGCTTGCTTAGTTTTGTTGTCTAGGCATAAGGATTAGATTGATTGAAAAGTTAGCATCATGGATTGAAGCTTAATCATTTGATATCAAGTCCCTATACCCATGGGTCTCACTCTCCTCATAAGAAAGAAAGTTCAATCTTTTATTGCATTTTTAATATTGTCTTAGTTTCTAAATCATCCTCTCATCTTGATAGACTTAGATTAAGCATGAACTTGCATTCCCTTTGCATTAGAATCTCTTAGAATTGGATTGACATCTTGTATTCTACAACATTTGATAAGGACCTGAAAAGTCTTATCATCAGGTCCCGCGTGCCGCCGGCGCCAGGCCGGCCGGCGTGAAGGGTACCGCCGGCGCCAGGCCGGGGTGCCGCCGGCGCCAGGCCGGCCCACGTCCCGCGTGCCGCTGGCGCCAGGCCGGGGTGCCGCCGGCGCCAGGCCGGCCCGCGTCCCGTGTGCCGCCGGCGCCAGGCCGGGGTGCCGCCGGCACCTGGCCGGCCCGCGTCCCGCGTGCCGCCGGCGCCAGGCCGTCTTGCCGTCCGTGGATTTTCCGTTGCTCGATCTTCCCCCGCTAGTCGTTCGTGCGGGAAATTTTCGAGTTTGGAAGGATCTTTAGCCGTAGATTTCGAGATAACCATTTTTGACCCCAACAGTTAGCCCCCCAGCTCGTAAGATCGGAGACGATTTTGCGGGCGAGTGATTTGAATTTTTTGAAAATCGAAATTTTCGGCTAAGGATTTTTCCGCAGGAAACCTGTGTCATCACCCCCTTTTTCTTATAAATAGCCAGCCTTCCCTTCTCATTCTTCACATCTTTTCAAATTCTCTCTTCTTCTCTCTCAAGAAAGAAAATGTCTTCATCCCAAGTTGAAAAGAATGATTCTGATGTTGAGATGGGTGAGGCCGGCCAAGCTCCGTCGGTTCCAGCCAGCCAAGCTCCGGCCGTTCAGGCCGTTCAGGAGGCTACTCCGTCCCTCATTGATGGGTTTGATTCTTTCAAGGCTAAGCTATCCCGGCGTAGTGCTGCGAAAGGCTCAAAGCGGGCGAGGACTGAGACGCCCGATGTTCCTTCCGCGGCTCCAACTCCTTTGCCTGCTCCTTCGGTTTCCAGCCCCGAAGTCCCATCCGATGCCCCCCCCCCCCCCGTCTACGGAAGGGGTTATTGTTCTCGAACAGACTCTTGATGTTCAGAACTATCCATCGGGTTCTTCGACTGCTCCGATCGTGATCTCCGGAAGAGAGGACGCGATAGAATCTGCACCTCTTCCCCCGGCAAAGAGGGAACTCGTCTTGGGACTGCCAGTGGCTGGTGCCGCGCCGTTGCCCAAGGGAAGGGCAAGGGCTGGCGCGGCATCCGGGGTGAAAAAGAAGCGGGGTGCGAAGAGCGAGGAAAGCGAACTCTCAGAGCCGTTGGCGCGTCATCATTCCAAGGTTTGATTTTAATTTGTTTGCAATTCTTGCACCGTTTTTTTTACGATGATACTTACTCCTTCCTTTTTGCGGGCAGTTTGTGTCGCTGATTGACGGAATGCTTGGCGAGTGCGAGTCGGAAGTCATTCGTCTATCGAAGGAACTGGAGTCGTCGCAGGAAGCGCTGAAGCGCACTAAGGCTGCATTGCAGACTGTCGAGGACACCCATGCTGCCCAGACGTCCCAGCTTGAGGTTCGTATCAGCGATCTTGAGCGCGACCTTGGGAAGACCGCGAGTTCGTTACTCAAGGTGAAGAAAGAGAAGAGGAGTAAATCCTCGGAAGTCCGCCGTCTTCAGGAGAAGGTTCAGGCTCACGAGGAGATGAACGCCCGTAGATCCTCGGAGGTTGCCGATGCCCGCGACGACTTCTTTGGTCGTCTGACGAGGATGGCCATCCTGTTTGAGTCCTTGATAGCCATCCGCAAGAGGGATTTGGCTTTAGCGGGGATCGAGGGGAGTTTGAATGAGCTCGAGTTGCTTCGAGGTAACGAGGCCCCGTCTTTGGACTTGGAGGATGCCAGATTATCATCCTGTAAAGGAGAGTGGGCGGCCACCGAGGGAGATTTTGATTCAATCCTTACCGGCCTGCAAGCCGAATGCACCCTTGCTCCGACCTCCGAAGACTCAGAAGATCAGGAGCGCACGGGAGAAGATTGCGAGGTTGGCGCGGACGAGGCGGGTAGTGGCGATGCGACTGAGGGAGGCGACGGCGAGGCTATCCCTGTCGCGAGTAAGGATGAAGATGACGCTCCTGGGAGTGTCTAGGTTTATCAATCCCTTCTGGGATTTCGTTTTTTATGTGTTTCGGCCGTTAAGAGGCCATGATGTATTTACCGGGACTGGCCGTTGGTGGCTTCGAATCCCTGCCCCTTTTTTGGGGTTTTGTTTGAATTTCGGCAGTCTCAATCTATGAAACGTTTTCGATTATTTATGAACTTCAGTTTTTTTTTGAAGTATGAGAAAGAGGGTGTGAGTTGTCGTCTCATTCCTAGTTCCCCGATGATCACCGCACCTATTGTTTGCATAAAGTGAGATTTTCCGCGGTTTACCGATTTACACGAAAAATTCGTGAAACGAATAGGCTTGAGTGAAGACACAAATTTTTGGATCTCGTATACCATACTATGTCTGTGAGATGTCAAGATCCAGCGTGGCTGGGTTTAGGGCAAGACCTAGGTTTACTCTCGGACTGAGGCTTTGCGATGACAAATCGGCTTTCGTTTTGCCTGTTTGCGATTTTAACCTGACTCGTACCGTTTAAAATCCGCGAATTGTTGTCGGCTTATATGATTTGTTTGGGCGTGAGTCGAGCTACTTCCTTTACGAAGAGCTAGACCAAAATTTTGGATTTCTTGTATAGCGCGCTATGTTTATCCTTGTCGGATGTAAGAGAGCCTACCCCTCGAAGGGCGGCTATTTGTCTGTTTAGGACGTTAGAGTTCGTTTGTTGTGATCAGCAACAACGAAATGATACTGTTTTGAGGTGCGTTTGTATGTTCAGAGACGAAGATTTCGTCTGCAATGTTTTGCGGAAAAGAATGTCCTTCAAGCGTTAGCGACGTCTCGCAGTGCTGAAGGTCGATTTTTCCTTATGCCGCATCTCGTTTTGAAACGCTTGCGGGTTTTGGGGATGTCTTTTGCGAATGTTCGCAGCCAGAAAACTGTTGTTTCCGTTTTGGACGCGGGACCAAGGGGTCGCGTAAGTTTGACCCAGGGAGAAGCGTCTACATTCACAGTGCTTCGTGAAGTGTTGGCCATCCGGGATTTGTTTTTTGGATGTGATAATCGCTTAGTGGATACTAGATCTGTTGTTGTGGCTGTTTCGGCTGATTTTGAAAAAGTCGTGAAAAAGTTTCAAAAATTTTAGAGTCTTCGAAATTTGTGGGAGTATACGAGTATACGTACCCACTCCCCCCCCCTTTTTTTAAATTGGGGGGATAGCTGAATCCGCCGGTTGGCGAGTTGCCTACGTACCCTTGTCTAGGGATCAAGCCATCTCCTAGTTCTTTTGTACCACGTTTTATCGTTTAGTGGTAGTATTTTTTGAGGTGCATCGCATTCCAAGTTCTCGGGATTTTGACGTCTTGCATGTTTGCGATTTGGTATGAGCCTGGTCGGACTACTTTTATGACTTTGTACGGTCCTTCCCAGTTTGCTCCCAGTTTTCCTGCGTTTCGTTTGGCAGTGTTTTGGAAGACTTTGCGTAAGACTAAATCGCCTTCTTTGAACCTGCGATGGCATACGTTTGAGTTGTAGTACCTTGCGGCAGCGTGCTGGTAATTCTGGATTCGAATGAGTGCCTGGTCGCGGCGTTCATTGATGAGATCGAGATTGTCCAGCATCATAGCGTCGTTTAAATCCTCTCTTTCGGGGAGGAATCTTCTCCGTACTCCGGGGAATTCTACTTCCGCGGGGATCATACATTCCGTTCCGTAAACGAGGGCGAATGGAGTTTCACCCGTAGCCCGTCTTGGGGTTGTACGATGCGACCAAAGAACTCCTTCGAGCTCCTCTGCCCATCGCCCCTTCTTGGCGTCTAGGCGTTTCTTGAGTCCGTCAAGGACGGTTTTGTTGATGGTTTCTGCATGTCCGTTGCATTGCGGATATCTGGGAGTTGACTTTGTAAGTCGTATTTTCCATTTTTCGCAGAATGCTTCGAATCGAGCAGAGATAAATTGAGATCCATTATCTGTTACGATTTCGTACGGGACCCCATGTCTAGTTATGATATGTTTCCAGACGAAGTTCTCGACTTGTGTGTCTTTGATACTTGCGTAGGATTCTGCTTCTATCCATTTGGAAAAGAAATCCGTAAGGACTAGGAGGAAGGGCTTTTGTTTTGATGGGTGCATAGGTCCGACGATGTCCATGGACCATCGCATGAAAGGATAGGGGGACGAGATTGAGGAGAGGATCTCCGCGGGTTGATGGATTGTCGGAGCATGCCTTTGGCATTTCTCGCACTTCCGGGCGAATTTCTCGCAGTCTTTTACCATGGTTGGCCAATAATAACCGTGGCGTTTGATTTTGACCGCGAGAGATCTTCCGCCAAAATGATTTCCGCATGATCCAGAATGGACCTCTTCCATGATTCTTCTCGCCCTTTCCCCTTCTGCGCATGTCATGAGAGGACCAGAGAAACACCACTTATAAATTTCTCCCTCTATCGTGACGTACCGTGCCGCTTGGGTTTTCACTTTACGAGCTGCCCATTTTTCGGCGGGTAAGGTTCCATTCACGATATAGGCTCGGATTGGTTCTAACCAAGGGCTGTCGCAGCTATACTCGGTTGGGTTCACATCCGCTTCCGGTTGATCCTCGGCTTCTTCCGCATCTTCAATCTCGTCCCGGATTAGATTGACGACCACTGGTGGTCCGATGCTTGGATGCTCGATGAATTCGACCGGGATTACTCTTTGGAGCCCTGGATCTGAGCTTGAGGCGAGGGCAGCCAAGGCGTCGGCCTGGACGTTTTCCGAGCGAGGAATTCTGGTCAGGGCGAACTGGTCGAAATTTCGAGCCAGTTCTTGGACGAGTTTTAGATATGCGTCCATCCTTTCGTCTCTTGCCTCATATTCTCCGCTGTATTGATTGGCGACTAACTGAGAATCGCAGTAAGCGTGAATATTACGGATTTTTAACCCATGGGCCAGCCACAAGCCTGCGACGAGTGCTTCATATTCTGCCTCATTGTTTGAAGCATGAAAAGCCAATCGGAAAGACTGTTCTAGGATTTCCCCGTTATTAGAGGTGAGTCGTATTCCGATTCCGGATCCTTGTTTGGACGAAGATCCGTCGACGTGGAGAACCCAAGTTGAGTTTGGTTCCTCGTTAGTCATGCTTCTAGTGGGTAACTCTACCAAGAAATCCGCAAGTACTTGGGACTTTGCACATGTCCTTGGGCGATATTCGACGTCGTATTCACTCAGTTCGATTGCCCATTTTGCGAGCCTACCGGATTGACTCGGACTATGCAGGATTATCCGCAGCGGGAACGTGGTGAGAACCACTATAGTATGAGACTGGAAATATGGTCTTAGTTTTCTTGCCGAGGTTATGACGGCGAATGCTAATTTTTCCATTAGCGGGTATCGAGTTTCCGCATCCAGTAACGTCTTGCTTACGTAAAAGATTGGCTTTTGTTTGCCGCGTTCTTCTCGTATCAAGACGCCATTGACTGCCGTTGCGGAAACTGCGATATAGAGGAAAAGAGGTTCACCTTCCACCGGTTTTGCGAGGACTGGTGGAGTGGCCAGGTAATGTTTCAACTGTTGGAAAGCTTTTTCACATTGCTCGGACCATTCGAACTTCTTGTTTCCCTTCAATGTTTCGTAAAACGGTAGGCACTTATCCGTGGAGCGCGAGATGAAACGGTTCAAAGCCGCGACTCTTCCGGTTAGCCTCTTGACTTCTCGCTTGGTTCTCGGGGAGGCCATCTCTATCAGTGCGTCGATTTTTTTAGGGTTGGCCTCGATTCCGCGATACGTTACGAGGTATCCGAGGAATTCTCCTGATGCCACCGCATATCTACATTTCGCCGGGTTGAGTTTCATGTTATGCTGGTTGAGTCGTGCAAAATATTCCTCTTGGTGGGCTATATGATCGTGTTCGTCAAGAGATTTTACGAGCATATCATCGATGTATACTTCCATAGTTTTTCCGAGTTGCTCGGCAAACATTTTGTTGACGAGTCGCTGATATTTTGCACCCGCGTTCTTAAGACCGAAAGGCATTACCTTGTAGCAATACGTTCCGCGGTCTGTGATGAATGCAGTTTTTTCGCGGTCGTCAGGATTCATCATGATCTGATTGTATCCGGAAAAAGCGTCCATGAATGACAGAGGCTTGTTTCCCGCGGTTGCTTCGACCAGTCGGTCGATGTGTGGGAGCGGGAAGCAATCCTTTGGACAGGCTTTATTCAGATCCGTGAAATCGACACAGACTCGCCACTTGCCGTTCTTCTTTTTTACCACGACAGGATTGGCAAGCCAGTCCGGATACCTGACTTCTGTTATCGACCCTACTTTGAGGAGTCTTTCGACTTCCTCGTTGACTGCGGTGGCACGCTCAGGTCCCAGCTTTCGTCTCTTTTGCTTTACGGGTTTGTGAGTCGGGTCGATGTTAAGTTCGTGACATGTTACGCTAATGTCAATTCCGGGCATGTCCTCCGCAGCCCAAGCGAACGTACTGAGGTTCTTTTTGAGGCATGCGATGAGCTCTGCTTTTATCGGTTCGCGGAGGTTGGCTCCGATTTCGATGCACCGTTCCGGGAAGGAATCGTCGAGGCAGATTGAGACCACCGGTTCGTAGCTTGGTTCACGCTTCCCTTCCAGGGCCTCCGCTCTTTGGGACTGCCAGACAGTTTCCGGCGAATCGTGAATCGTTTGCTTTTTCCGAGAGGTCTCGATTTCGGAATTTTTCCGTTTTAGTTCGGTAGCGAGGTAGATTTGCGCTGCTCCGTGACTACCATGTATTGTTTCGACCCCGAAAGGTGTCGGGAACTTGAGGCATAGGTGGAATGTCGATGGGATCGCTCTCATGGAGTTTAGCCAGGGTGTTCCAACTATCGCGTTATATGATGTTGGACCATCGATCACCAGGAATTCCACGTTTTTGGCGATGCTCCCGGCTCTGACTGAGAGGTTAGTCGAACCGAGGGGCATAAATTCCCCTGAGAGTCCGAATACTGGGCTGGGGTCATCTGTAAGGATGCTTAGATCGACGCCCATCCTCTCGAGGGTGCTTTTATAGATAATATTAGCCGAGCAACCGGTGTCGACTAATACCCTTGCTACGTCAATACCCTGGATCGTAAGTTCTATTACGAGGAGATTGTTGTGAGGTTTGGCTATACTAGCCGTTGCTTGATCCTCGAAAGATACGATGTTGCGGACTGACGAAGTAGCCATACTGAACTTCGATCAATTGGTGGTTTTTCGAGTTAGAGAATCCGTCCCCCCCTCCTTCTAGCGCCAAACTGTGGGAACCGAAATTCACACCGTCAATTTCCGATAAATAAGATTGCAGAGGAAAGCCAAGTAAACCCGACTTTCCTTGAAGGTCCGGATTCTCTGCGTTGCCACACGAAATCGATAAAGTAAACAGAAGACAAAGATGGGAATTGTAATATTTGCCCGAAGACGTTTTATTAGATGAAAGAAACGAGTACAAGGATTCTCCGAAAGACAGAGAGATTTGCGATTAAAGAAAAAGATAGAGTCGCAGGCAGCCAAACGTCCTAAGCCTTGCTCCGCTAGTCTAACCACCAAACCCTAGTTCTTCTAAGCTAGCAGGATGCTCTAAGTCTAATTTTCGGATTTTCGGGATCCCTTCTCCTCTGCTCTTGCTCTCCTTATATACCCACTCCTAGGTCGGTTTGCCTTAGGATGATGGACCTCGCCTTTGGGCCCAAGCTTATCTCTTCAGGAAATGTTCCATTTTCGTCGGTCTTCGTAATTATCCTCGAGTTTTCCGCTATCTTTCGGTGACTTGATGTTTATCCGACGTTTCAGGAAATCGGATAAACCGTCATAGCCTGATTGGGCCTGAATTCTGAAAAATCGTAAGTTAGTCTGTGGACTTGTCTTAAGTCGTTAAACGTTTTATACGATTTCTCGGAAAGACGATCTTTCTCGAAGAATAAACCGTATAGCTTAAAGGATCGATGTTCAAGTTAATCGATCTTTGTTTTATACGATATCTTCTACGAGAAATCCAATCCCTCTAGTTTCTATCGTAAAACATCGAGGATGATTCCAACCGAATTGAAAGATGTTTATTCTGTAGCCTTGATTGTACCAAAGTCACGAGGATTGATCCGAACAAGCCAAGATGGGATCAGGCCGAGCACGATGGGACCGAGACCAGGACGAGGGCCGTGGACCGGCGCCAGACCAGGGTGCCGCCGGCGCCAGGCCGGCCCGCGTGACGGGTGCCGCCGGTGCCAGGCCGGGGTGCCGCTGGCGCCAGGCCGGGGTGCCGCCGGCGCCAGGCCGGGGTGCCGCCGACGCCAGGCCGGGGTGCCGCCGACGCCAGGCCGGGGTGCCGCCGGCGCCAGGCCGGCCCGCGTCCCGCGTGCCGCCGGCGCCAGGCCGTCTTGCCGTCCGTGGGTTTTCCGTTGCTCGATCTTTCCTCCGCTAGTCGTTCGTGCGGGAAATCTTCAAGTTTGGAAGGATCTTTAGCCGTAGATTTCGAGATAACCATTTTTGATCCCAACAATGTTCAGGTTTTGTTTAGGTTATGATTAAGTGGTATTAAAACCTACATAAAAGTAAAAGTCCTTTCTCAGAAAAAAAACCTTACGTAAGAATCTCTATTGATTAATCATATTTAAATTTTCAAAAACTAATCCTAATCTCCATAAGAGATTATCAATCCAAAAAATAAAAACTTAGGCTAAACCAATATTTTTTTTGTCAGAAGTTACCTAAAGTTAAAGCGATATCATAGAAAAAAATGTTGACAGATATTATTCATCTCTGAAATGATAGTTTTCAACTTTTTCTTTGTTGTCAAAAACATCAAAGTGTACGCGAAAACACAAAAACGGATCAAATGCTGGTATAGACCATAAGGGGTAAAAAAAATCTCATATGGACCTATGCATTTTTCTTTTTATTTTACATTTAATTTTATATAAAAATCTAGATAAAATAACAAGAAAAACTGAGGATATAAACATATTTACTAACCCGTGCCATTAATATCCAACCCAGAATTTGACTCAGATTCAGACTCAAAAGCCCGACCCAACCTAACCCTAAATCTTCTTCTTCTTCACCTTTTCTTCTCCATTAATAATTCTTCCACCTTAAAACAAAAACAAAAATTTTCTTCAACCATCGACCAATTTTCTCTTTCTTATCCCAAATCGATCAACTCATAGCCATGTTTAATCAATTAAAATTTACCCTGAATCAAATTTCATTTTTACATATTAAATTCAAGATAAAGAAGAACGCAGAGTATTACTAGTACAAGTCGAATAAGTACAACTAGTACAACTAGATTAAGTAAAACCAATATAACTGGTACAAGTAAAATGCGTATAACTAGTACAACTTTGCAATTAATATAGTGATATTTATTATGTTTTCAGCGTATGAAAATGATAGAAAACAGTATAATTTAGAATCAATAAGACATGTTGGTCTATTCTTCCGCCTGCATGTGTCAAATACATGAATTGTATATTTTTAATAACATTTGATTTGGATAATGACTTGTTACAAGTTGTACTAGTATACTAGTTGTACTATTTTCGAAAAAAAAATCATCTTCATATTTATGCTCTCGAGGCCAAAAAGATAGATGCGAAACCAGAAAATTCTTCAACCATGGCTCCAAAAATGCTAGTCACCGGAAAGAAGAATATAGAGGGAGCATCAGTTACGAGTAAAAGCAACTCACCAGCGACGAAAAAAAAAGAAAAAGAAGGAGTAGGGTTGATGCATATTTACATGTTTTTAGCATTCATAACTTATGCATTTTGATCATATAAGTTAGGAATTAGGCATATTTAGGTTCATTTTGCATTCATGAGTCTTTATCAGGTCTTGGAGTGTACTTCGGAGATATTGAAAGTGTTTGAGGGTACTTTGTTACAAAAAGGAAGGGTGAAAGATGAGCATGGACGATGGCCATAGAGAAGTCTTTTTATTCTAAGATTTGGTGGAGACATATCATTTTGAGTTATATTTCCAATGGGAGTGGTTCCAAACCATTTGAAGGCATATTGGAGGAGTTATGATCATTTGAGTGGAGGCATGTCAAGGCACCCGGGTCAGCACACTCGACCTGACCAACCCGCACGGGACGAGGGAGAGAAGCTGGACGCCAGGGAACACACCCGGCCTCACACACCCGGGATGACAACCCCGCACGGCCTCACACACCCGGACAAGACCACCCGACCACCAGTACCCACACGGGTTGGACTGAAGAGACGAGCTCAGGACGCAGCCTTGAGCACCCGGCCTAGACGACCCGCACGGCCTGATGGCCTGATGGATGCTGGACGACCCCTCATACCCGGGTAGCCATACCCGGCCTGGTTGTGTCTCATCCGACCAGGGTATCCGAACTTCTTCCTTTTGGAGCCTTTTGATTGGCTTAGACCATTACTCTTTTAAGGGCTTTTTAGTCATTTTGCTTTTATGTTTCTAAGGGCTTTCAAGCCTTGTATAAATACTCATGTAATCTCTTTTGGAGATCGAACTTCTTTTCTTTCAAAACCATAATAGATCTTGAAGAAAGCTTGGATCTTTGATCCTTTTCATCTCATTTCTTTTGTGTTTATTTGATTATCTTCTTCTTTAATCATGTTTAGCCTTGAATCATCATTGATTTTGAGGTTTTCCATGGCTATTAGTGAGTAGATCTATCTAGGATTCATGGGCTTGGGAGACTAAGGGTGATTAGGTGTAGATCTAAGATGTTCTAGTGTAGATCCTTCTTGATCCTTGCTTGTTGAGGGTTCTTAATGCCATTTTGGTCTACACCATATCAAAATAGGTCTATAGGCATTTCCTGCTCACAAGATGTATGATGAAATGCCTGAAACAACTCTTCATTGTTTTTAGCTTGCTTTACCTAAGGGATTAGTTGTTAAAGGAGATAGGATTGCTAGTAGACTTACTCTTAATGATTGCTTGCATATTATTCAACCAATGACCATTTGATGCTTGAGATATGTTAGTGAATGAGCATTCTTCTTGACCATAGAGCTTGCTTAAGATAGTGTCAAGGCATAAGGTGTTAGATTGATTGTGTTGCTGCCATCTTAGATTGAAGCTTGATCACCCAAAGTCAATTCCCATGTCCCAAGAATTCCTTTGCCTCATTGAGAAAGAAAGATCACTCTTTTATTGCATTTCTAGTATTGCTTTAGTTTTAATCATCCTCTCATCTTGATTGCACTTAGATTAAGCATGAACTTGCATTCCCTTTGCATTAGAATCACTTAGAATTGGATTGACATCTTATATACTATAACATTTGATTGGACTTGCAAAAGTCCTTCATCAAATTGGCGCCATTGCCAAGTTCTAAGTTGGTTTTGACATTGGGATTTAGTCACTTGCTTGAGACTAAGTCATTTTTATTTTCTTTTGTTACTAATTCTCCTTCTTTTCTCCCTTGGCATCTCAGGCGTATGATCACAAGAAGCAGAGGTGCATCAAACTTGGTCCCTACTATTGAAGAGATTGCTGCACTTGAGAGGGAAATAGCAAGAAAGAGAAGGGAGGAAGAGCAATAGGCTCATCTACAAAGGTTGGGGTTTGATATGGAGAATCAGCCTCAAGATGGTGATGCCTTAGGGGGCAATGGTCCAAGAGATAACCACACCATCCACAGCGCCAAGCTAGAGCCATTGGAGCCTATGATCAACCTCACATTCATGGTCATAGGTTGGGAATCAGAGCACCAGCTGTGGAGAACAACAACTTTGAGATCAAGTCAGGACTTCTCAACACCATAGAGAACAACAAGTATCATGGTCTTGCTGCTGAAGACCCTTTTGATCACTTGTACAAGTTTGATAAGTATTGTGGCTTGTCCAAGACCAATGGTGTTTCTGAAGATGCTTTCAAGCTGAAGCAGTTCCCTTTCTCTTTGGGAGACAAAGCACATCAGTGGGAGAAGGCTCTTCCAAGTGACTCTATCACAACTTGGAATGATTGCAAGAGGGCATTCCTAGAGAAGTTCTTCTCTTCCTCAAGGACAGCTAAGATCAGAAATGAAATCTCTGGTTTTCAACAGAAGAATCTTGAGGGCTTCAGTGAAGCATGGGAGAGGTTCAAAAACTATTGTTCTCAATGCCCACATCATGGCTTTACAAAGGAGAGCTTGCTTAGGACTTTCTATAGAGGAGCTCTACCACAATGCAGAAACAGGCTTGATACTGCTAGCAATGGTTTCTTCCTGGGAAGAACTGAAGAGGATGCTGAAGAGCTGGTGGAGAACATGGCCAGGAGTGACTCCGTCTACAGTGAGGATAATGATAGGGTCAACAGAAGTGATGACCAGCAGACAAGGAAAGAGATGAGATCCTTGCAAGAAAAGATGGATTTGCTTCTCTCCAACCAAGCTAAACAAGAGCAGCTGAACTTTGTGGGTGCTCCTAGTCAAGAGGTTCCTCCTACAGTCAATGAGGTTGATGGTTTACAAGGCCAAGAGGAGTTGTGCTTTATCAATGCTAATGGCACATGGTACAGGAAGGAGCCAAATTTTCAATACCAAAACAACTATCAGCAAAGGCCTTACTACAACAATCAACAAGGAGGTTACCAAGCCAATCAGTCATCTCAGCCTCAAGGAAGTTCTTCTCAAGCTCCAAGTTCAAACATGGAGTCCATGTTCAAGCAAATCTTAGAAGCTCAAGAGAGGAATGCCAAGAACATTGGAGATGAGTTCAAGAATGTCCATGCCAAGATTGATGGGACTTATTCTGACCTCAACAACAAGTACATGCAACTTGCCTCTCACCTCAAAGCTTTGGAGAGCCAGGTTGCCTCCATGTCTTCATCTTCAAAGAACCCAATGGGATCTCTACCATGAAAACCAGAGAAGAATCCTAAGGAGTCTTGCAATATTATCCTCTCTACTTTTTCAGGGATTGAGCTGAATGATCATGAGACTAAGGTTGATGAGATTGAGAGGCTAGTGCTTGGAAATCAGATTGAGCATGTTCAGCGATTGGTTGTAGCCACAGCTGAGGCTATAGTTGTGAAGGAAGCTGCCAAGAAGGTTCAAGGAAGGATTCTGAAAATTGATGAGCCTAAGGTTGAGACACCAGTTAAGAAGAGTGCTGACCTCAAGCTGAAAGAAGTGAAGGAAGAAGACACTAAGGTTGAGCTATCACCCTATGATAAGCTCCCTTTTCCTCAAAGAGTTCTCACCAAATCTCAAAAGAAGGTGATCTCAAAATTCAGGAAAGATCTTAGTGATGTTGGAGTCAAGCTTCCAGAGATCTCGGGTATGCGTGAAGCTCATGTCCAAATGATGCTCATCAAGGACATTCTCAACCACCAAGCTGAAGTGGCTGAGCTTTTAGACATCTCACTTCTGAAGATTGATCCACCAATACCTCCCAAATCCCTCCCTAAGCTTGAGTCTGAAGGGAAGTTCACATTGTCTTGCTCCCTTGGTAAGATAACCATGGATGATGCTCTTGTTGATAGTGGTGCAAGTGTGAATGTGATTTCCATGGATATGGTGAAGAGTCTCGGGATTGAAAGCATGGAACCAGACACTTCTTCTCTCACCTTTGGGGATTCTTCTTCTACAACCCCATTTGGTATCATCAAGAATTTCCCCTTGAAGATTGGTTCATGCACCATACCCATTGACCTCAGTGTTCTGAACATGGTGACAGCAAAGAGAGTTCCTTTGATCCTTGGCACTCCTTTCCTTACAACAGTTAGCGCTTGCATTGACTTTCCCAACGAGAAGGTCACCCTCATGCATGTAAACAAAGCTGTCTCCTATCCTCTCCAATCTCCATTGGATGTTAGCTATTGTGGGACAATCACTTGTGGTGAAAAAGCTGATGAGAAGCCACAAGAGGAGGTGGTTGTTTGTAAGAAAGAAGGTCTTGATGGAGAGTCTTCTAAGGACTTGTGTGTTGAGCACTTGGAAAGTGCTAAAAGAGAGGGGATGGGTGGAGCCTCAAAGGCCACTCATGGCAAGAAGAAGATAGTGAAAGAGCCTCATCCTCCACCTCTTGATTTACTCTCACAAACTCTCACTCTCCATCCAAAGAAGCTCAAGGATGGTGTCATTGAGTACAAGATCAAGCACAAGGGCAGATCCACACAATTCTCAAGTGCTAGAGCCATCATCACCCCTCAGCTCCAAGATGACCCAATCAAGCTTCAAGAGCTTCTCTCTCAGGTCCTCACCATCACTCTTGAAGGTGGGAAGGATCCTCCTTCTCACTAGTCCAAGAGAAAATGTAGTCAAGCTAGTGACTCAAAACAAGCTCACTTGGGAGGAATTCCCATGGTTATCCTTGTATATAGCTTTGCAATTTCAAATTTCCTTTCAAGTTTTTAATAAAAGTGGTCAAGATTTTCAGGTTGAGCCAAGCACTAGAGAAGAGAAGAAAGGTGGTAAACCACCTAAGCCTTATGATTGCCATGTAGCAGCCTCCTCTAGTGGCTATGAACCAAGCCAACTCCTAGTCCTAACACAAGCACCACGCCCAAATCTCCATATGTGGTATCACTCCAACCCTTCTTGTATATACATTTGCTTTTGTCTTGTTGGGGTATCTCTTTCTGTCTTACTCACACAGAGACTGTTTGATTTAAGTGTGGGGGAGGTACCGGATATTTGATCATGTTTGCTTTGTGATTTTGAGTCTCATGCATTGCCTTGTACATTCATATTTGCATAGAAAATCCAAAAAATAAATTAAATTTTTGAATCATGTACAGTGCATCACCTGCATCCTTAAGATTGAGTCTAGAGCATATAGGTTGCATTTCATTTGCATGTGGAGCATTGCCTTGTAAAGAACACTTGTTTGCACTGAATTTGGCACCCTAGTTAAACATATCAGGTAGCTTAAGCATATCTTGAAAAGCTTGCATGATTTGAGCCTTGAAAACTCTTCTTGAAACTTGCTTGCTTGCTTGATATTGGCATTGTTCTTCAGACCAGCTCCATCCGGAATTTAGACTTGAATGAACTTAATTTCTCTTGCATATGGGCATTTGCATACTTGATCATGGATATCATACACATTTGGGTTATCTTTTTCCATTGTACCACCCTTTGTTAACCCAAATGGCACTTCCATACCCTTGAACCCTATCCATTCTTTGAAGCCTACATTGATTTGCTTGAGTGAGGCCTTTTCTGATAGTTTGTCATGTGCAAAATCTTGAGAGTATTGGGGGCGACATGGATTTGTTCTCATCTCTTGCTAGCATAGGATCATCATTTGAGCTAGCTTCTAGGATGGTGAGTGGGGTCTTTAATACTTAATGGTTTATATCTTGGGTTTGGAATGTGACAATGTTGAGATTGATGAACAAAGAAAGTATTGAGAAAGAAAAGCCCTAGGGACCTAGAAATGAAAGTTAAGAAGCTCTCGATTGATGTTTTTGACCTCCCCCCTCATGTATATAAAAAAAAAAAAAAAAGGAAAGAAAAAGAAAAGAAAAAGAAAAGAAAAGAAAAAGAAAAGAAAAAGAAAAAATAAAAAAAGATTCAATAAGATAGTGGGGGAGGAAAAACTAAAAGAGTTAGAGCTTAGAAAAGTGAATAGGAGTCCTTAGAGGTTGAATCATGAGAAAGGAAATGTTCATTGGGTGAGAGATGTGAGTATGCTTTCAATTTTGGGTTATGGGATGAATAAAAAGGTGTAGAACTTGTAATTACTTAGGAATTGGGTAGAATGATGAGGATGGATCCATGTATGCATGAATTGCTCCTAGTCTTAGATAAATTTTGCATAATGATCGAGCTCCTTGATTTTTTTTTAGTGATTGCTACCTTGAAATGATGCATTGAACCTTCCTTTTTCATCCATGTTAGACCACTTGATCACCTAGCCAAATGATTGAGATCATGTGCCCATTTGTGAGATTTCACCTTGTGTGTGTGTGTGAATCAATGTGAGGGCTGGTTAAGAGAACATGTTGGTTGATAGGCATTGCATCTTGTGTAGAGGCATAAGAGTAATTGATAGGCCTTATGAAGCTAGAGCATAATAAGAAGTTTTGCTCGTGCTATTTGCTATGTCTCTTTAGGATGTCAAGTTGAGTGCTTTGAGTGTTTCTTTTGGCTTTGCTCCCATCTTTGTATCTCTCCTCCTTGTGTTTTGAAAAGTTTACTTGAGGACAAGTAAGGTCTAGTGTGGGGGAGTTGATGTCATGCATATTTACATGTTTTTAGCATTCATATCTTATGTATTTTGATCATATAAGTTAGGCATTAGGCATATTTAGGTTCATTTTGCATTCATGAGTCTTTATCAGGTCTTGGAGTGTAGTTCGGAGATATTGAAGGTGTTTGGGGGTACTTTATTACAAAAAGGAAGGGTGAAAGATGAGCATGGACGATGGCCATGGAGAAGTCTTTTTATGCTAAGATTTGGTGGAGACATATAATTTTGAGTTAGCTTTCCAATGAGAGTGGTTCCAAATCATTTGAAGCCATATTGGAGGAGTTATGATCATTTGAGTGGAGGCATGTCAAGGCACCCGGGTCAGCACACTCGACCTGACCAACCCGCACGGGACGAGGGAGAGAAGCTGGACGCCAGGGAACACACCCGGCCTCACACACCCGGGATGACAACCCCGCACGGCCTCACACACACGGACAAGACCACCCGACCACCAGTACCCGCACGAGTTGGACTGAAGAGACGAGCTCAGGACGCGGCCTTGAGCACCCGGCCTAGACGACCCGCACGGCCTGATGGCCTGATGGATGCTGGACGAACCCTCATACCCGGGTAGCCATACCCGGCCTGGTTGTGTCTCATCCGACCAGGGTATCCGAGCTTCTTCCTTTTGGAGCCTTTTGATTGGCTTAGACCATTACTCTTTTAAGGGCTTTTTAGTCATTTTGCTTTTATGTTTCTAAGGGCTTTCAAGCCTTGTATAAATACTCATATAATCTCTTTTGGAGATCGAACTTCTTTTCTCTCAAAACCATAATAGATCTTGAAGAAAGCTTGGATCTTTGATCCTTTTCATCTCATTTCTTTTGTGTTTATTTGATTATCTTCTTCTTTAATCATGTTTAGCCTTGAATCATCATTGATTTTGAGGTTTTCCATGGCTATTAGTGAGTAGATCTATCTAGGATTCATGGGCTTGGGAGACTAAGGGTGATTAGGTGTAGATCTAAGATGTTCTAGTGTAGATCCTTCTTGATCCTTGCTTGTTAAGGGTTCTTAATGCCATTTTGGTCTACACCATATCAAAATAGGTCTATAGGCATTTCCTGCCCACAAGATGTATGATGAAATGCCTGAACCAACTCTTCATTGTTTTTAGCTTGCTTTACCTAAGGGATTAGTTGTTAAAGGAGATAGGATTGCTAGTAGACTTACTCTTAATGATTGCTTGTATATTATTCAACCAATGACCATTTGATGCTTGAGATATGTTAGTGAATGAGCATTCTTCTTGACCATAGAGCTTGCTTAAGATAGTGTCAAGGCATAATGTGTTAGATTGATTGTGTTGCTGCCATCTTAGATTGAAGCTTGATCACCCAAAGTCAATTCCCATGTCCCAAGAATCCCTTTGCCTCATTGAGAAAGAAAGTTCACTCTTTTATTGCATTTATAGTATTGCTTTAGTTTTAATCATCCTCTCATCTTGATTGCACTTAGATTAAGCATGAACTTGCATTCCCTTTGCATTAGAATCACTTAGAATTGGATTGACATCTTATATACTATAACATTTGATTGGACTTGCAAAAGTCCTTCATCAAATTGGCGCCGTTGCCAAGTTCTAAGTTGGTTTTGACATTGGGATTTAGTCACTTACTTGAGACTAAGTCATTTTTATTTTCTTTTGTTACTAATTCTCCTTCTTCTTCTCCCTTTGCATCTCAGGCGTATGATCACAAGAAGCAGAGGAGCATCAAACTTGGTCCCCACTATTGAAGAGATTGCTGCACTTGAGAGGGAAAAAGCAAGAAAGAGAAGGGAGGAAAAGCAACAGGCTCATCTACAAAGGTTGGGGTTTGATATGGAGAATCAGCCTCAAGATGGTGATGCCTTAGGGGGCAATGGTCCAAGAGCTAACCACAACATCCACAGCGCCAAGCTAGAGCCATTGGAGCCTATGATCAACCTCACATTCATGGTCATAGGTTGGGAATCAGAGCACCAGCTGTGGATAACAACAACTTTGAGCTCAAGTCAGGGCTTCTCAACACCATAGAGAACAACAAGTATCATGGTCTTGCTGCTGAAGACCCTTTTGATCACTTGTACAAGTTTGATAAGTATTGTGGCTTGTCCAAGACCAATGGTGTTTCTGAAGATGCTTTCAAGCTGAAGCTGTTCCCTTTCTCTTTAGGAGACAAAGCACATCAGTGGGAGAAGGCTCCTCCAAGTGACCCTATCACAACTTGGAATGATTGCAAGAGGGCATTCCTAGAGAAGTTCTTCTCTTCCTCAAGGACAGCTAAGATCAGAAACGAAATCTCTGGTTTTCAACAGAAGAATCTTGAGGGCTTCAGTGAGCATGGGAGAGGTTCAAAAACTATTGTTCTCAATGCCCACATCATGGCTTTCCAAAGGAGAGCTTGCTTAGGACTTTCTATAGAGGAGCTCTACCACAATGCAGAAACAGGCTTGATACTGCTAGCAATGGTTTCTTCTTTGGAAGAACTGAAGAGGATGCTGAAGAGCTGGTGGAGAACATGGCCAGGAGTGACTCCGTTTACAGTGAGGAGCATGATAGGGTCAACTGAAGTGATGACCAGCAGACAAGGAAAGAGATCAAATCGTTGCAAGAAAAGATGGATTTGCTTCTCTCCAACCAAGCTAAACAGGAGCAGCTGAACTTTGTGGGTGCTCCTAGTCAAGAGGTTACTCCTACAGTCAATGAGGTTGATGGTTTAGAAGGCCAAGAGGAGTTGTGCTTTATCAATGCTAATGGCACATGGTACAGGAAGGAGCCAAATTTTCAATACCAAAACAACTATCAGCAAAGGCCTTACTACAACAATCAACAAGGAGGTTACCAAGCCAATCAGTTATCTCAGCCTCAAGGAAGTTCTTCTCAAGCTCCAAGTTCAAATATGGAGTCCATGTTCAAGCAAATCTTAGAAGCTCAAGAGAGGAATGCCAAGAACATTGGAGATGAGTTCAAGAATGTCCATGCCAAGATTGATGGGACTTATTCTGACCTCAACAACAAGTACATGCAACTTGCCTCTCACCTCAAAGCTTTGGAGAGCCAGGTTGCCTCCATGTCTTCATCTTCAAAGAACCCAATGGGATCTCTACCAGGAAAACCAGAGAAGAATCCTAAGGAGTCTTGCAATGTTATCCTCTCTACTTTTTCTGGGATTGAGCTGAATGATCATGAGACTAAGGTTGATGAGATTGAGAGGCTAGTTCTTGGAAATCAGATTGAGCATGTTCAGCGATTGGTTGTAGCCACAGCTGAGGCTATAGTTGTGAAGGAAGCTGCCAAGAAGGTTCAAGGAAGGATTCTGAAAATTGATGAGCCTAAGGTTGAGACACCAGTTGAGAAGAGTGCTGACCTCAAGCTGAAAGAAGTGAAGGAAGAGGACACTAAGGTTGAGCTATCACCATATGATAAGCTCCCTTTTCCTCAAAGAGTTCTCACCAAATCTCAAAAGAAGGTGATCTCAAAATTCAGGAAAGATCTTAGTGATGTTGGAGTCAAGCTTCCAGAGATCTCGGGTATGCGTGAAGCTCATGTCCAAATGATGCTCATCAAGGACATTCTCAACCACCAAGCTGAAGTGGCTGAGCTTT
Organism: Brassica juncea; assembly: GCA_018703725.1. Taxonomy (NCBI): domain Eukaryota; kingdom Viridiplantae; phylum Streptophyta; class Magnoliopsida; order Brassicales; family Brassicaceae; genus Brassica; species Brassica juncea. The sequence continues at coordinate 24,003,376 of CM031936.1, forward strand.
TAGACATCTCACTTCTGAAGATTGATCCACCAATACCTCCCAAATCCCTCCCTAAGCTTGAGTCTGAAGGGAAGTTCACATTGTCTTGCTCCCTTGGTAAGATAACCATGGATGATGCTCTTGGTTATAGTGGTGCAAGTGTGAATGTAATTTCCTTGGATATGGTGAAGAGTCTCGGGATTGAAAGCATGGAACCAGACACTTCTTCTCTCACCTTTGGGGATTCTTCTTCTACAACCCCATTTGGTATCATCAAGAATTTCCCCTTGAAGATTGGTTCATGCACCATACCCATTGACCTCAGTGTTCTGAACATGGTGACAGCAAAGAGAGTTCCTTTGATCCTTGGCACTCCTTTTCTTACAACAGTTGGCGCTTGCATTGACTTTCCAAACAAGAAGGTCACCCTCCTGCATGTAAACAAAGCTGTCTCCTATCCTCTCCAATCTCCATTGGATGTTAGCTATTGTGGGACAATCACTTGTGGTGAAAAAACTGATGAGAAGCCACAAGAGGAGGTGGTTGTTTGTAAGAAAGAAGGTCTTGATGGAGAGTCTTCTAAGGAGTTGTGTGTTGAGCACTTGGAAAGTGCTAAAAGAGAGGGGATGGGTGGAGCCTCAAAGGCCACTCATGGCAAGAAGAAGATAGTGAAAGAGCCTCATCCTCCACCTCTTGATTTACTCTCACAAACTCTCACTCTCCATCCAAAGAAGCTCAAGGATGGTGTCATTGAGTACAAGATCAAGCACAAGGGCAGATCCACACAATTCTCAAGTGCTAGAGCCATCATCACCCCTCAGCTCCAAGATGACCCAATCAAGCTTCAAGAGCTTCTCTCTCAGGTCCTCACCATCACTCTTGAAGGTGGGAAGGATCCTCCTTCTCACTAGTCCAAGATAAAAGGTAGTCAAGCTAGTGACTCATAACAAGCTCACTTGGGAGGAAGTCCCATGGTTATCCTTGTATATAGCTTTGCAATTTCAAATTTCCTTTTAAGTTTTTAATAAAAGTGGTCAAGATTTTCAGGTTGAGCCAAGCACTAGAGGAGAGAAGAAAGGTGGTAAACCACCTAAGCCTTATGATTGCCATGTAGCAGCCTCCTCTAGTGGCTATGAACCAAGCCAACTCCTAGTCCTAACACAAGCACCACGCCCAAATCTCCATATGTGGTATCACTCCAACCCTTCTTGTATATACATTTGCTTTTGTCTTGTTGGGATATCTCTTTCTCTCTTACTCACACAGAGACTGTGTGATTTAAGTGTGGGGGAGATACCGAATATTTGATCATGTTTGCTTTGTGATTTTGAGTCTCATGCATTGCATTGTACATTCATATTTGCATAGAAAATCCAAAAAAAAAAAATTAAATTTTTGAATCATGTACATTGCATCACCTGCATCCTTAAGATTGAGTCTAGAGCATATAGGTTGCATTTCATTTGCATGTGGAGCATTGCCTTGTAAAGAACACTTGTTTGCACTGAATTTGGCACCCTAGTTAAACATATCAGGTAGCTTAAGCATATCTTGAAAAGCTTGCATGCTTTGAGCCTTGAAAACTCTTCTTGAAACTTGCTTGCTTGCTTGAATATTGGCATTGTTCTTAAGACCAGCTCCATCCGGAATTTAGACTTGAATGAACTTAATTTCTCTTGCATATGGGCATTTGCATACTTGATCATGGATCTCATACACATTTGGGTTATCTTTTTCCATTGTACCATCCTTTGTTAACCCAAATGGCACTTCCATACCCTTGAACCCTATCCATCCTTTGAAGCCTACATTGATTTGCTTGAGTGAGGCCTTTTCTGATAGTTTGTCATGTGCAAAATCTTGAGAGTATTGGGGGCGACATGGATTTGTTCTCATCTCTTGCTAGCATAGGATCATCATTTGAGCTAGCTTCTAGGATGGTGAGTGGGGTCTTTGTTACTTAATGGTTTATATCTTGGGTTTGGAATGTGACAATGTTGAGATTGATGAACAAAGAAAGTATTGAGAAAGAAAAGCCCTAGGGACCTAGAAATGAAAGTTAAGAAGCTCTTGATTGATGTTTTTGACCTCCCCCCTCATGTATATATAAAAAAAAAAAAAAAAAAAGGAAAGAAAAAGAAAAGAAAAAGAAAAGAAAAAGAAAAGAAAAAGAAAAAATAAAAAAAGATTCAATAAGATAGTGGGGGTGGAAAAACTAAAAGAGTTAGAGCTTAGAAAAGTTAATAGGAGTCCTTAGAGGTTGAATCATGAGAAAGGAAATGTTCATTGGGTGAGAGATGTGAGTATGCTTTCAATTTTGGGTTATGGGATGAATAAAAAGGTGTAGAACTTGTAATTACTTAGGAATTGGGTAGAATGATGAGGATGGATCCATGTATGCATGAATTGCTCCTAGTCTTAGATAAATTTTGCATAATGATCGAGCTCCTTGATTTTTTTGAGTGATTGCTACCTTGAAATGATGCATTGAACCTTCCTTTTTCATCCATGTTAGACCACTTGATCACCTAGCCAAATGATTGAGATCATGTGCCAATTTGTGAGATTTCACCTTGTGTGTGTGTGTGTGAATCAATGTGAGGGCTGGTTAAGAGAACATGTTGGTTGATAGGCATTGCATCTTGTGTAGAGGCATAAGAGTAATTGATAGGCCTTGTGAAGCTAGAGCATAATAAGAAGTTTTGCTCGTGCTATTTGCTATGTCTCTTTAGGATGTCAAGTTGAGTGCTTTGAATGTTTCTTTTGGCTTTGCTCCCATCTTTGTATCTCTCCTCCTTGTGTTTTGAAAAGTTTACTTGAGGACAAGTAAGGTCTAGTGTGGGGGAGTTGATGTCATGCATATTTACATGTTTTTAGCATTCATATCTTATGCATTTTGATCATATAAGTTAGGCATTAGGCATATTTAGGTTCATTTTGCGTTCATGAGTCTTTATCATGTCTTGGAGTGTAGTTCGGAGATATTGAAGGTGTTTGGGGGTACTTTGTTACTAAAAGGAAGGGTGAAAGATGAGCATGGACGATGGCCATAGAGAAGTCTTTTTATGCTAAGATTTGGTGGAGACATAGCATTTTGAGTTAGCTTTCCAATGAGAGTGGTTCCAAACCATTTGAAGCCATATTGGAGGAGTTATGATCATTTGAGTGGAGGCATGTCAAGGCACCCGGGTCAGCACACTCGACCTGACCAACCCGCACGGGACGAGGGAGAGAAGCTGGACGCCAGGGAACACACCCGGCCTCACACACTCGGGATGACAACCCCGCACGGCCTCACACACCCGGACAAGACCACCCGACCACCAGTACCCGCACGATTTGGACTGAAGAGACGAGCTCAGGACGCGGCCTTGAGCACCCGGCCTAGACGACCCGCACGGCCTGATGGCCTGATGGATGCTGGACGAACCCTCATACCCGGGTAGCCATACCCGGCCTGGTTGTGTCTCATCCGACCAGGGTATCCGAGCTTCTACCTTTTGGAGCCTTTTGATTGGCTTAGACCATTACTCTTTTAAGGGCTTTTTAGTCATTTTGCTTTTATGTTTCTAAGGGCTTTCAAGTCTTGTATAAATAATCATGTAATCTCTTTTGGAGATCGAACTTCTTTTCTCTCAAAAACATAATAGATCTTGAAGAAAGCTTGGATCTTTGATCCTTTTCATCTCATTTCTTTTGTGTTTATTTGATTATCTTCTTCTTTAATCATGTTTAGCCTTGAATCATCATTGATTTTGAGGTTTTCCATGGCTATTAGTGAGTAGATCTATCTAGGATTCATGGGCTTGGGAGACTAAGGGTGATTAGGTATAGATCTAAGATGTTCTAGTGTAGATCCTTCTTGATCCTTGCTTGTTGAGGGTTCTTAATGCCATTTTGGTCTACACCATATCAAAATAGGTCTATAGGCATTTCCTGCCCACAAGATGTATGATGAAATGCCTGAACCAACTCTTCATTGCTTTTAGCTTGCTTTACCTAAGGGATTAGTTGTTAACTAATGTAATGTAACTGGGGACTGTTTTTGGACTATTACATAAGGGTTGTATCTGGAAACCACTTATTGACCACTAGAGAACCTCAGATATGCCAATAACATCGCCTAACACCGAATGAATCTTGGCACCTCAAATTTTGAGAACATTGTATTCTATCGATATATTAAACATCAAACTTCGATGAGACCCCAGAAATTGACTAGATAAAAGGGTTTATTTACCAAATAACCAAAAAAATTAGAGATTAGATTTGTACAGAGAGATAGAAAGAAAAAAGTAGGAGAGGGAGAGATTTGGTTAGATAGTGAATTTGTGTTTTTGTATGTAGACCTAATTTCCCTAGATAAAATGGTAATACCGCGGTTGTCCAAAAAAAAATGGTAATACCGCTATTTTTTTTTGCAGACATTCAGAGTATACCAATGAACTAACCCATAACAAAAATAATAATGGGTAAAAAGATAGTGGGAGCAACAAATACATGAAATCAATTTTCAAACCGGAGTTTGGAAACAAAAGAATAGTACAAATTTTTGGCACAGAAAAAAAAAGACTCTTAGTCATAGTTCTTGCTTCCAAACAGTTTCTCACAGACCTCGTTTTTCCGCTTGCATGCGAATGATTTAAAACCCAAGATTACAGAGTCGATCTCTTGCTCTTTCTTTTCGTACACGAGAAAAGCAATGAAGGCAATGGGAAGTCCTGCGAACAAAAAACAACAACCCTAGATTTTGTTGAAGAACATTAATTTTTTCATAAAACCATAATGCTGGCATGTAGTAGAACTAGACTGAGATGAGTACCTATAGCAAATATGCTGTGAAGAGATACGGCTCCAGCAAAACTCATTATTAACAAAACGAAGACAACCTACGACATTAGAAACATTACTAATAAGGATCGAGATATCTAAAAGACCAAAACTGGCCAGAGATTAACTAGTTCAAGGAAAAACAAATACCTTCAGAAAGAAGCTCCAATCATTCCCCTGGCAAAGAGATTTTAAAGCTTTAACAGTTGTGTTCCATGAGGTTACCACTGACAATGAGAGCTGATGTGACGTGTCTTTCGAAAGGTGAAACTTCGATGCAGGAATCTTTTCAATTGTATAGCCAAATCTGCATATAAAGCATATTCATATATATATTCAGATGTTAATAATCTGGGCAGACAGCAATTTCTTAGATGTTTTTTTTTTATTAAACAATTTCTTAGACATTCCAGAATGCTTTTTATGAATTTTTCTGTTCTACTGAGACATGAACATGATATGATACATCCAAACTGAAAATATTATAATGAAAATGAACATGATGGGCTAACAAAGAACTGGACCAAGGCAGTTCATATTGCACAGAATGAAAATATATCAAAAGTAGGCATTACAGGAATCTTACATTTTTTCTGGTAGAATGCCATGGAGGAACAAAAATACTGATGATACCAATAGAGCCTTCGAAAGAGCAGTTATGATGGTAGATCCAGTTGCAACGAAGTTATAATAGATACTAACAAGAATGAGTACGGCAGTGACAGTCTGCTTTAAATCCTTCCATAGCAGTGTATCAGCAACTGCAGGATCATCTCAGCAATCAGCATGCTCAATATGTAACGTAATAAATGAATTAAGATCGGGGTATCAGAAAATACATCCTAAGCCTTTTTCACATTAATATGGTTTCTAGCAACTTAACAAAATCATTAACGAGGAAAGCCGTGCAGATGTTGATATTATCCCACAAATTACAAATAATTTGATGCATTCCAAAAAAGAAAGACCGTGTTGTATTAAAATGTGAGAGACAATATGATGAGAGGACAAGCAAGCTAATTGATATATATGTCCATACCCTTCCCACCCCCAAGGATCCTAGACGCCTTGGATAGGCCCTCTCTTTTGGATTGACTTCCAGCTGTAAGATGAGAGAATGAATCTATAGTCCTCCGTATACCTTCCTGCAAGATCATCGAGTTATGCATTATATATTATGATATATAACCATACGCTGCATCCAGACCCAGTAGCGATAGTACATAGATGAAACAAATAAACCTCCTTGCATATCAAATAATGTACAACCTGAAGTGGCACAACAGGAGCATAGCCTAGCCGATCCTTTGCTTTTGTGCAATCAAAAGTTCTGCTGCACGAGAGCAGCCTAACTCTTGAAGGCGTTAGTTGTGGTACTTTCATCCCATATGGTCCGAACAATTTATATATTAATTCAACCACATATGCAATCGGCATCATGACAAACGCAGGAATTTTTATGCTTGGCCTGCAAGATATAATAAGTTCAGAAAGGCAGTACAAGATATGGTTTGGTTCAGTGTATTCCTTCTAAATAAGAACGGCCTAAATTTATTCTAGTAATGCCGGAAAACTATACCCCCAAAGAAGATGGTTTACAATGAAACAATATCAGAACAAATGTCACGCACAAAAATGTAAACATATTTCATCGAATAAACCAGTATTTTAGTTTTGTTATTCTCTTGTACAAGCAATATCTCTCTCTATATCAGATATCAGAAAAATATCCAAGATCAAACTAAAGACGGTGGACACTTTTTTTTTATCTCCTGCCGAAAAAGCATATCTTCTGTAAAATAATGCCATTTGATAATCACATCTAACTCAGTCCCCTTAATTTCACAAGTTACCCAAAAAGCAAACTTTACAGGGAAAAACGGTCGAACTCAACTAAACAACCAACGTAAAAACATTGAAAAATATGAAACCGGGATTTGTATTTTCCCTCCATTGTGCAGGAAGGATTTGACTAGATACGAACCCAATAAAATAGGAAAATACAGTACCTCTCATAGCCAAGTCCTTCAAGAAGCTGTGACATAAATTCCCAAAATTTAATTGGCTCCATGTTGGTAATGAAATATGCCTGTAAATACATTACATGTCAGGTCAGCTCACAACTAGGATTGTCCTACGACATCATAAATTTAAAAACTATATGACTACAGACCTTAATTAATTATAAATTCACAAATTTAACTATAATTCAAATACGGCAGGAAAGAAGTTAATCATATTCACTGAAGAAATGTGTAAACAACTAAACCTGTTTCTCAACTATACATAACTGATGAGGGAGAAAAAAAAAATCAAACGAAAAAACAATTAACAGCAGGGCTTTTTTAAAGTTTACATAATATTAGAGACTTAGAGTGTACAGTGCTTCTGATCCGGATTCATTAGGTGTGCCTAAATAGCTACACAAGAATGCCTTCATTAATTCAGCTTTTTAACCAAAAGACAACCCTTATTCTAGACATATTATAGAGCTCGAAAACTAATGAGACCACGTAATTAGAGAGTTGCAACTAAAAACAAATACCTGGCCTGAAGCTTTTGTAGAAACATCTCCTCCTGAAGCTAGAGCACGCTCAGCACAAACATGGGCATGAGCAACATTTTCAACGTATGTGAAATCGTAGAGATTATTCCCATCACCTATAATAAACTGGACATTTAAAGCAGTCACATAAGACAAAGTTTGTGAAAAGTTTAATGTCAAAGAAGAAAGTTCAGTGAACATGAATCTTGACCTGGTAAATTCATTTTAGGGAGAGAACTGATCTCTCAACCAACAGTACACCAATTCTAAGAGAGAAAAATCCAATACCTATGACTCGCAGAAACCGAAAGACATAAAACTTTTCACAAACTACTACGCACAGCCATATTACTCTACTAGGAACGAATACCACACCATTCAACCAGGAAACCATTCACATAGGTCATTTCTCAAGTACTCATACGAATGATGCTTTCCTCATCAGCATCTAGAAACCTGGTTTAAGTTTCCAGAGAAAATGTCACATCCCTAGGGGTTTCGAAGACATAAAAAGTTTCAGTTCTCAAGATTTGTAGCTTAAAGCTCCAAATGAACAAACTCTGCAAAGTCAATACCCAAATTTCACTGTAAAACAAACTTAACTATTATTCTCTCTGCGCATCACTATAACTGAAATAATTAAAAGTTATTGCTTTTATAGTATTTTTTGTTCTCCATCCCGTGTGAAGCACACTGGTTCTTCCATGAGTCAGAGATCCGACTTCTGAGCAGTACAGAAGACTCTATAAAGTGTCGTCAAATCTTAAATTTATAGCAAGATCATGAATTTCAAACACGTTTAGGGAATCTGATGTCAAGAAAATGCTTGTTTCCTTTGTGAGAATAACAAAAGTATCAAGTGAAGAGATAAGAGGAAAGTAAACATGTGAAAAAGAGGGGCAATGAGATAGATAAAGATAATAATGCAACCTTGGATTTTCCAGCCCGAGCAGCATCAACAAGTGAGGGAACCAATAATCTATCACCGGGACCAAAAATGCTGCTAGGACGTATGCAGCAAGTGAGTAGTCCATTACTGCCATTCGCATTCATGATCAACGCTTCTCCTTCAGCTTTAGTTGCTGAATATGAATCATTGTGCTGAAAGGAAGAATGATATATTAAAGCAACAAGAATCAAAGTGCAAAAAAGAAAGATAATTAAGAATAAATATAATACCTTAGATGGGTAAGCCATGGATTCATTACCATTCAAAATACCATGAACACCATCAAAGACGACGCTAGGAGAGCTCGTATAGATAAGCCTTTTAACTCCAGTATTGACACAAGCATCAATTACATTTTTCGTTCCTGTGGATTATTCAAAATTTGCATAAACATGATGAGAAGTAACAAATGTGCAGCAGATTGCAGTTTCTGTAAAGTACCTTGAACATTAACCGAGTACTGAAGCTGGTGGTTATTGATAGAAGAATCTGGAGCTGCCATGTGAAACACAACCTCCGCTCCCTGAAAAGCTGTTCCAATGATCCAACGATCAGAATCAAACAATGGTAAAAAAAAAGTTGAGAAAGAGGGGAAGATTACCTTTGACGACTTGAGATTTATCGCGGAGATCAGCGGATACATATTGAACACGACCAGATCTCATTGCTTCGCCGAGAACTCGGCTCTCTTCTTGAGGATCAAGCTGAATCGTCGGGGCCAAATCGGCGATTCGGACGAGGAACATCTCGTAGCGTACAAGCATTTCAACAAGATGTCTAGCCGCGAATCCTCTACCACCGGTAACGACGCACCATCGCTCCGCCTCTGAAGTTTGAGCTGTCATGTCTTCTTAATAGAAAGTGACAGTGAGAAGAAACTGTTTAGGCAAGGGCAGGTTGATTGTCTGTGTAGTTCACCGCTGCTTTCGTGTGTCATGCGCCCCCACCACCTTCTCTCCCATCTATTTTTACTTTTGTTTTTTCTTTTTAAAAAATGTATAAAAATTTAAAGAACTAATCTATAGTTCAGAAATTGAATTTGATTTTTTTTGGTAATGCTTCGTAAATTAAATTTGATTTTTTTTTGTAATGCTGACATCGGACGAAGAGTAGGGATCAAATGATCATTCTATATCGAAATAGATTTTCTTGTTTTTAATCTTTTGATTAGCTCTTTGTTAAACGGAAATCGAGCTGAAGTAAATGCACATTGTTTTCTTTACTACAGAACTATCCTTGTCCTGTAAATTTATTATGTTTTTTCCAAACATCATCGATAAAACACCATCTATCCTCTCATATATTCGGGGATGACTGTGTCAAATCTCAGTGGTAAACAATTGTGTCTGATTTTTGTACCTCTGTCCATAAATCTCCTTGAATGTTCACTATCTGTAATATCTCCTTCATAATTCCATTTTTACCTTTAAAAACTTTGCCATTCCTATTTTTCCATAAAGACCATATTATTGGAATCAGGCTCATTAGGCATCACTAGAATGAATAGTCAATACTTGTAAAAATTGGAGCTCTTGGAAAAAGGGTTTGTCGGGATTTTCGGGAATGCCACGTTTGTACCGCTGGTGGGCACATTACAGAATATGATTTATAGATTCCTTTTCCGCTCCACAAATACTACATTGTAAATCACATTTAATGCCACAAGTCTGAAATTTTTTGTGACTAGTAAACACCCAGATATTGCTTGCCAACAAAGTGTCTTAATTTTGGAGGACAGTGTAAAGTCCATTTAAATGTCAATAGGGATTTCGTGTCAAGAACAAAAAGTTCAGATGCTAATCGCACGTCCGGTTGTGATTTTTCTATTATATACCCCGATTTGACTGTATACCTTCATGTAACTCTGGGATTTCATCCATATGTATCTGGTTTGGATGAACGACTAACTGGTATACTCAGAATAATCTCTACATCATCAGGATGTATGTATATCTTAAGTAGATCTTCATTCCATGAAAAATTCACTGGATTGGTTAAATTTTCCACTCTTAGTATAGGGTTTAGAAATTGAATTTGATTTTTTGGTAATGCTGACATCGGGTGAGGAGTAGGGATCCAATGATCATTCCATACAAAAATAGATTTTCCTATTTATAGTCTTTTGATTAGTCATTTGTTAAGCAAAGATCGAGGTGAAGTAATGCTTCTCCATCCATAAGATGGATAATAAGACTTTATTGGATCAAGAGGATCCAATTTCCGATAATATCTTCCTTTAAAAACTTTGGTGAATAGTGATTCTAGTCAATTAGCCTCCAAAACTGCTTTGTTAAGAGAGATGTACTAAAGTTTTGTAAATATCGAAAACCTATGCCCCCATACACTTTATCCCTACCCATTTTATTCCAAGAAAACCAATTGATACCTTTATTATTCTCACTACTACTCCACTAAAAGTGTACGACTTGGTAATTTCATTGTGACTGTCTTGACAATCGAAAACAAGATATGATAAGTGTTGGCATAGCAGATGCCACTAACTTTAAAAGTACCTCCTTCCTGTCTTTTTTGAGAGGTTGTACAGTCCGAATGTTCACCTAATTATTTATATGTTCATTGAGATAACTAAATATCTGTGTTTTGGAACCACCAAGACTCTCTGGTATACCCAGATAGTTCCTCATTCTCTAATGGTGTAAATTCCAACTAATTTCTGAATTTCCTCCCTTATAGGTTCCGGGATTTTATGTCCAAATTGGATAGAAAATTTCAAGAAATTATATGTTTCCTTGAAGCATGTTTGTAATATTTCAAAAAAATTAAAATGACCTTACATTCTTGTTTATTTGCTCTACAAAAGAACATAGTATTGATGTCTTGCATATTTTCATTGTTTTAGCTATCCATTTTAGGCATTTTGATCATATAGATTAGGGCTTAGGCATCTTTAGGGTACATTTTGCATTCATTTGTCCTATCAGGTGATGGAGCATCCTATGGAGTGATTTGAGATGTTTGAGAACATTTTGATCCAAAAACAAGTGAAGAATGATGTTTGGCCAAGGCAAGATAGGTCATCCTCGGGTGATTGGACGAGTGAAGGACGTGGCCTGATGGCCTCCGGGTGCACTACCCGCGCAGCCAGGACTACACACCAGACACATGCTGGCCGCGGGTTGGCCGGATGCGGGTAGGACAGGCCGGTTCCAACCCGGGTCATCCACCTTCTTCATTTTTAAGCCATCTGATTGGTCGAAACCAATATGCCTCCAAGGATCTTTTAGTCTTTTTAATGATGTGTTTTAAGGGCTTTCATGCCTAGTATAAATACTCTTTGTAACCCAAAGTTGGGATTATCTTTTTATCTCTTAAGAAACATAAACCTTTTGGTGAAAGTTCTCATCTTGAATCAAATCATCATCTTGTTCTTGTGTTCTTATCTGATTTTAAGTTCTTATTTTGCTTTCTTCACATGATTAAGCTAAAATCCATCATGGGTTTGAGAGTAATCATGGTGATTAGTGAGTAATCCACTTTTGGATTCATGGGTTAGGGAGACTAAGGGTGATTAAGCTAGATCTAAGATGTTTTAGTATAGATCCATCTTGTTCCTTGCTAGTAGAGTGTTTTTAATGCTATTTTAGAGTTGGACTCTTTAAAGTTGAGCTCTAGGCATTTCATGCCCGAAAGATGTTCGATAAAATGCCTGAACCAACTCTCCTAAGCTGGCTATTAGACTTGATGTTAATGATTGCTTAGATAATATTCAACCAAAGAGATTTGATGCTTGAGTTATCTTAGTAAATGAGCATTCATCTAGAGATAGAGTTTGTTTAGGATTGTGTCTAGGCCTAAGGTTGATAGATTGATTGAAAGCTGCCACCTTTAGATTGAAACTTGATCATCCAAGGTCAATTCCCTTAGCCCATGAGTTCTTCCATCTCATTAAGGAAGAAAGCTTTGTTCTTTATTGCATTTTAGTAGTATTCTAGTTCAAAATCATCTAACCAATTGATAGCACTTAGATTAAGCATGGTCTTGCATTTCCTTTGCTTTAGAATCACTTAGAACTGGTTTGGCATCCTTTATACTATAACATTTTGTTAAGGACCCTTGAAAAGTCAAAACATCAACTTGGCGCCGTTGCCAAATTCTAAGTTGATCGTGACATTGGGATTTAGTTACTTACTTGAGACTAAGTCATTTTTTTCTTGTGTTATTGATTATCTTTCTTCCTTTCCCTTTGCTTTTCAGGTGCATGATAACAAGAAGCAGAGGTGCATCAAACCTGGTTCCCACTGTTGAAGAGATTGCTGCACTTGAGAGGGAGATAGCAAGAAAGAGAAGAGAAGAAGAGCAACATGCTCACTTGCAAAGATTGGGGTTTGAAATGGAGCAAAACCAGAATCAACCTCAAGCTGGAGCTGCCCAAGGAGCTTCAAACCTTTGGGAACAGCATCAACCTCAAGGAGGCAATGGTCCAAGAGCTGACAATCTTAGACCACAGCGCAAGGCACAACATCCACGGCGCCAAGCTCGTGCTATTGGAGCCAATGATCAACCTCACATTAATGGTCATAGGTTGGAAATCAGAGCACCAGAAGTGGAGAAAAACAACTTTGAGATCAAGTCAGGACTGCTCAACACCATAGAGAACAACAAGTATCATGGCCTTGCTGCTGAAGACCCTTTTGATCACTTGGACAAGTTTGATAAATATTGCGGCTTCTCCAAGACCAATGGTGTTTCTGAAGATGCATTCAAGTTGAAGTTGTTCCCTTTCTCTTTGGGAGACAAAGCACACCAGTGGGAGAAGACTCTCCCAAGTGACACTATCACCACTTTGGATGAGTGTAAGAGAGCATTCCTACACAAGTTCTTCTCTACTTCAAGGACAGCTAAGATCAGGAATGAGATCTCTGGTTTTCAACAGAAGAATCTTAAGAGCTTCAGTGAAGCATGAGAGAGGTTCAAGGGCTACTGGTCTCTATGCCCTCATCATGGTTTCAGCAAGGAGAGTTTGCTTAGCACCTTCTATAGAGGAGCTCTACCACAGTGTAGAAACAGGCTTGATACTGTCAGCAATGGTTTCTTATTGGGAAGAACTGAGGAAGAGGCAGAGGAACTGGTGGAAAACATGACCAAGAGTGACTCAGTCTACAGTGAGGAGCATGATAGGGTAAACGGAAGTGATGATCAGCAGACAAAGAAAGAGCTCAAGTCCTTGCAAGAGAAGATTGATTTGGTTCTTGCCAACATAGCTAAACAGGAGCAGATGAACTTTGTGGGTAGTCCTAGTCAAGAGGTTCCTGCTAAGGTCAATGAGGTTGATGGTTTGGAAGGCCAGAAAGAGCTATGCTTTATCAACAACAATGGTACTTGGTACAAGAAGGAGCCTAACTTTCAGTACAACAACTACCAGCAAAGGTCTTATTCTAACAACAAGCGAGGAGGATACCAGCCCAAGCAAAACACTCAGCAAGGGAGCTATCAGCCTAGGCAAAACATCCCTCCTGGTTTCAGCAATCAAGGCAATCAGTCTACTCAAGCTCAAGGCAGTTCTTCACAAGCACCAGCTTCAGATACAAGTGTGGATGCAATGTTCAAGAAAATCTTGGATTTTCAGGCGAAGAATGAGAAAACAATGGGCTATGAGTTCAAGAACATTCACTCCAAGATTGATGGAAGCTACAATGAGCTCAACAAGAAGATCAGAGCTTTGGAGAACCTGTTTGCTTCTATGAACTCTCAGCCAAGTCGCCAACAAGGATCATTACCGGGAAAGCTAGAGCAAAACCCCAAGGAAACAATGAAGGCAATCACCCTAAGGTGTGGTAAAGAGTTGCCTCCAAGAGTTCTCACCAAGGATGGTGAGAAACAAGGTGGGGAGGTGGCCATCAACATTGATAATGAAGTGGTGATTGTAGATGAGAAGGTTGATGAAGAGATTCTAGAAAAGATTGTTGAAGCTAAGGGTAAAGGAAAAGTTGGAGAAGAGAAGAGGACAGTGAAACATGGTGAAATTGCTACTCCAACAAAGGAACCCTCTTTTGTTCCTCCTCCCTATGAGCCAAAGATACCATTCCCTGGAAGATTCTAGAGCCAGCTATTGGAGAAGTACAAGGCACTATTTGAGAAACAGATGAGTGAAGTTCAGGTCACAATGCTTATCATTGATGCTTTTATGTTGGTCCCTCAGTACAACAAGTTCTTGAAAGATGTTGTGGCTGCAAAGAAGAAAGAGATGGATGGCATGATGATTCATACTCATGAGTGTAGCTCCATTATCCAGAGGTTAGATGTCCCAAGGAAGCTTGAGGATCCGGGATGTTTCACCTTACCTTGTGCTCTTGGACCCATGGTGTTTGAGAGGTGTCTATGCGATGTTGGAGCTAGTGTTAGCTTGATGCCTTTGTCTATTGCAAAGAAGGTCCTTGAATTTACTCAATACAAGGAGTGTAAACTCTCTTTGGTGCTAGCTGATAGATCAGTGAAGATTCCTATTGATATCCTAGAAGATATCCCTGTGATGGTTGGTAACTTTGAGATCTCTACTGATTTTGTTGTGTTGGAGATGGGTGAGGAAGCCAAAGACCCTTTGATCCTTGGAAGACCATTCTTAGCCACAGCAGGAGCTATTGTGAATGTGAGAAAAGGAAAGATTGATCTTCATCTTGGAAAATGGAACATCTTCCACTTTGACATCAATAAAGTGATGAAGAGGCCAACCATTCTGAACAAGCTTTCTACATAGAGGGAATGGATGCTCTAGCTGATGAGCTTCTTGAGGAGTTGGCACTTGAAGACTCTCTACAGCATGCCTTGACAATTGATAGAGAAGTCCAAGTGGTTGAGAACAAGGAAAGTGAGGCCTATGTGAGGGTGCTGGATTCTCACAAGGGGATTGGTGGTGAAGATCAGTATGAGCTCACACATAACATTCACCATGCTTCCTCAGCCACTAAACAAGAGGACAGTCATCAAAAGGACTGATATCTTGCATATTTACATGTTTTTAGCATACATATCTCATACATTTTGATCATATAAGTTAGGCATTAGGCATCTTTAGGTCCATTTTGCATTCATTTGTCCTTATCAGGTGTTGGAGTATGCTTTAGTGTAATTTGAGGTGTTTGGAAGCCTTTTGTCTCAAAAAGAGGTGAAGAATCAAGTTTGGCCATGAAAAGAGAAGTCAATCCATGATCTGGTCAAGACAAAGATGAGTATGGACAGAGGCCTTAGATATTTCTTCTGTTGCTAACATATTTTGGAGACACAGAAAATTGAGTTAGCTTTCCAATGGAAGTGGTTTCAAGTCATTTGGAGCTATATTGGAGGAGTTATGATCAGTTTACTAGAAGCACATCGAGCTGACCGGGGAGAGTAGTCCGGGATGAGCAACCCGGTCGGGAAAAGAGCAGCTAGATGAGAGTGGTCCGGGATGACTAGGCCTGGGAGAGGTACCCGGTCGGGAGAGAAGTGCTAGACGAGACCAGGTACGTTGATTCCTTCCAAGGACTTTCGGGCGTTGATTGCGTCCAAGGCATGGCATGACTGTTGGGGTCAAAATCGGTCAAAGACGCAATCAACGCCCGAAAGTCCTTGGAAGAATCAAGTGACGAATAAAACCAAGAAAAACTAGTTACTCGACGAAACGCCGGAAGGGATGATCGCATCGTAGTCCCGGACACCAGTAGGAGCGGCCACGGCCTAGCCCCTTGCGCCAGCGCGAGCACACCCGGCCTGGCCCCGAGCGCTGGCGCCGGCTCGTCCGTGCTGGTCCTGGGCGCCGGCGCCAGCTAGCCCGTGCTGGTCCCCGGTGCTGGCGCCAGCTAGCCCGCGCTGGTCCCGGGCGCTGGCCCCAGCTCGCCCGCGCTGGTCCTGGGCGCCGGCTCGCACGTGCCGGTTCCGGGAGCCAGCGCCAGCTTGCCCGCACTGGTCCCGGGCGCCGGGGCCGGCTCGCCCGTGCTAGTCCCGGGCGTCGGCGCGAGCATCCGTGTCCAGGTCCCGAGCGCCTGCGTGCGGACTACTCGACAGGTGCGACCTTTTCCACGTAAAACCGTCTCGACAACTAGTCCAATTCCGCGTTTTGCATCTTTGCTCGAAGACTCACCGTTCAACTCCTTGAAGACGTGAAACCTAAGAACCCCATTTCGTTTTGGTCGGAATAAATCGGGAAGGCTTCGGAAGACCACCAAAGGTTCGGTTTACGAATGGATTTCGATTCATCGTATAGAACGATCACGGTTATTCTAAAAACACCAGTCATCTCGACTATACGAGGAGTTGGGGTTCCTTCGGCAAAACAAGTACCATAACAGGCTAGTTTCTCGTGAAATCGTAAAACGTCCACGGTCAAAACAACGGCCCCAAAAGGCCCGAACGCGACCAAGCGGCTCACTTACGACTTTCCAGAGGATCAAGTCGAAATGGACATGACGGCCCATGTTTATCTTTACATAAAGAGATAACTGTCAAGTTTCCCGAAGATAAATGTCAGGTTTCCCGAAGATAAATGTCAAGTTTCCTGATAAACATGAAGATTGAAGAAAATGGAAGAAGCCCGATTCGCGATAGATTCGGCCCAAAGGAGGAATAGACCGTCCTAAGAGGAGTATATAAAGAGAGCTTGGGGCGAGGAGCAAGAGGAGAACTTTGGAGAGCAATCTTAGTAGCAACTTAGCACTTTGAGAAACTTAGGCATTTTTTCCGTTTTTACTAGCGAGCTGCGACTCAACTAGGTTAGATTTAGCCGGCTGGACTAGCGAACTCATCGACAGCTCTTGTAGCCGATCTCTTTCCTGTTGTTCACGCTTAAACGCGAATTCGGAAATAAGATCTTTTGCTCTATCTTTTGTTCTTTCGATTTTTACATTCCCATTTATTATATATTGATTGTGTCGTGTGTGGCCCAGCAGATAACCGGGACCGTCAGGGAAGGCTAGGTTTACTTGGTTTTCCTCCGATCAACAAAACTTGACGGTGTGAATTTCCGTTCCCACAGTTTGGCGCTAGAAGGAGGGGGGTACGGATCTATCGCGCCCGCAACCACACACGCTTGGTATAATATGGCGTCCAACGCTGACAACCCGCAAACGCACGATGGAACTCCCGTCGATGCCAACGCCACCAACACTCCAGCTGGAAACGTATCAACGGTCGCGGCCGACACCACGATACTGGACCAGATGAAAGAAATGTTTGCCTCCGCTCAGAAACAAGCGGACGAACAAGAAAAACGGCGAAGGCCAAGAGAAAGGCCCCGCGAGGGATCACAAGAGCCCGCAGCGGCAGAAGACTCGATTTTGAGACTCCGGGCGATCGAGCTGCACGCGCGCACAAGACTTCCTCAGGCCAAAATCCTGACGAATCTCTCCAACCGGGTGCGCAACCGATTACGTAGAATCTTCCACCTCCCGCTGGAGACAACGAAGAAAACGACGTCGAACGAATCGACTTGGACATTAACGACTGATCCGATCATTCGGACGATAACGCTGACGTTCATCCTAGAAAGACCCGAAGTCAGTCTGCCCGACAGACGGTGTCCTTCGAAAAACCCATGAAAGAAGAGGAAGAAGACCTCTACTGGATAGAACATGAAGAACTGGCGGAGGATCAAACTCGGATCCATCGTAACCAGCGCCGACAAGCTCGGAAGAACGCAAGTAGCGATAACGAGATCCACGATCCCTGCGAGTCTCTCGCAAAAACAGTAGCCGAGGTAAAAGGGATGATATCACAAATTCACCAGGCAACTAGTGCCGCTCCCGAGATCGATAGACTTCTCGAGGAAGCACGAAAAACGCCGTTCACCGCTCGGATCACAGAAACACACGTCTCGGACCCTGGGAAGATCAGAATTCCCGTCTACGACGGTACCCCAGATCCAAAGGCACACTTACAGTCCTTCCAGATCGCGATGGGAAGATGAAAACTCCCGGAGTGTGAACGAGACGCCGGCCACTGCCTTCTCTTTGTCGAGAATCTCAGGGGCGCCGCGCTCGAAAGGTTCTCTCGTCTCAAAAGAAACTCCATCGGAAATTTCTGCCAACTAGCCTCGGCATTTCTCAAACAGTATTCCATGTTTATGGATAGGGAGACTTCCGACGTGGACTTAAGGAGTCTAGCTCAAAAGGAAGACGAATCACTCCGCGGCTTCATGAGAAGGTTCAAACTAGTGATGGCAAGAGTGACGGGTATCAGCGACAAAGTCGCGATCGACACCCTGAGAAAAACTCTCTGGTACAAGTCGAAGTTCCGAAAGTGGATATTGCTGGAAAAACCACGGACGATCCAGGATACCCTCCACAAGGCAACAGACTTCATCGTCATGGAGGAAGAGATGAGAGTCCTATCGCAAAAGCATGGACCGCAGAAAACGTCCTCAAAGAAGAAACCCTCTCGTAACGACAAGTACGTCCATCACGAATGGGAAGACGTCCAAGGCGAACATAACTACGCCATCAACTCGGTGCAGGGCAAAACCTCTGGAAACACCTGGACCAGGAACCAGTACAAGGATAATTCCTACTGTGAGTTCCACGACACCAGAGGTCACTCCACCGCGAACTGCAAGGTTCTCGGCGCCAGGCTAGCCGCAAAAATCCTCGCCGGCGAACTGTCGAAGGTTAAGAGTATAAAAGACTTGCTCCTGGAGTCCGACCGCCCAAAAACCGACAAGACCGTCTCCGAGAACCACGCGCCTAAAAGTCAATCGGGGGAGAAGCACGGAAGGAGACAGGACGACCAGGGAAACAACAGCAGTCGCCAGAGGATAAATATGATTATCGGAGGGTCGCAGACTCGGTCTCGTCGATCAAAGCCTACGGGCGAAAAACCGAGACAAGTTCCAATTGGCTTCCGGAAAGAAACACTCCCAACCACACGATCGTTTTCGAGGAACAAGAAGCTGTCCGAATCGACAAACCTCATTATGATCCTCTAGTTATTGACCTGGTGATCCAGGATCTCGAAGTCGGCCGCATCCTTGTCGATACAGGAAATACGGTCAACATCATCTTCCGCGACACCCTCTATAGGATGAACATCCCACTTAGGGAAGTCATCCCAGAGCCAAAACCTTTGACTGGGTTTTCGGGCGTCCCCTCCATGACCCTCGGGAGCATCAAGCTCCCGGTCATGGCTAAGGAAGTTACAAAGATCGTCGAGTTCGCAGTAGTCGATAACCCGGCCATCTACAATGCAATCGTGGGAACCCCTTGGATCAACTCCATGAAGGCAGTACCGTCCACATATCACCTCGGCATCAAATTTCCGACTCCAACCGGAACCGCAGTAATCTGGGGGAGTCAGAAACAGTCGAGACTCTGCTTCCTAGCCGAGCACAAACTGCGAAAAGATCAGAACACCCCTGCGGCTAACCCAAAACGAGCAAAGGAATCACATAACATTCCTGAAAACTCGAAAAAGATTATCCAGAATCATCCAAACAAGCAACGATTCAAGACAGCGACAAAGTCTCCGAGTCCATCGCCGTAAAAACAGACAACTCAACCCCCGCACAGACCACCGATCCGGCTAGTACGATTGGAATGGCAACATCCGGGGAGTAAAAACGTCCGCAGCAAAAATTAGAACTACGAGATGGCTTGATCTTTGAAAGAGGTACGTAGGAAGCTCGCCGAAACTCGACAAGTTCAGCTATCCCCCTCACCAAAAAGGGAGGGGAGTGGGTACGTATACTCCTATACTCCCACGAAGACGCGAAATACCCGCACATGTATTCGAAATTTTCGAAACTTTTTTTAATAAAATTCTTTCTATCGATCTTTCAATGCGTATTTAATACAGTAACGCATAAAAACTTCGGAAAAACAAAAATCATATCTTCGGGGAAACGCGAGACGTCGCAATTTCCCAAAGGTATCAAAATCGCATCATCCGTCAAAACAGTCCACCTGCGACTTCTAAAAAAACAAACGCCCGTCGATTGGCCTCGACGGACGAACACAGAAACGTTTCACTAATACAAATCCGTAGTCAGACCTTTTCGCAAGAATAAGGTCCTCTTACATCCGACAAGGATATCATAGCGCGCTATACAAGAAAACCCGAAATTTTGGTTTAGCACTCCAGATATTCTCTGGAGATAGCTCGATTCTTACTACACAAGTTGCATAAGCCGGCGCCAAGTCGCGGACTTTAATCAGGAAGAATCAGGAAGAAATCACTAATAGGCAAAACGAAAGCCGATCAGTCATCGCATAGCCTTAAAGCTGAGAGTAAGCCTAGGTCTTGCCCTAAACCCCCCTTGCTGGATCTTAACATCTCACAGACATAGTATCAACACCAGATACGAGATCCAAAAACATGTCTCTCATCGCTAACACCTAAAACACTCGCTACAAAGTAGTATACGGACCTAGCGACAAAATAAGAGTTAGAATACGAAGTGACTACTCGAATTCTACCCTCTACACTTGACGAAAGTATAAATCAAATCACAAGGAAAATTTCTGCAAAATATACACATAATATATATTTAAGCCGCGAAAACGGCAGAGATTCAAAGCCACCAACGGCCAGTCCCGAAATATACAAAGTAACACGACCTCCTACGGTCGCGGAGTATACAAATAAACGGCCACACCCGGCCAAGCATACAACCATCAAGATAAAAGGATACAATCCCAACGATCCTCCGTAATCGAGGTCAAGGACTCCGGACATGGAGATCCCGAACGAATCCACGGGCTGGTCAACTTCTTCATCTACGCCTTCCGCGTTTCCACCTGCTCCGGTCTCCACTGTGTCCTCCGAAACCTCGATGGGGTCCCAAAGCTTCCGGACCCTTCCCTCGATCGGAGGAACCAAGGATCCAGCATGAGCACATTCGCTCATGAGACTTTTCATCTCAGCGATCTCGGAGGAGAAGGAGAAGTCCGGGTTCTGCGACTTGTAAAGGTTAGCAACCGAACCCCGACACTCGCAGAAATCACCCACAGACTCTTGAGCTTCCTTCAAGCTCTCAAACTCGGTGGCAAACGATTCACCCTCCACGCCATCTCGGCAACGATCGCTCTCCTTCCTCTCCTTTCCGCACGCACGAGGGCTCGAGAATGAAGTTCGGCCTGCTTCCGGCTTTGTTCCTCAACCTCTTTCCGGAAACGGAAGAGTTCACGTTCGGCTTCCTCGGCTTTGAAGCGAGAGATCCTCGATCCTCGAAAGCTTCCATCAAGCGCCGCTCCGAACATCCTCATTCCCTGTACGAACTTAGTATCAGAAAAATATATATGCAACAATAGTAATATATACGATCGAAGTTCAAAGGATAAACCTCATTGATTAGACGAGAACCCTCGGCAAACACATTCTTCTTCGCTTCATCCTCGAACGACTCATCGGTCGTAAACGCTAGAGGGAGACCTTCGAAAAAGTTGCTAGGCAGGAGAAACTCGCTAGTTCCACCCCCTTGCCCCGGAACAAAGCTGGGGTCTCCTCCTAACAGCGAAAGATCTCCCGAGACCGTCTCGCATTCGACCTCTTTGCCTTTACGAGAACTATGTCTCCGCCTCCGAACAGGCAAGACAGCAATCGGCTCGACATCACACGGAACATCGGAAGGCTGAAGAATGACTCGGGATCGATGGAGCTCCACCGCATTTCGAATATCCGCTCGACGGAAAAGGTACTCCAGAAGAACGACCTTTCCCGAAGAAGATTTTGTTTGACGAAAAGATCAGCATGAGTGTGAGCAACAACCCTGTTCACTGCACGATAAACAAAAGTTTTATCTTCATGCGCGTTCAAAGTACGAAAACGAAAAACAGAATTAGTCGTATTACCGCGATTGAAGTTCCACTCATTAGGGAATAGGTGAAGGCAGCTTTCCTCAACGGACTCCTCGTCTATTCAGACAAAGAAGAAGCGCTCGAACCACGATTTGGGGTTCGAAGTAGTCCCCTGAATTATGGCGATATTCTTCCTTGGGATCATGGAGTACGAACCTTCGATCCCCGTTGGCTTAGAATACCAAAATCCCTCAAAATCGCTAGGGCTAAGGTCCATGCCTAGCTCGTAACTCGAGACTAGCACGCCAAGCCAACTCTCAAAGGACAGGACGGTGAGCTGGCGATTGAAAGCCCGAAACGACGAAGCGCACGGGCAATGGCACCGGGGATCGGGAACCACATGCGGCAGTTCACGAGAAAGGCTTCATAACAAGTAAAGAAGTCCTGCGGAGGATTCCATGCACTCTCGCCATCGGTGGGGATCCGGAACGTAACCCCATTCGGAACTTGGTAAAAGTTTCGAAGAATCGTGAGGTACTCGGGAGAGACCATGCTTGTTGAGAAGGACGCGCCCGGCGCCCTCAGAGGTCTATTGGGGATAGGGATGTCCCGCGGGGGTGGAGACGAGCCACATAAAGCTTTGTAGTATGCCTCCCTCTCATCTTCTTCAACTCTTTCCTCGTGCTTTGGAGCAACTACTTCGTCGACGGGAGAACCAACCAAAGATGAATGAGAAGAAGAATTCTTCTTAGAGGATCTTGATCTTGAAGTCATCTTTTCTTGAGAGGGAGACTTTAGAAGGTGAAATTCTTGTGATAAAGTAAGAATGACTAAAAATTCTTACTCCATCTTTATAAAGAAGGAAAAGTTACTATTTACTCCGACTTTCGGCAAACAATTGCGTCTCCACACCTTCCTATCTAGCTATACAGCGAGCTAGGACCTGTTACCAAAAACCCACGGTCCTAGCTAGCTGGGGGGCTAACTGTTGGGGTCAAAATCAGTCAAAGACGCAATCAACGCTCGAAAGTCCTTGGAAGGAATCAAGTGACGAATAAAACCAAGAAAAACTAGTTACTTGACAAAACGCCGGAAAGGATGATCGCATCGTAGTCCCGAACACCAGCAGGAGCCCCGGGCGCCGGCGCGAGCACGCCTGGCCTGGCCCCGGGCGCCGACGCCGGCTGGCCCGTGCTGGTTCCGGGCGCCGGCGCCAGCTCCCCCATGCTGGTCTCGGGCGCCGGCGCCAGCTCGCCCGTGCTGGTCCCGGGCGCCGGCCCCGGCTCGCCCGTGCCGGTCCCAGGTGCCGGCGCCAGCTTGGCCGCACTGGCCCCGGGCACCGGTGCCGGCTCGCCCGTGCTGGTCCCGGGCGACGGCGCCGGCTCACCCGTGCTGGTCCCAGGGGCCGGCGCCGGCTTGTCCGTGCTGGCCACGGGCGCCGGCGCGAGCATCCGTGTCCAGGTCCCGAGCGCCTGCGTGTGGACTACTCGACAGGTGCGACCTTTTCCCCGCAAAACCTTCTCGACAACTAGTCCAATTCCGTGTTTTGCATATTTGCTCGAAGACTCACCGTTCAACTCCTTGAAGACGTGAAACCTAAGAACTCCATTTTTTTTTGGTCGGAATAAATCGGGAAGGCTTCAGAAGACCACCAAAGGTTCGGTTGACAAATGGATTTCGATTCATCGTATAAAACGATCACAGTTATTCTAAAAACACCAGTCATCTCGACTATACGAGGAGTTTGGGTTCCTTCGGCAAAACAAGTACCATAACAGGCTAGTTTCTCGTGAAATCGTAAAACGTCCACGGACAAAACAACGACCAAGCGGCCCACTTACGACTTTCCAGAGGATCAAGTCAAAATGGACATGACGGCCCATGTTTATCTTTACATAAAGAGATAGATGTCAAGTTTTCCGAAGATAAATGTCAGGTTTCCCGAAGATAAATGTCAAGTTTCCCGATAAACATGAAGATCGACGTAAATGGAAGAAGCCCGATTCGCGATAGATTCGGCCCAAAGGAGGAATAGACCGTCCTAAGAGGAGTATATAAAGAGAGCTTGGGGCGAGGAGCAAGAGGAGAACTTTGGAGAGCAATCTTAGCAGCAACATAGCACTTAGAGCAACTTAGGCATTTTTTCTGTTTTTACTAGCGAGCTGCGACTCAACTAGGTTAGATTTAGGCGGCTGGACTAGCGAACTCATCGACAGCTCTTGTAGCCGATCTCTTTCCTGTTGTTCACGCTTAAACGCGAATTCGGAAATAATATCTTTGCTCTATCTTTTGTTCTTACGATTTTTACATTCCCATTTATTATATATTGATTGTGTCGTGTGTGGCCCTGCAGATAACCGGGACCTTCAGGGAAGGCTAGGTTTACTTGGTTTTCCTCCGATCAACAAAACTTGACGGTGTGAATTTCGGTTCCCACAATGACCGGGACGGACGGACCGGTTTCATGCACCCGGTCTGGAAGGATGATCAAGACATGGACGAGGCAGGACTGGGATGGGCCATCCGGGATGCCAAACCCGGTCGGGACGAGAGACGACCAGGACGATTGCTGGACTGGGTGAGCAGGACCGGGTTGGACAACTTGGTCGACCCCCAGACCAAAAATTTAGCTTCTCTCCTATTGGTTGAAGCCTAATTGACTCCAAGGGCTTTTTAGTAATTTTTAATGATGTTCCTAGGTTTTCTAAACCTTGTATAATTACTCTTGTATCCCAAAGATTGGAACTTAACTTCTTTTTCTCTCAAAAACATAATAAAATCTTGAAGAAAGTTTGGATCTTTGATCCTTTTCATCTCATTTCTTTTGTGTTTATTAGATTATCTTCTTCTCTAATCATGTTTAGCCTTGAATCATCATTGATTTTGAGGTTTTCCATGGCTATTAGTGAGTAGATCTATCTAGGATTTATGGGCTTGGGAGACTAAGGGTGATTAGGTGTAGATCTAAGACACTACAAGAAAACACAACTTTAGCGACGAAGTTTAACGAGGAAAATAAAACCTCGTAAAATAACGTCGCTTTTACGAGTAGCTTACGAGGAAACTAGAAAGCAACGTCAGTTCGTCGTAAAGTAACGAGAAAAACATTTCCACGTAAAAAAGACGTAATGTAATGTGGTTTTTACAAGGATAATTTTCTTCCTCGTAATGTCGACGTAAATATAGCGTGTTCTTTACGAGGAAAATATTTGCGTGTAAATAACGACGAAATTTCGAGTCTACCAACTTTGTAGGTGTAACACGTTTTTTTCGGCTACCTAACAAAATTTCGTAGTTAATTCGTAGTAAAATCTCAACTACCAGATTCGAAAATTTCCTATAAATATGAACCTTTGAAGATCATTTTAAACACACCAAGAAGAAAAAAAAATAAAAACGTGAAAGAAAAAAAATGTCGAGCTCCGGGAATATTTCCGAGTTGCGGAGGTGGATGTATATGCATAGAGATGCTAACGGGAGAGTGACGAAAGAATACCTTGCGGGGCTGGAGACCTATATGCATCAGGCAGATTCCACACCGCTGGCCCAAGAAAGCGGTAAGATGTTTTGTCCTTGTCGGAAATGCAACAATTCGAAATTGGCAAATCGTGAAAATGTTTGGAAGCATTTAATAAATAGAGGTTTCACGCCAAATTACTATATCTGGTTTCAACATGGAGAAGGTTATAATTATGATGAGAATCATGAAGCTAGTAGTAGTAATAGCAATTTTCAGGAAGAACAACCGGTTGATCATCATCATTTGCATAATGAACATAGTTACCATCAAGAAGAGCAGATGGTATATTTTGTTAGGGTTCATGATATGGTAGCTGATGCATTCGTAGCTCATGATGAAGATGAAGAACCTAATATAGATGCAAAAAAGTTTTATGAAATGTTAGATGCTGCGAATCAGCCACTTTATAGTGGTTGTAGAGAAGGTCTCTCTAAATTGTCGTTGGCAGCTAGAATGATGAATATTAAAACTGATCACAATCTACCTGAAAGTTGCATGAATGAATGGGCAGACTTGTTTAAAGAGTATTTGCCGGAAGATAATGTGTCTGCTGATTCTTATTATGAGATTCAGAAACTAGTTTATAGTCTTGGCTTGCCTTCGGAGATAATAGATATTTGCATTGACAATTGCATGATCTACTGGGGAGATGATGAGAAGTTAGAAGAATGTCGATTCTGCAAGAAGCCACGATTCAAGCCGCAAGGACGGGGATGTAACAGGGTACCGTACCAAAGGATGTGGTACCTACCAATTACAGACAGATTGAAAAGATTGTACCAATCAGAGCAGACTGCTGGGAAGATGAGATGGCATGCCGAGCACACTCAGACGGATGGTGAGATGACTCATCCATCAGATGCAAGAGCCTGGAAACATTTCAACAAAGTACATCCAGAATTCGCTAGCAATAGCCGGAATGTGTATCTCGGATTATGCACAGATGGATTTAGTCCATTCGGAATGTCAGGGAGACAATATTCATTGTGGCCAGTCTTTCTTACGCCATACAACCTGCCACCGGAGATGTGCATGCAACGAGAGTTGCTATTCTTGACCATATTAATACCTGGTCCCAACCATCCGAAAAGGTCTTTGGATGTTTTCCTACAACCACTAATAAAAGAGTTGAAGGATTTGTGGTCAACAGGGAAGAGGACGTATGACTGCTCAACGAAGACGAATTTTACGATGCGAGCGATGCTTTTGTGGACCATAAGTGACTTTCCTGCCTATGGGATGTTATCTGGATGGACTACACATTGGAGATTAGCTTGTCCATATTGTAATGGAACGACAGATGCGTTTCAACTGAAGAATGGTAGGAAGACAAGTTGGTTCGATTGTCACCGTCGATTTCTTCCCATTGGCCATCCGTACCGAAGAAACAAGAAATTGTTTAGGCACAAAAGAGTTGTGAGAGACACTCATCCTCCATATTTAACTGGACAACAAATTGAAGCGCAACTCGATTACTATGGAGCTCTGGAAACAGTTCCTCGTGGTGGTAATTGTCATGTCCCCGGTAATATGCCTAATTTTTACGGTGTTCAGCACAATTGGCACAAGAAGAGTATATTTTGGGAGTTGCCATATTGGAAGGATCTTCTTTTGCGCCACAACCTCGATGTGATGCATATAGAGAAGAATTTCTTTGAGAACATCATGAATACAATATTGAATGTCCCAGGAAAGACAAAAGACAACATAAAATCGAGGATGGACTTGCCGGATATTTGCTCAAGAAGTGAGTTACATATAAAAAGCAATGGACAAGTTCCCGTTCCGATATTCAGATTGTCTTCAGAAAAAAGTCGGTGTTGTTCAACTGGGTGGCATCAGAAGTGAAGTTCCCCGATGGGTATGTTTCAAATCTCTCTAGATGTGTTGAAAAGGGTCAAAAGTTCTCTGGGATGAAGAGTCATGATTGTCACATATTTATGCAACGACTACTTCCCTTTGCATTTGCGGAGCTACTTCCAACAAACGTACATTAAGCACTTGCAGGTAATAAATTATAACCCAGTAATTTTATAATGGTTTAGTTTGCAATAATGTATGACTAATGTGTTTTTTTTTTTGGAATTAGGCATCGGAGCATTTTTCAGGGATCTGAGCACACGCACTCTTAAAGAAGAAGTTGTGGAACAGCTTCAGGAGAACATTCCCATCTTATTGTGCAACTTGGAGAAAATATTTCCTCCGGGATTTTTTGATGTCATGGAGCATCCTCGGATGAGAGAATCAGGAATAAATTGGTTATCCGTGATCAAAGTTACACCTCGTGGACGAATCATAAGTGGAGAAGAACCACCATTGCAAGAAGAACAGATAAATGTAGTCGAGGAACCTGAAGCAGCCACAGACGACATACTTCTCATTGATCCGCATAATCATGAGTACGAACATCTTACCGACGACGCGACAGACGAAGCTGTTGAAGACGAGTTTAATTTAAATGATGATGTTTCTAGTGATGACGAGAATGTCGATGTATCCGATTGATGTACGTATTTGTATTGATGTATGATTGATTTTCAGACTTAAGGAATTGTGATTTTTGAATTGTGGAATGGAATAAAAATATTGAGGTTAAAGGGAAGATGGGGTTTGGGGTTTGGAATAAATGAAGTAGAAGATAAGGAAGATGGGGTTTGGGGTTTAGGTTTTGGATTTTAGGGATTTAAACATAACGTGGTCTTTACGACGAGAGTGAGAAATAAAAAATACGGGCCTCGCTATTTCCACGTAATCAGAATTCGTCGTAAAGACCTCGTAAGCTTACGTGTCAATAACGAGGAAAATTTAATTATTAAAAAAAATAAAACACGTTAATTCCACGTAAGCACAAATCGTCGTAAAGACCACGTTAGCTTACGTGGAAATAACGAGGCCAAAATCCAAAACCCTACATTCTAAAATCCAAAATTCTAAACCAACACCCTAAACCCAAAACCCTATCTTCCTTATGTTCTACTTCATATATTCCAAAACCCTAAATTCTAAAATCTAAAATTCTAAACTAAAACCCTAAACCCAAAACCCTATCTTCCTTATGTTCTACTTCATATATTCCAAAACCCTAAATTCTAAAATCCAAAATCCTAAACCAAAACCCTAAACCGAAAACCCTATCTTCCTTATGTTCTACTTCATATATTCCAAACCCCAAATTCTAAACCAAAATCCTAAACCCTAAACCCAAAACCCTATCTTCCTTATGTTCTACTTCATATATTCCAAACCCCAAATTCTAAACCAAAATTCTAAACCAAAATCCTAAACCCTAAACCCTAACTTCCTTAGAGATTGATGGATTGTATAAGAAGTAGAGGTTGAAGTTATAAGAAGTAGAGGTTGAAGTTATAATGTTATAAGAAGAAGGGTTGGGGTTTTGGTTTGAAGGATTTAGAAAAAATCCTGTTATTTCCTCGTGGAAATAAGCACGGGCCTCGCGATTTCCACGTGAGTTCACGTGGAACTAACGAGGAATACAGGAAACGAAGAGACATGCCTCGTTATTTCCTCGTTAACTCATGAGGAATTAGCGAGGAAACGTACATCTATATATACCAAGACCATTTTGTCACAATTCAGAATTCATAAATATTAAAAAGAAGAAAGATTCTTAAAAAAAAGAGAAGAAAGGTCTGGAATCACGAGTTCGAAGACACTCTTCCCACTTATGATTCCAGTATCTTTCTTCTCTTTCTTTGAAGAATTCTTTAAAAATAGAAGAAATATCTGGAATCATGAGTGGGAAGACATGAACTCTTCCCACTTACGATTCCAGCAATTACATAATTCCTACAATTATAATTTAGGGTTTAGGGTTTTGGATTTTAGGGATTTAAGAAAGAGCCTCGTTATTTTCTCGTTACTGGGAAACAAGGGACTCGTGATTTTCTCGTACAGGGAAACACGGGACTCGCGATTTCCTCGTAAAAGAAAACGCGGGACTCGCGATTTCCTCGTAAAAGAAAACGCGGGCCTCGCGATTTCCTCGTAGAGGAAAACACGGGCCTCGCGATTTCCTCGTTACATTACGTGGTTTTTTACGTGGTTATATATCCTATATATATACCCACGAAATCTCACACTTTCTCATTTCCTCTCTACTTCCTCTCTAAAACCATGGTAAGTCCTCCATCCTTCCTTAGATTAGTTTAGGGTAGTTTAGGTGGTTAGTGTAGGGAATTTAGATAGGTTTATGGATTTTAGGTTAATTAGTGTTGATTAGGTGATTAATTAGGAATTTATTCTATAAAAATATGAAGTTTAAAAGCTAATTTTGAATGTTTTTTTAATAGGTACGAAAGAACAAACTTACTCCCCACTACAGACAGATGTTCGGCGAGCCGGGTAGTCGTTTACACCCCGGTTCTTCTTCTACAGCACCTAGCTCTTCGGGTCCGGATAGCGTCCCAGAGACTCAGTCTTCTCAGAGAGTCTCTCCTTCTGGTGTACAGTGGGTTGCACCACCGGCTCCTCATGATCATCATGTCCCAGAGGTGCCACCTCCTGCGCCACCTCATGTGCCTCCACCGATGGCTGCGGAGATGCCGGCGGAGATGCTGGCTCCCATTCATCCCGATCTGATGGTGCCGCCGAGTGCTCCTTACTCGCAGTACACTGTCGAGGACATTCTCTCTCAGCCAGGGAGAGAAGGTTTACCAGTCATAGACCCCGACCGACCGGACAAAACTTTGTGGTATGTTACATTTTCTTACATTCTTTTAAAACTTTTTAATAACATTAGTATCTAATTTATACTTTAAATTTGTTTTTTTTTTAGGTTTGGGGTTGACCTTTGTCTCGCATCAGACGTAACCGACATGATGAAGGGTTACTTCTCCATGCCACATCCGAACTGGAAGAAGACGCCCGTCTACATCAGAAAGACGTGGTTCAAGATTTTCGCTGTAAGTTACTATTAATATATATATATACTATTATTTTTTTATTTATATTTCAAATTTTTTTAATACTAATTATTAACTTATTTTTTATTCTGTTACATCAAAAGTATCATTGGTCCTTGGGGGTCAATGAGAAGGTGAGGAAAGCGTTCAACGCTAAGGTGAAAGTTCGCCTGTTGGACACGGTCTCCAACTGGAAGGGGGACTGGATCGTGAAGGGATATGAGCGTGGTAAACCCGCTGAGCTCACCACTGAGGTGTGGGATGGCCTCATCCGTTATTGGGAAACTCCTGACGCCATAAGAATGGCCCAGGGTTGCTCTGCCTCCCGTAACACGGTAGATGAGCACGGTCACGGGCCGATGCTTTACTCCACGGGCCAAAAACCCCACGCCGCTATCCGTTTGGAGATGGTATGTAATTAAATATTGAATTTAATTAATTTCTTTTATATAATATATTTATATATACTAACTCTCTAAAATATTTTGTAGGCCAAAGAGACGGGACAGCTCCCGACTCTTATGCAACTTTACGAGAAGACCCACAAGAACAAGTCGGGTCGATTCGTAGATCCTAGGTCCGAGCAAATCTTCAATGAAGTTGCTGACCGGGTTCAAGAGCGTCAGACCCAGCTGACACAGCAGTCTTCCGACGGACTACCCGTGACCTTATCCACAGTTGAAGTGGATAGGATTTACGAGGAGGTAAATTTTTAAAAATTATAATTTTTAAATTATTCATTTAATTTAACTATAAATTTTTACTAACAATAATTTTTTTTTGGTTTTTAAGGTTGTCCCTAAGAAAAAGGGACGTACGTTGGGGATTGGTTCCGTCAACGATGTTCCGAGAGCAACATCGTCTTATGGTCAGAGACGGGAAGACGAGGTCACTGAGCTGCGTAACGAGTTGGCCTCGACAAAAACTGCGTTCACAGCTCGACAGGGTGTAGTCGAGGGCTTCTTGGACGTCATAGCGTCCACAAATCCGGAATGGGAGTCCTTGTTGAGGAACTTGCGACGCCAAAATCCAATTCCATGCGAGTCGACTAGCGAGGCCCATAACGAGGCGGATGTAGAGAGGAGGAGTGAGGAGTTCTACCAGGCGATGAACGAGCCATAGTTTTTTTTTCCCTTTTTATTCGTTGTAAATATGAATTCTAATTATTTATGAATAAATATATTTTTCTTTTTATTGTTTCTGTATTTTTTAATTCAAATTTTATAATTATAATTAAAATTATAAATATTTTTCTAATTTTTTTTTTAAATTCTGTATATAAAAATCGAAGTAAATTCCTCGTTAATTCACGAGGAAATAACTTCGTAAGATTTACGTGTTCTTTACGAGGATTTATTTTCGACTTCATTACGTGTCTTTCACGTGGAAAATTTACGTGGAAATGACGAGAAAAGTTAACGTCGAATTTACGAGGAATTATTTTCGTGACATTTACGTGTAATAACGTGAAAATGTTTACGTGATATTTACGAGGAAACTTTTCGTGGTCTTTACGAGGAAACTTAGCGAGTTCCTTAAGTGGAAATCTTACGTGATCTTTACGATGAAATGTTGTACTTGGTCTTTACGACGAAATCTTTTCCTCGCTAACTGACGTGGAATTGGCGACGAAATACGCGTTACGACGAACGATTAACGACCAAACCGTTTTCCTCGCTAATTCCTCGTAATACCTCATTAACGACGAATTCACGAGGAATTCAGCCGTCATTAATCTTGTGTTTTCTTGTAGTGAGATGTTCTAGGGTAGATCCTTCTTGATCCTTGCTTGTAGGGTGTTCTTCTTGCTATTTTGGAGTTGGCCTCTTCAAAATAGAGCTATAGGCATTTCATGCCCGAAAGGTGTTCTATGAATTGCCTGAACCAACTCTTCAATGCTTTTAACATTCTTTACCAAAGAGATTTGTTGTTAAAGGTGTTAAGATAGCTAATGGACTTGATCTTAATGATTGCTTTCATATTATTCAACCTAAGAGATTAGATGCTTGAGATATGTTTGTGAATGAGCATTCATCTAGAGATAGAGCTTGCTTAGGATTGTGTCTAGGCTTAAGGTGTTAGATTGATTGAATGTTTGCCATCTTAGATTGAAGCTTGATCACCCAAAGTCAATTCCCTTGTCCCAAGAATCCCCTTGCCTCATTGAGAAAGAAAGTTCACTCTTTTATTGCATTTCTAGTATAGTTTAGTTCATAATCATCTTCTAATCAGTTGCACTTAGATTAAGCATAGGCTTGCATTCCCTTTGCATTATAATCACTTAGAATTGGATTGACATCTTGTATTCTACAACATTTGATTGGACCCTTGAAAAGTCCTATCATCAAATTGCCGCTGTTGCCAAGTTCTAAGTTGATTTTGACATTGGGATTTAGTCATTTGCATGAGACTAATTCATTTTTATTTTATTGTGTTATTGCTTCTCCTTGCTCTTTTCCCTTTGCATTTCAGGTGTATGATAACTAGAAGCAGAGGTGCATCAAACTTGACACCTACTGTAACACCCCCGGACCGTCCTAGACATAAGTCGACCCACCGGCCAACAATCAAACAAGAACATGGCCGATGAACCAACCAACGCCAAGGGTTGGAGATGAAAGGCCAACCGGCCAGCCAACAATCAAACAAGAACATGACTGACCGTCCAACCCAACACCCTGATCCGGAAGCGCTACGTGACGGGTAAGGAACAATCCGGCCAATGTCGCAGAATTTACTCCGCAACTTAGACCAGTCCGTCCACTAACTCGTCCCGCTAAGTCAGGGCATAAGGCTTTGCAACCTGTAGCAAGACTTAACGGTTTCCGTTAGATCGAGGCCTAAGGCTTTTCAACCCGTACCAAGACCTAACGTTGTGTTAGACCGGACTAGTCAGTTATCAGAGTACTCATGATGCGCATATAAAACAATTATTTTATTGATTTAAGAAATATCCATACATTGACATAAACAAGACTGGGCCCGGCCTAATGCCAAATCGAGTCAACTAAACTCTTATCAAAAATACCGTTAACAAAAGGCATGAAAATCTACACCGGAGGTCCTAACGTCCAGCACCAAGCTATCCGATCAATCCTACTAAAGCTACCTGCAAAAAGGACAACGAGAGTTGGGTGAGTAACCTAGTGTTACTCAGTGAGCTGGCGGCCTCTATCCGCAACCTATCTCACTAACCCAGACAACCCAAAACAACAAGCAATCTATCCTATCATGCAATCAATCAAAACCAACATTATATAAACAAACCGTTACTAAGTTAGATCCGGCCTCCTGCCGTTATCTAACTTCAAGTAACGGGACCCTGTATGAAAACAAGTCAACAACCAATCCCTAGTTAACCATATATACGCCTGAGTTCAATACTCATGTAGTGTTAGACACTTAGACTATACAAGGATCATTAACTGGTCGACCAACAATCAGACAACAACATGATCGGCCAACCAATGATACCGCATAGCTTTTGATATCCACCACCCTTCACAAGCAATCACTCAAACAATATAACAATCAACTTCGGGTCTACACTAACCAAAGAGACACCAAGCCTAATCCGGTACCAAATCCGGAATTAGATCTCAATGCTAGAAACCTGCAAGCAAATCAATCAACCACAAACAACAATGACAAGATACTAATTAACTACGACTCAATCTAACTCGTAACACCGTATATCAGTGTTACACTTTCTATAGGGTTCCATAACCCTTAACGACACACTAACACAACATGACACTCTAACCTGGGCCCTGGTGACTTTGTGTTCCTCCTCAATATCGGCAATATCCTATCTCCCTACCACAAAGGCCAGAAGAAGGAACTTTCAACCGACCGCGGCCCACAGTCATTCGGGTCACCGCGCGACAGCCCACAGTCCTTCGGGTCACTGCCACATTACACCGTCGTGTAATACTCAGCCCTAGGCCATGACCCCGTCTCTCTGAGTCTTCCCGATCCAGCGAATAAGGGGTTTCCTTAAACCCGCCAGGTACGAGGTCTGAAGGAAACACTAATCACCCCTACACAAGCCTAGTATGGGCGGGTTACGCACATACTGTCGGCACAATCACACAACAGAAACACAATCTAGAACATAACCTAAAGATAAAGTTCTAGACTCTAACTAGACACTCGACTCAACAACACAATCAAAAGTACCAGTAGTCCGGCCTATATGGCCTAAGACCCTTAGTACTCTAATCAACTAAACAACACGATTAATTAATCAACAAGCAATCAAGTCAATCAAACTGTTACCCAGATAGTTCAGCCTCCTGATATGAAACTATCTTTAAAGATAACGGGAACCTGCACTCAATCAAATCAACACGCAAGAATAGAAAACATGATGCAACCTAACCCTAGTACTAGTCAGGTTATTAACTCAGTCTTAATTCCATTTCATCTCAACTTAGCCCTTGCTAAACTGAGTCCAATTCATAATCAAAATAACCCTAGGACTCTATCAAGCATCAGTATGAGATAACTACTCTATATGCAACTCGATCTATCCTAAGTTCCAAGTGGAACTCAAACAAACCAACTCACTAATCTATCTATCATAAATTCCAAACGGAATTCAAACAAGCCAACTCACAGTGTTCTATGCCGATAAGCAGTTGGTTGATCGGAGAGGTCTTGGCCAAACCCAACCTGGACGTCTTGAATGGACAGGACTGGACTGATCTTGACTTGGACAGAACCTCCCTTGATACTGGTCTGGACTGAACTCAACTCGAGCAGAACCTTCCCTAGCTGCTGGATGATTCCTTCGGAATTCTGAGCAGAGTATCGAACCACGACCTCGACTGAACTGAACCCTTAGAAATGAAATGATCTTGGACAGCACCTCCACTTGATCATCAAAGAATAATAATAGAGAGGACGGATTTATTTGGGCAGAGCTTCCGCATAACAATTGCAGAAATTCTTCGATTGGACAGAACTTTGCTTCTTGGTGGAATATCGGGGTTTAGAAAAGACTATACCTTCAAAATGACTCTCTCTCTCTCTCTCTCTCTCTCTAGCCCCGTTGACATGGTTCCCATATGAATTAATCTTCACTTGATTGATCTTCAGTTGGACAGAACCTTCCCTAGGCGCTTACTTGAAATCAGTAGAGAAACTGATCTCGAAAACTCTCTAAAACTCTCGAAATAGTTCAGAACCTCTTACTTTCTTTTTCTACTTCTCTCTCTCTTTCTAACCCACGTTTTTAACTTGCTTTTGAAAGATCTGGATGAATGAAATGTGAAGGAGTCGTGGGCTATTTATAGTAGACAGCAGCGAATCAGATCGAAGTTGGTGGCAGCCCGTGTGTCGCTTCGCATGGCTCTGGACGCATGCGTCGCGACACCTCGTGCTCCACATGTCCTTCAGAATGGCCAGGACTCATGCAAAGTGACACCTCTCTCCTGCCTGGACGACCAGATGGCTTGCTGCATGACTGGAGTGCATGCAAGGCGACACACCGTCTCCACATGTCGATCAGCATGCTTCGATCGCATATACGATGACATCTCGTGCTTCTGGTGTGTCAAGCTGCATGTGCTTCTTCCATGCACGTCTACACCTCCTCCTTGTGTTGACACTCAGCTGGTTTGAGGATATACATCACGTCCTGACCCCTTAAATCAAGCCACCTCGAGCTTCTCGGTCGATTTGCGCTATTTCGGCTTTCCTAGTGAATTTTCGTCCCGCGATCAATCCTGAATAATTTTCCGCTCCCGTTCTGATGATCTGAATATTTTTAATAAACTCCAAAAGAATTCTGATCTTGGAGAAAAATATTTCCCGAGCCTCCCGCTTCCTAAAAAAAAATCCATAATACCGAAATTAGCGATTTTTGCCAATTTCGGGTTTTCCCGTCGTGCTTCGATTCCCGTCGTGCTTGCTTCCCGTCCTGCTTAATTTCCCGTCCTGCTTAAATTCCCATCCTGCTTCCGACTTCCAGAATCATATTTTAGTGATACGAAATATTTCCGGGAAAACTTCGCGGTGAAGAAACGTCGGCTTCAAAAACGTCGTGCTTCTAAAACGTCGTGCTTCCAAAATTTTTATTCTTCCAAAAGATCTGTCTGATGAATCTAAGACATTGTATAACATGGTTGAGCAGCTTAAGATTCCCTCACGATCAATTCTTTGACCACCTCGTTCTTCGAAATTTCTCGATCGACCCTTCTTGCCCGCGGTTCGGCCACTATGCTGATGCTCGACCAATCTTCTGTTTTCTCTGAACCATGTCAAATATTTCGTGATGAAAACTCAACATTACTCAAGATGTTTCAATCCCCAAAAGCTCGGCTTCAAATTACGACTTCTCGATCTCGGCCATTTTACCCCTTTGGGCGGGTTATCACATTCTCCCCCCCCTTAATAGTATTCGTCCTCGAATTCTGATGTGTGCAATTGCTCAGCTCCACGACATGAACCCACTTGATGATAATTTCTCCTTGGATCACTTCGTCTCGCGGTCTTGATCACTTGATGTGCTTCTTTATCGGTTTTCCTTTGATATCTTCCGTTTGATTTCTTCAGGTCTCCATACAACTTCTGATTCAGAACTCGCTCTATCATGCTACACTCCAAAGCATTCGCCTTGGCCCTGAATCCTT
Organism: Brassica juncea; assembly: GCA_018703725.1. NCBI lineage: Eukaryota > Viridiplantae > Streptophyta > Magnoliopsida > Brassicales > Brassicaceae > Brassica > Brassica juncea. The sequence continues at coordinate 24,040,474 of CM031936.1, forward strand.
TCCTTTCTTCACGTCTTGATTTCTCATGCTTCACTCATTCTCAACTCGTCTCCATAACTCTTTACTATGTCCACCAATGTCCCTTAAGTTTCGTCCAAGGTCGCCACAATCATCTTGCTCTTTGCTTGAATGATCACTGAGTCGTCCTCTTGCTTTTACTCTGTGATGAAACTTTTTTCCCATGAAACGATCTTGTCCATCTGCGCCTCTGATTACTCCAGACATTTCCTCGATCTCTCCTTTCCCAGATACTGATAGAGTCTTTAACCACTGAAGTCTTGTTTCCCTTTGTCCAGTCCATACCACTGTCCAGTCCCTCTGAACCTATCTTCAGTCTTTCTCTTCGGCTTTGGGTTTTGGCCTTGAACTCTCTTTACTTTAAGGTTTGTATCCTTAAAGTTCCGATCAACGACCACACTTACAAGCTGCAACTAAAAGAACACTTCACATGCAAGTTAGCCAACAACTAACCCAACAAAAACTAACAAGCAACCTAATCGCACCTCTAACCAAACAACCTAGCAATTCTAACCAGCAACCTAGCAATTCTAACCAAGCAACCTAACAATTCTAGATTCCACTACCTAATTCCTAAAACCACAAATCCTAAGGCTGAACGTGACCGGTTTCCCTAATGCCTTTTGTGACTCATTTTTATGACTCGAAAAATATTTGAAAACCGATTAAATCATGAGTTCCGGAAGCATGGACGAAACCATGCTGTGATACCACCACTTTAACACCCCCGGACCGTCCTAGACATAGGCCGGCCCACCGGCCAACAATCAAACAAGAACATGGCCGATGAACCAACCAACGCCAAGGGTTGGAGATGAAAGGCCAACCGGCCAGCCAACAATCAAACAAGAACATGACTGACCGTCCAACCCAACACCCTGATCCGGAAGCGCTACATGACGGGTCAGGAACAATCCGGCCAATGTCGCAGAATTTACTCCGCAACTTAGACCAGTTCGTCCACTAACTCGTCCCGCTAAGTCAGGGCATAAGGCTTTGCAACCTGTAGCAAGACTTAACGGTTTCCGTTAGATCGAGGCCTAAGGCTTTTCAACCCGTACCAAGACCTAACGTTGTGTTAGACCGGAATAGTCAGTTATCAGAGTACTCATGATGCGCATATAAAACAATTACTTTATTGATTTAAGAAATATCCATACATTGACATAAACAAGACTGGGCCCGGCCTAATTCCAAAGCATGTCGCCTGGCCCTGAAGCTTTCCCCTTTCTTCAACGTCTTGACTTTCTCTGCTTCACTCATTCTCACTCGTCTGCCTAACTGCTTTACCTATTCCCACCAATGTCCCCTAAGTTTCGTCCAAGTCGTCCACAATCATCTTGCTCGTCTTTGCTTGAATATCACTCGGATCGTCCTCTTGCTTTTACTCTGTGATGAAACTTGTTTTCCATGAAACGATCTTGTCCATCTGCGCCTTGATTACTCCAGACATTTCCTCGATCTCTCCTTTCCCAGATACTGATAGAAGTCTTTAAAATTAACCACGGAAGTCTGTTTCCCTTTGTCCCAAGTCCCATACCACTGTCGCCGTCCCTCTGAACTATCTTTCAGTCTTTCCTCTTCGCTTGGGTTTTTGGCCTTGAACTCTCTTTCACTTTAAGGTTTTTTACCTTAAAGTTCCGATCAACGACCACAACTTCACTGCAACTAAAAGAACACTTCACATGCAGTTAGCCAACAACTATACCCAAACAAAAAACTAACAAGCAACCTAATCGCACCTCTAACCAAACAACCTAGCAATTCTAACCAGCAACCTAGCAATTCTAACCAAGCAACCCTAACAATTCTTAGATTCCACTACCTAATTCCTAAACCACAAATCCTAAGGCTGAAGTGACCGGTTTCCCTAATGCCTTTTGTGACTCATTTTATGACTCGAAAAAATATTTGAAAACCGATTAAATCATGAGTTCCGGAAGCATGGACGAAACCATGCTCTGATACCACCACTTTAACACCCCCGGACCGTCCTAGACATAGGCGACCACCGGCCAACAATCAAACAAGAACATGGCCGATGATGAACCAACCAACGCCAAGGGTTGGAGATGAAAGGCCAACGGCCAGCCAACAATCAAACAAGAACATGGACTGACCGTCCAACCCAACACCCCTGATCCGGAAGCGCTACATGACGGGTCAGGAACAATTCCGGCCAATGTCGCAGAATTTACTCCAAGAAATATCCATACATTGACATAAAACAAGACTGGGGCCCGGCCTTAATGGCCAAATCGAGTCAACTAAACTCTTATCCAAAAATACCGTTAACTAAAAGGCATGAAAATCTACAAACACCGGCGGTTCCTAAAACGTCCAGCACCAAGCTATCCGATCAATCCTACTAAAGCTACCTGCAAAAAGGACATCGAAGTTGTGATAACTTAGTGTTACTCAGTGAGCTGGCGCCTCTACCCGCAACCTATCTCACTAACCCAGACAACCCAAAACAACCAGCAATCTATCCTATCATGCAATCAATCAAAACCAACATTATATAAACAAACCGTTACTAAGTTAGATCCGGCCTCCTACCGTTATCTAACTTCAAGTAACGGGACCCTGCATGAAAACAAGTCAACAACCAATCCCTAGTTAACCATATATACACCTGAGTTCAATACTCATGTAGTGTTAGACACTTAGACTATACAAGGATCATTAACTGGTCGACCAACAATCAGACAACAACATGATCGGCCAACCAATGATACCGCATAGCTTTTGATATCCACCACCCTTCACAAGCAATCACTCAAACAATATAACAATCAACTTCGGGTCTACACTAACCAAAGAGACACCAAGCCTAATCCGGTACCAAATCCGGAATTAGATCTCAATGCTAGAAACCTGCAAGCAAATCAATCAACCACAAACAACAATGACAAGATACTAATTACTACGACTCAATCTAACTCGTAACACCGTATATCAGTGTTACACTTTCTATAGGGTTCCATAACCCTTAACGACACACTTACACAACATGACACTCTAACCTGGGCCCTGGTGACTTTGTGTTCCTCCTCAATATCGGCAATATCCTATCTCCCTACCACAAAGGCCAGAAGAAGGAACTTTCAACCGACCGCGGCCCACAGTCATTCGGGTCACCGCGCGACAGCCCACAGTCCTTCGGGTCACTGCCACATTACACCGTCGTGTAATACTCAGCCCTAGGCCATGACCCCGTCTCTCTGAGTCTTCCCGATCCAGCGAATAAGGGGTTTCCTTAAACCCGCCAGGTACGAGGTCTGAAGGAAACACTAATCACCCCTACACAAGCCTAGTATGGGCGGGTTACGCACATACTGTCGGCACAATCACACAACAGAAACACAATCTAGAACATAACCTAAAGATAAAGTTCTAGACTCTAACTAGACACTCGACTCAACAACACATTCAAAAGTACCAGTAGTCCGGCCTATATGGCCTAAGACCCTTAGTACTCTAATCAACTAAACAACACGATTAATTAATCAACAAGCAATCAAGTCAATCAAACCGTTACCCAGATAGTTCAGCCTCCTGATATGAAACTATCTTTAAAGATAACGGGAACCTGCACTCAATCAAATCAACACGCAAGAATAGAAAACATGATGCAACCTAACCCTAGTCCTAGGCAGGTTATTAACTCAGTCTTAATTCCATTTCATCTCAACTTAGCCCTTGCTAAACTGAGTCCAATTCATAATCAAAATAACCCTAGGACTCTATCAAGCATCAGTATGAGATAACTACTCTATATGCAACTCGATCTATCCTAAGTTCCAAGTGGAACTCAAACAAACCAACTCACTAATCTATCTATCATAAATTCCAAACGGAATTCAAACAAGCCAACTCACAGTGTTCTATGCCGATAAGCAGTTGGTTGATCGGAGAGGACTTGGCCAAACCCAACCTGGACGTCTTGAATGGACAGGACTGGACTGATCTTGACTTGGACAGAACCTCCCTTGATACTGGTCTGGACTGAACTCAACTCGAGCAGAACCTTCCCTAGCTGCTGGATGATTCCTTCGGAATTCTGAGCAGAGTATCGAACCACGACCTCGACTGAACTGAACCCTTAGAAATGAAATGATCTTGGACAGCACCTCCACTTGATCATCAAAGAATAATAATAGAGAGGACGGATTGATTTGGGCAGAGCTTCCGCATAACAATTGCAGAAATTCTTCGATTGGACAGAACTTTGCTTCTTGGTGGAATATCGGGGTTTAGAAAAGACTATACCTTCAAAATGACTCTCTCTCTCTCTCTCTCTCTCTCTCTCTCTCTAGCCCCGTTGACATGGTTCCCATATGAATTAATCTTCACTTGATTGATCTTCAGTTGGACAGAACCTTCCCTAGGCGCTTACTTGAAATCAGTAGAGAAACTGATCTCGAAAACTCTCTAAAACTCTCGAAATAGCTCAGAACCTCTTACTTTCTTTTTCTACTTCTCTCTCTCTTTCTAACCCACGTTTTTAACTTGCTTTTGAAAGGTCTGGATGAATGAAATGTGAAGGAGTCGTGGGCTATTTATAGTAGACAGCAGCGAATCAGATCGAAGTTGGTGGCAGCCCGTGTGTCGCTTCGCATGGCTCTGGACGCATGCGTCGCGACACCTCGTGCTCCACATGTCCTTCAGAATGGCCAGGACTCATGCAAAGTGACACCTCTCTCCTGCCTGGACGACCAGATGGCTTGCTGCATGACTGGAGTGCATGCAAGGCGACACACCATCTCCACATGTCGATCAGCATGCTTCGATCGCATATACGATGACATCTCGTGCTTCTGGTGTGTCAAGCTGCATGTGCTTCTTCCATGCACGTCTACACCTCCTCCTTGTGTTGACACTCAGCTGGTTTGAGGATATACATCACGTCCTGACCCCTTAAATCAAGCCACCTCGAGCTTCTCGGTCGATTTGCGCTATTTCGGCTTTCCTAGTGAATTTTCGTCCCGCGATCAATCCTGAATAATTTTCCGCTCCCGTTCTGATGATCTGAATATTTTTAATAAACTCCAAAAGAATTCTGATCTTGGAGAAAAATATTTCCCGAGCCTCCCGCTTCCTAAAAAAAAATCCATAATACCGAAATTAGCGATTTTTGCCAATTTCGGGTTTTCCCGTCGTGCTTCGATTCCCGTCGTGCTTGCTTCCCGTCCTGCTTAATTTCCCGTCCTGCTTAAATTCCCATCCTGCTTCCGACTTCCAGAATCATATTTTAGTGATACGAAATATTTCCGGGAAAACTTCGCGGTGAAGAAACGTCGGCTTCAAAAACGTCGTGCTTCTAAAACGTCGTGCTTCCAAAATTTTTATTCTTCCAAAAGATCTGTCTGATGAATCTAAGACATTGTATAACATGTTTGAGCAGCTTAAGATTCCCTCACGATCAATTCTTTGACCACCTCGTTCTTCGAAATTTCTCGATCGACCCTTCTTGCCCGCGGTTTGGCCACTATGCTGATGCTCGACCAATCTTCTGTTTTCTCTGAACCATGTCAAATATTTCGTGATGAAAACTCAACATTACTCAAGATGTTTCAATACCCAAAAGCTCGGCTTCAAATTACGACTTCTCGATCTCGGCCATTTTACCCCTTTGGGCGGGTTATCACATTCTCCCCCCCCCCCCCCCTTAATAGTATTCGTCCTCGAATTCTGATGTGTGCAATTGCTCAGCTCCACGACATGAACCCACTTGATGATAATTTCTCCTTGGATCACTTCGTCTCGCGGTCTTGATCACTTGATGTGCTTCTTTATCGGTTTTCCTTTGATATCTTCCGTTTGATTTCTTCAGGTCTCCATACAACTTCTGATTCAGAACTCGCTCTATCATGCTACACTCCAAAGCATTCGCCTTGGCCCTGAATCCTTTCCTTTCTTCACGTCTTGATTTCTCATGCTTCACTCATTCTCAACTCGTCTCCATAACTCTTTACTATGTCCACCAATGTCCCTTAAGTTTCGTCCAAGGTCGCCACAATCATCTTGCTCTTTGCTTGAATGATCACTGAGTCGTCCTCTTGCTTTTACTCTGTGATGAAACTTTTTTCCCATGAAACGATCTTGTCCATCTGCGCCTCTGATTACTCCAGACATTTCCTCGATCTCTCCTTTCCCAGATACTGATAGAGTCTTTAACCACTGAAGTCTTGTTTCCCTTTGTCCAGTCCATACCACTGTCCAGTCCCTCTGAACCTATCTTCAGTCTTTCTCTTCGGCTTTGGGTTTTGGCCTTGAACTCTCTTTACTTTAAGGTTTGTATCCTTAAAGTTCCGATCAACGACCACACTTACAAGCTGCAACTAAAAGAACACTTCACATGCAAGTTAGCCAACAACTAACCCAACAAAAACTAACAAGCAACCTAATCGCACCTCTAACCAAACAACCTAGCAATTCTAACCAGCAACCTAGCAATTCTAACCAAGCAACCTAACAATTCTAGATTCCACTACCTAATTCCTAAAACCACAAATCCTAAGGCTGAACGTGACCGGTTTCCCTAATGCCTTTTGTGACTCATTTTTATGACTCGAAAAATATTTGAAAACCGATTAAATCATGAGTTCCGGAAGCATGGACGAAACCATGCTCTGATACCACCACTTTAACACCCCCGGACCGTCCTAGACATAGGCCGACCCACCGGCCAACAATCAAACAAGAACATGGCCGATGAACCAACCAACGCCAAGGGTTGGAGATGAAAGGCCAACCGGCCAGCCAACAATCAAACAAGAACATGACTGACCGTCCAACCCAACACCCTGATCCGGAAGCGCTACATGACGGGTCAGGAACAATCCGGCCAATGTCGCAGAATTTACTCCGCAACTTAGACCAGTTCGTCCACTAACTCGTCCCGCTAAGTCAGGGCATAAGGCTTTGCAACCTGTAGCAAGACTTAACGGTTTCCGTTAGATCGAGGCCTAAGGCTTTTCAACCCGTACCAAGACCTAACGTTGTGTTAGACCGGACTAGTCAGTTATCAGAGTACTCATGATGCGCATATAAAACAATTACTTTATTGATTTAAGAAATATCCATACATTGACATAAACAAGACTGGGCCCGGCCTAATGCCAAATCGAGTCAACTAAACTCTTATCAAAAATACCGTTAACAAAAGGCATGAAAATCTACACCGGCGGTCCTAACGTCCAGCACCAAGCTATCCGATCAATCCTACTAAAGCTACCTGCAAAAAGGACATCGAGAGTTGGGTGAGTAACTTAGTGTTACTCAGTGAGCTGGCGGCCTCTACCCGCAACCTATCTCACTAACCCAGACAACCCAAAACAACAAGCAATCTATCCTATCATGCAATCAATCAAAACCAACATTATATAAACAAACCGTTACTAAGTTAGATCCGGCCTCCTACCGTTATCTAACTTCAAGTAACGGGACCCTGCATGAAAACAAGTCAACAACCAATCCCTAGTTAACCATATATACACCTGAGTTCAATACTCATGTAGTGTTAGACACTTAGACTATACAAGGATCATTAACTGGTCGACCAACAATCAGACAACAACATGATCGGCCAACCAATGATACCGCATAGCTTTTGATATCCACCACCCTTCACAAGCAATCACTCAAACAATATAACAATCAACTTCGGGTCTACACTAACCAAAGAGACACCAAGCCTAATCCGGTACCAAATCCGGAATTAGATCTCAATGCTAGAAACCTGCAAGCAAATCAATCAACCACAAACAACAATGACAAGATACTAATTAACTACGACTCAATCTAACTCGTAACACCGTATATCAGTGTTACACTTTCTATAGGGTTCCATAACCCTTAACGACACACTAACACAACATGACACTCTAACCTGGGCCCTGGTGACTTTGTGTTCCTCCTCAATATCGGCAATATCCTATCTCCCTACCACAAAGGCCAGAAGAAGGAACTTTCAACCGACCGCGGCCCACAGTCATTCGGGTCACCGCGCGACAGCCCACAGTCCTTCGGGTCACTGCCACATTACACCGTCGTGTAATACTCAGCCCTAGGCCATGACCCCGTCTCTCTGAGTCTTCCCGATCCAGCGAATAAGGGGTTTCCTTAAACCCGCCAGGTACGAGGTCTGAAGGAAACACTAATCACCCCTACACAAGCCTAGTATGGGCGGGTTACGCACATACTGTCGGCACAATCACACAACAGAAACACAATCTAGAACATAACCTAAAGATAAAGTTCTAGACTCTAACTAGACACTCGACTCAACAACACATTCAAAAGTACCAGTAGTCCGGCCTATATGGCCTAAGACCCTTAGTACTCTAATCAACTAAACAACACGATTAATTAATCAACAAGCAATCAAGTCAATCAAACCGTTACCCAGATAGTTCAGCCTCCTGATATGAAACTATCTTTAAAGATAACGGGAACCTGCACTCAATCAAATCAACACGCAAGAATAGAAAACATGATGCAACCTAACCCTAGTCCTAGGCAGGTTATTAACTCAGTCTTAATTCCATTTCATCTCAACTTAGCCCTTGCTAAACTGAGTCCAATTCATAATCAAAATAACCCTAGGACTCTATCAAGCATCAGTATGAGATAACTACTCTATATGCAACTCGATCTATCCTAAGTTCCAAGTGGAACTCAAACAAACCAACTCACTAATCTATCTATCATAAATTCCAAACGGAATTCAAACAAGCCAACTCACAGTGTTCTATGCCGATAAGCAGTTGGTTGATCGGAGAGGACTTGGCCAAACCCAACCTGGACGTCTTGAATGGACAGGACTGGACTGATCTTGACTTGGACAGAACCTCCCTTGATACTGGTCTGGACTGAACTCAACTCGAGCAGAACCTTCCCTAGCTGCTGGATGATTCCTTCGGAATTCTGAGCAGAGTATCGAACCACGACCTCGACTGAACTGAACCCTTAGAAATGAAATGATCTTGGACAGCACCTCCACTTGATCATCAAAGAATAAGAATAGAGAGGACGGATTGATTTGGGCAGAGCTTCCGCATAACAATTGCAGAAATTCTTCGATTGGACAGAACTTTGCTTCTTGGTGGAATATCGGGGTTTAGAAAAGACTATACCTTCAAAATGACTCTCTCTCTCTCTCTCTCTCTCTCTCTCTCTCTCTAGCCCCGTTGACATGGTTCCCATATGAATTAATCTTCACTTGATTGATCTTCAGTTGGACAGAACCTTCCCTAGGCGCTTACTTGAAATCAGTAGAGAAACTGATCTCGAAAACTCTCCAAAACTCTCGAAATAGCTCAGAACCTCTTACTTTCTTTTTCTACTTCTCTCTCTCTTTCTAACCCACGTTTTTAACTTGCTTTTGAAAGGTCTGGATGAATGAAATGTGAAGGAGTCGTGGGCTATTTATAGTAGACAGCAGCGAATCAGATCGAAGTTGGTGGCAGCCCGTGTGTCGCTTCGCATGGCTCTGGACGCATGCGTCGCGACACCTCGTGCTCCACATGTCCTTCAGAATGGCCAGGACTCATGCAAAGTGACACCTCTCTCCTGCCTGGACGACCAGATGGCTTGCTGCATGACTGGAGTGCATGCAAGGCGACACACCATCTCCACATGTCGATCAGCATGCTTCGATCGCATATACGATGACATCTCGTGCTTCTGGTGTGTCAAGCTGCATGTGCTTCTTCCATGCACGTCTACACCTCCTCCTTGTGTTGACACTCAGCTGGTTTGAGGATATACATCACGTCCTGACCCCTTAAATCAAGCCACCTCGAGCTTCTCGGTCGATTTGCGCTATTTCGGCTTTCCTAGTGAATTTTCGTCCCGCGATCAATCCTGAATAATTTTCCGCTCCCGTTCTGATGATCTGAATATTTTTAATAAACTCCAAAAGAATTCTGATCTTGGAGAAAAATATTTCCCGAGCCTCCCGCTTCCTAAAAAAAAATCCATAATACCGAAATTAGCGATTTTTGCCAATTTCGGGTTTTCCCGTCGTGCTTCGATTCCCGTCGTGCTTGCTTCCCGTCCTGCTTAATTTCCCGTCCTGCTTAAATTCCCATCCTGCTTCCGACTTCCAGAATCATATTTTAGTGATACGAAATATTTCCGGGAAAACTTCGCGGTGAAGAAACGTCGGCTTCAAAAACGTCGTGCTTCTAAAACGTCGTGCTTCCAAAATTTTTATTCTTCCAAAAGATCTGTCTGATGAATCTAAGACATTGTATAACATGTTTGAGCAGCTTAAGATTCCCTCACGATCAATTCTTTGACCACCTCGTTCTTCGAAATTTCTCGATCGACCCTTCTTGCCCGCGGTTTGGCCACTATGCTGATGCTCGACCAATCTTCTGTTTTCTCTGAACCATGTCAAATATTTCGTGATGAAAACTCAACATTACTCAAGATGTTTCAATCCCCAAAAGCTCGGCTTCAAATTACGACTTCTCGATCTCGGCCATTTTACCCCTTTGGGCGGGTTATCACATTCTCCCCCCCCTTAATAGTATTCGTCCTCGAATTCTGATGTGTGCAATTGCTCAGCTCCACGACATGAACCCACTTGATGATAATTTCTCCTATCGGTTTTCCTTTGATATCTTCCGTTTGATTTCTTCAGGTCTCCATACAACTTCTGATTCAGAACTCGCTCTATCATGCTACACTCCAAAGCATTCGCCTTGGCCCTGAATCCTTTCCTTTCTTCACGTCTTGATTTCTCATGCTTCACTCATTCTCAACTCGTCTCCATAACTCTTTACTATGTCCACCAATGTCCCTTAAGTTTCGTCCAAGGTCGCCACAATCATCTTGCTCTTTGCTTGAATGATCACTGAGTCGTCCTCTTGCTTTTACTCTGTGATGAAACTTTTTTCCCATGAAACGATCTTGTCCATCTGCGCCTCTGATTACTCCAGACATTTCCTCGATCTCTCCTTTCCCAGATACTGATAGAGTCTTTAACCACTGAAGTCTTGTTTCCCTTTGTCCAGTCCATACCACTGTCCAGTCCCTCTGAACCTATCTTCAGTCTTTCTCTTCGGCTTTGGTTTTGGCCTTGAACTCTCTTTACTTTAAGGTTTGTATCCTTAAAGTTCCGATCAACGACCACACTTACAAGCTGCAACTAAAAGAACACTTCACATGCAAGTTAGCCAACAACTAACCCAACAAAAACTAACAAGCAACCTAATCGCACCTCTAACCAAACAACCTAGCAATTCTAACCAGCAACCTAGCAATTCTAACCAAGCAACCTAACAATTCTAGATTCCACTACCTAATTCCTAAAACCACAAATCCTAAGGCTGAACGTGACCGGTTTCCCTAATGCCTTTTGTGACTCATTTTTATGACTCGAAAAATATTTGAAAACCGATTAAATCATGAGTTCCGGAAGCATGGACGAAACCATGCTCTGATACCACCACTTTAACACCCCCGGACCGTCCTAGACATAGGCCGACCCACCGGCCAACAATCAAACAAGAACATGGCCGATGAACCAACCAACGCCAAGGGTTGGAGATGAAAGGCCAACCGGCCAGCCAACAATCAAACAAGAACATGACTGACCGTCCAACCCAACACCCTGATCCGGAAGCGCTACATGACGGGTCAGGAACAATCCGGCCAATGTCGCAGAATTTACTCCGCAACTTAGACCAGTTCGTCCACTAACTCGTCCCGCTAAGTCAGGGCATAAGGCTTTGCAACCTGTAGCAAGACTTAACGGTTTCCGTTAGATCGAGGCCTAAGGCTTTTCAACCCGTACCAAGACCTAACGTTGTGTTAGACCGGACTAGTCAGTTATCAGAGTACTCATGATGCGCATATAAAACAATTACTTTATTGATTTAAGAAATATCCATACATTGACATAAACAAGACTGGGCCCGGCCTAATGCCAAATCGAGTCAACTAAACTCTTATCAAAAATACCGTTAACAAAAGGCATGAAAATCTACACCGGCGGTCCTAACGTCCAGCACCAAGCTATCCGATCAATCCTACTAAAGCTACCTGCAAAAAGGACATCGAGAGTTGGGTGAGTAACTTAGTGTTACTCAGTGAGCTGGCGGCCTCTACCCGCAACCTATCTCACTAACCCAGACAACCCAAAACAACAAGCAATCTATCCTATCATGCAATCAATCAAAACCAACATTATATAAACAAACCGTTACTAAGTTAGATCCGGCCTCCTACCGTTATCTAACTTCAAGTAACGGGACCCTGCATGAAAACAAGTCAACAACCAATCCCTAGTTAACCATATATACACCTGAGTTCAATACTCATGTAGTGTTAGACACTTAGACTATACAAGGATCATTAACTGGTCGACCAACAATCAGACAACAACATGATCGGCCAACCAATGATACCGCATAGCTTTTGATATCCACCACCCTTCACAAGCAATCACTCAAACAATATAACAATCAACTTCGGGTCTACACTAACCAAAGAGACACCAAGCCTAATCCGGTACCAAATCCGGAATTAGATCTCAATGCTAGAAACCTGCAAGCAAATCAATCAACCACAAACAACAATGACAAGATACTAATTAACTACGACTCAATCTAACTCGTAACACCGTATATCAGTGTTACACTTTCTATAGGGTTCCATAACCCTTAACGACACACTAACACAACATGACACTCTAACCTGGGCCCTGGTGACTTTGTGTTCCTCCTCAATATCGGCAATATCCTATCTCCCTACCACAAAGGCCAGAAGAAGGAACTTTCAACCGACCGCGGCCCACAGTCATTCGGGTCACCGCGCGACAGCCCACAGTCCTTCGGGTCACTGCCACATTACACCGTCGTGTAATACTCAGCCCTAGGCCATGACCCCGTCTCTCTGAGTCTTCCCGATCCAGCGAATAAGGGGTTTCCTTAAACCCGCCAGGTACGAGGTCTGAAGGAAACACTAATCACCCCTACACAAGCCTAGTATGGGCGGGTTACGCACATACTGTCGGCACAATCACACAACAGAAACACAATCTAGAACATAACCTAAAGATAAAGTTCTAGACTCTAACTAGACACTCGACTCAACAACACATTCAAAAGTACCAGTAGTCCGGCCTATATGGCCTAAGACCCTTAGTACTCTAATCAACTAAACAACACGATTAATTAATCAACAAGCAATCAAGTCAATCAAACCGTTACCCAGATAGTTCAGCCTCCTGATATGAAACTATCTTTAAAGATAACGGGAACCTGCACTCAATCAAATCAACACGCAAGAATAGAAAACATGATGCAACCTAACCCTAGTCCTAGGCAGGTTATTAACTCAGTCTTAATTCCATTTCATCTCAACTTAGCCCTTGCTAAACTGAGTCCAATTCATAATCAAAATAACCCTAGGACTCTATCAAGCATCAGTATGAGATAACTACTCTATATGCAACTCGATCTATCCTAAGTTCCAAGTGGAACTCAAACAAACCAACTCACTAATCTATCTATCATAAATTCCAAACGGAATTCAAACAAGCCAACTCACAGTGTTCTATGCCGATAAGCAGTTGGTTGATCGGAGAGGACTTGGCCAAACCCAACCTGGACGTCTTGAATGGACAGGACTGGACTGATCTTGACTTGGACAGAACCTCCCTTGATACTGGTCTGGACTGAACTCAACTCGAGCAGAACCTTCCCTAGCTGCTGGATGATTCCTTCGGAATTCTGAGCAGAGTATCGAACCACGACCTCGACTGAACTGAACCCTTAGAAATGAAATGATCTTGGACAGCACCTCCACTTGATCATCAAAGAATAATAATAGAGAGGACGGATTGATTTGGGCAGAGCTTCCGCATAACAATTGCAGAAATTCTTCGATTGGACAGAACTTTGCTTCTTGGTGGAATATCGGGGTTTAGAAAAGACTATACCTTCAAAATGACTCTCTCTCTCTCTCTCTCTCTCTCTCTCTCTCTAGCCCCGTTGACATGGTTCCCATATGAATTAATCTTCACTTGATTGATCTTCAGTTGGACAGAACCTTCCCTAGGCGCTTACTTGAAATCAGTAGAGAAACTGATCTCGAAAACTCTCTAAAACTCTCGAAATAGCTCAGAACCTCTTACTTTCTTTTTCTACTTCTCTCTCTCTTTCTAACCCACGTTTTTAACTTGCTTTTGAAAGGTCTGGATGAATGAAATGTGAAGGAGTCGTGGGCTATTTATAGTAGACAGCAGCGAATCAGATCGAAGTTGGTGGCAGCCCGTGTGTCGCTTCGCATGGCTCTGGACGCATGCGTCGCGACACCTCGTGCTCCACATGTCCTTCAGAATGGCCAGGACTCATGCAAAGTGACACCTCTCTCCTGCCTGGACGACCAGATGGCTTGCTGCATGACTGGAGTGCATGCAAGGCGACACACCATCTCCACATGTCGATCAGCATGCTTCGATCGCATATACGATGACATCTCGTGCTTCTGGTGTGTCAAGCTGCATGTGCTTCTTCCATGCACGTCTACACCTCCTCCTTGTGTTGACACTCAGCTGGTTTGAGGATATACATCACGTCCTGACCCCTTAAATCAAGCCACCTCGAGCTTCTCGGTCGATTTGCGCTATTTCGGCTTTCCTAGTGAATTTTCGTCCCGCGATCAATCCTGAATAATTTTCCGCTCCCGTTCTGATGATCTGAATATTTTTAATAAACTCCAAAAGAATTCTGATCTTGGAGAAAAATATTTCCCGAGCCTCCCGCTTCCTAAAAAAAAATCCATAATACCGAAATTAGCGATTTTTGCCAATTTCGGGTTTTCCCGTCGTGCTTCGATTCCCGTCGTGCTTGCTTCCCGTCCTGCTTAATTTCCCGTCCTGCTTAAATTCCCATCCTGCTTCCGACTTCCAGAATCATATTTTAGTGATACGAAATATTTCCGGGAAAACTTCGCGGTGAAGAAACGTCGGCTTCAAAAACGTCGTGCTTCTAAAACGTCGTGCTTCCAAAATTTTTATTCTTCCAAAAGATCTGTCTGATGAATCTAAGACATTGTATAACATGTTTGAGCAGCTTAAGATTCCCTCACGATCAATTCTTTGACCACCTCGTTCTTCGAAATTTCTCGATCGACCCTTCTTGCCCGCGGTTCGGCCACTATGCTGATGCTCGACCAATCTTCTGTTTTCTCTGAACCATGTCAAATATTTCGTGATGAAAACTCAACATTACTCAAGATGTTTCAATCCCCAAAAGCTCGGCTTCAAATTACGACTTCTCGATCTCGGCCATTTTACCCCTTTGGGCGGGTTATCACATTCTCCCCCCCCCTTAATAGTATTCGTCCTCGAATTCTGATGTGTGCAATTGCTCAGCTCCACGACATGAACCCACTTGATGATAATTTCTCCTTGGATCACTTCGTCTCGCGGTCTTGATCACTTGATGTGCTTCTTTATCGGTTTTCCTTTGATATCTTCCGTTTGATTTCTTCAGGTCTCCATACAACTTCTGATTCAGAACTCGCTCTATCATGCTACACTCCAAAGCATTCGCCTTGGCCCTGAATCCTTTCCTTTCTTCACGTCTTGATTTCTCATGCTTCACTCATTCTCAACTCGTCTCCATAACTCTTTACTATGTCCACCAATGTCCCTTAAGTTTCGTCCAAGGTCGCCACAATCATCTTGCTCTTTGCTTGAATGATCACTGAGTCGTCCTCTTGCTTTTACTCTGTGATGAAACTTTTTTCCCATGAAACGATCTTGTCCATCTGCGCCTCTGATTACTCCAGACATTTCCTCGATCTCTCCTTTCCCAGATACTGATAGAGTCTTTAACCACTGAAGTCTTGTTTCCCTTTGTCCAGTCCATACCACTGTCCAGTCCCTCTGAACCTATCTTCAGTCTTTCTCTTCGGCTTTGGGTTTTGGCCTTGAACTCTCTTTACTTTAAGGTTTGTATCCTTAAAGTTCCGATCAACGACCACACTTACAAGCTGCAACTAAAAGAACACTTCACATGCAAGTTAGCCAACAACTAACCCAACAAAAACTAACAAGCAACCTAATCGCACCTCTAACCAAACAACCTAGCAATTCTAACCAGCAACCTAGCAATTCTAACCAAGCAACCTAACAATTCTAGATTCCACTACCTAATTCCTAAAACCACAAATCCTAAGGCTGAACGTGACCGGTTTCCCTAATGCCTTTTGTGACTCATTTTTATGACTCGAAAAATATTTGAAAACCGATTAAATCATGAGTTCCGGAAGCATGGACGAAACCATGCTCTGATACCACCACTTTAACACCCCCGGACCGTCCTAGACATAGGCCGACCCACCGGCCAACAATCAAACAAGAACATGGCCGATGAACCAACCAACGCCAAGGGTTGGAGATGAAAGGCCAACCGGCCAGCCAACAATCAAACAAGAACATGACTGACCGTCCAACCCAACACCCTGATCCGGAAGCGCTACATGACGGGTCAGGAACAATCCGGCCAATGTCGCAGAATTTACTCCGCAACTTAGACCAGTTCGTCCACTAACTCGTCCCGCTAAGTCAGGGCATAAGGCTTTGCAACCTGTAGCAAGACTTAACGGTTTCCGTTAGATCGAGGCCTAAGGCTTTTCAACCCGTACCAAGACCTAACGTTGTGTTAGACCGGACTAGTCAGTTATCAGAGTACTCATGATGCGCATATAAAACAATTACTTTATTGATTTAAGAAATATCCATACATTGACATAAACAAGACTGGGCCCGGCCTAATGCCAAATCGAGTCAACTAAACTCTTATCAAAAATACCGTTAACAAAAGGCATGAAAATCTACACCGGCGGTCCTAACGTCCAGCACCAAGCTATCCGATCAATCCTACTAAAGCTACCTGCAAAAAGGACATCGAGAGTTGGGTGAGTAACTTAGTGTTACTCAGTGAGCTGGCGGCCTCTACCCGCAACCTATCTCACTAACCCAGACAACCCAAAACAACAAGCAATCTATCCTATCATGCAATCAATCAAAACCAACATTATATAAACAAACCGTTACTAAGTTAGATCCGGCCTCCTACCGTTATCTAACTTCAAGTAACGGGACCCTGCATGAAAACAAGTCAACAACCAATCCCTAGTTAACCATATATACACCTGAGTTCAATACTCATGTAGTGTTAGACACTTAGACTATACAAGGATCATTAACTGGTCGACCAACAATCAGACAACAACATGATCGGCCAACCAATGATACCGCATAGCTTTTGATATCCACCACCCTTCACAAGCAATCACTCAAACAATATAACAATCAACTTCGGGTCTACACTAACCAAAGAGACACCAAGCCTAATCCGGTACCAAATCCGGAATTAGATCTCAATGCTAGAAACCTGCAAGCAAATCAATCAACCACAAACAACAATGACAAGATACTAATTAACTACGACTCAATCTAACTCGTAACACCGTATATCAGTGTTACACTTTCTATAGGGTTCCATAACCCTTAACGACACACTAACACAACATGACACTCTAACCTGGGCCCTGGTGACTTTGTGTTCCTCCTCAATATCGGCAATATCCTATCTCCCTACCACAAAGGCCAGAAGAAGGAACTTTCAACCGACCGCGGCCCACAGTCATTCGGGTCACCGCGCGACAGCCCACAGTCCTTCGGGTCACTGCCACATTACACCGTCGTGTAATACTCAGCCCTAGGCCATGACCCCGTCTCTCTGAGTCTTCCCGATCCAGCGAATAAGGGGTTTCCTTAAACCCGCCAGGTACGAGGTCTGAAGGAAACACTAATCACCCCTACACAAGCCTAGTATGGGCGGGTTACGCACATACTGTCGGCACAATCACACAACAGAAACACAATCTAGAACATAACCTAAAGATAAAGTTCTAGACTCTAACTAGACACTCGACTCAACAACACATTCAAAAGTACCAGTAGTCCGGCCTATATGGCCTAAGACCCTTAGTACTCTAATCAACTAAACAACACGATTAATTAATCAACAAGCAATCAAGTCAATCAAACCGTTACCCAGATAGTTCAGCCTCCTGATATGAAACTATCTTTAAAGATAACGGGAACCTGCACTCAATCAAATCAACACGCAAGAATAGAAAACATGATGCAACCTAACCCTAGTCCTAGGCAGGTTATTAACTCAGTCTTAATTCCATTTCATCTCAACTTAGCCCTTGCTAAACTGAGTCCAATTCATAATCAAAATAACCCTAGGACTCTATCAAGCATCAGTATGAGATAACTACTCTATATGCAACTCGATCTATCCTAAGTTCCAAGTGGAACTCAAACAAACCAACTCACTAATCTATCTATCATAAATTCCAAACGGAATTCAAACAAGCCAACTCACAGTATTCTATGCCGATAAGCAGTTGGTTGATCGGAGAGGACTTGGCCAAACCCAACCTGGACGTCTTGAATGGACAGGACTGGACTGATCTTGACTTGGACAGAACCTCCCTTGATACTGGTCTGGACTGAACTCAACTCGAGCAGAACCTTCCCTAGCTGCTGGACGATTCCTTCGGAATTCTGAGCAGAGTATCGAACCACGACCTCGACTGAACTGAACCCTTAGAACTGAAATGATCTTGGACAGCACCTCCACTTGATCATCAAAGAATAAGAATAGAGAGGACGGATTGATTTGGGCAGAGCTTCCGCATAACAATTGCAGAAATTCTTCGATTGGACAGAACTTTGCTTCTTGGTGGAATATCGGGGTTTAGAAAAGACTATACCTTCAAAATGACTCTCTCTCTCTCTCTCTCTCTCTCTCTCTCTAGCCCCGTTGACATGGTTCCCATATGAATTAATCTTCACTTGATTGATCTTCAGTTGGACAGAACCTTCCCTAGGCGCTTACTTGAAATCAGTAGAGAAACTGATCTCGAAAACTCTCTAAAACTCTCGAAATAGCTCAGAACCTCTTACTTTCTTTTTCTACTTCTCTCTCTCTTTCTAACCCACGTTTTTAACTTGCTTTTGAAAGGTCTGGATGAATGAAATGTGAAGGAGTCGTGGGCTATTTATAGTAGACAGCAGCGAATCAGATCGAAGTTGGTGGCAGCCCGTGTGTCGCTTCGCATGGCTCTGGACGCATGCGTCGCGACACCTCGTGCTCCACATGTCCTTCAGAATGGCCAGGACTCATGCAAAGTGACACCTCTCTCCTGCCTGGACGACCAGATGGCTTGCTGCATGACTGGAGTGCATGCAAGGCGACACACCATCTCCACATGTCGATCAGCATGCTTCGATCGCATATACGATGACATCTCGTGCTTCTGGTGTGTCAAGCTGCATGTGCTTCTTCCATGCACGTCTACACCTCCTCCTTGTGTTGACACTCAGCTGGTTTGAGGATATACATCACGTCCTGACCCCTTAAATCAAGCCACCTCGAGCTTCTCGGTCGATTTGCGCTATTTCGGCTTTCCTAGTGAATTTTCGTCCCGCGATCAATCCTGAATAATTTTCCGCTCCCGTTCTGATGATCTGAATATTTTTAATAAACTCCAAAAGAATTCTGATCTTGGAGAAAAATATTTCCCGAGCCTCCCGCTTCCTAAAAAAAAATCCATAATACCGAAATTAGCGATTTTTGCCAATTTCGGGTTTTCCCGTCGTGCTTCGATTTCCGTCGTGCTTGCTTCCCGTCCTGCTTAATTTCCCGTCCTGCTTAAATTCCCATCCTGCTTCCGACTTCCAGAATCATATTTTAGTGATACGAAATATTTCCGGGAAAACTTCGCGGTGAAGAAACGTCGGCTTCAAAAACGTCGTGCTTCTAAAACGTCGTGCTTCCAAAATTTTTATTCTTCCAAAAGATCTGTCTGATGAATCTAAGACATTGTATAACATGGTTGAGCAGCTTAAGATTCCCTCACGATCAATTCTTTGACCACCTCGTTCTTCGAAATTTCTCGATCGACCCTTCTTGCCCGCGGTTCGGCCACTATGCTGATGCTCGACCAATCTTCTGTTTTCTCTGAACCATGTCAAATATTTCGTGATGAAAACTCAACATTACTCAAGATGTTTCAATCCCCAAAAGCTCGGCTTCAAATTACGACTTCTCGATCTCGGCCATTTTACCCCTTTGGGCGGGTTATCACATTCTCCCCCCCCTTAATAGTATTCGTCCTCGAATTCTGATGTGTGCAATTGCTCAGCTCCACGACATGAACCCACTTGATGATAATTTCTCCTTGGATCACTTCGTCTCGCGGTCTTGATCACTTGATGTGCTTCTTTATCGGTTTTCCTTTGATATCTTCCGTTTGATTTCTTCAGGTCTCCATACAACTTCTGATTCAGAACTCGCTCTATCATGCTACACTCCAAAGCATTCGCCTTGGCCCTGAATCCTTTCCTTTCTTCACGTCTTGATTTCTCATGCTTCACTCATTCTCAACTCGTCTCCATAACTCTTTACTATGTCCACCAATGTCCCTTAAGTTTCGTCCAAGGTCGCCACAATCATCTTGCTCTTTGCTTGAATGATCACTGAGTCGTCCTCTTGCTTTTACTCTGTGATGAAACTTTTTTCCCATGAAACGATCTTGTCCATCTGCGCCTCTGATTACTCCAGACATTTCCTCGATCTCTCCTTTCCCAGATACTGATAGAGTCTTTAACCACTGAAGTCTTGTTTCCCTTTGTCCAGTCCATACCACTGTCCAGTCCCTCTGAACCTATCTTCAGTCTTTCTCTTCGGCTTTGGGTTTTGGCCTTGAACTCTCTTTACTTTAAGGTTTGTATCCTTAAAGTTCCGATCAACGACCACACTTACAAGCTGCAACTAAAAGAACACTTCACATGCAAGTTAGCCAACAACTAACCCAACAAAAACTAACAAGCAACCTAATCGCACCTCTAACCAAACAACCTAGCAATTCTAACCAGCAACCTAGCAATTCTAACCAAGCAACCTAACAATTCTAGATTCCACTACCTAATTCCTAAAACCACAAATCCTAAGGCTGAACGTGACCGGTTTCCCTAATGCCTTTTGTGACTCATTTTTATGACTCGAAAAATATTTGAAAACCGATTAAATCATGAGTTCCGGAAGCATGGACGAAACCATGCTCTGATACCACCACTTTAACACCCCCGGACCGTCCTAGACATAGGCCGACCCACCGGCCAACAATCAAACAAGAACATGGCCGATGAACCAACCAACGCCAAGGGTTGGAGATGAAAGGCCAACCGGCCAGCCAACAATCAAACAAGAACATGACTGACCGTCCAACCCAACACCCTGATCCGGAAGCGCTACATGACGGGTCAGGAACAATCCGGCCAATGTCGCAGAATTTACTCCGCAACTTAGACCAGTTCGTCCACTAACTCGTCCCGCTAAGTCAGGGCATAAGGCTTTGCAACCTGTAGCAAGACTTAACGGTTTCCGTTAGATCGAGGCCTAAGGCTTTTCAACCCGTACCAAGACCTAACGTTGTGTTAGACCGGACTAGTCAGTTATCAGAGTACTCATGATGCGCATATAAAACAATTACTTTATTGATTTAAGAAATATCCATACATTGACATAAACAAGACTGGGCCCGGCCTAATGCCAAATCGAGTCAACTAAACTCTTATCAAAAATACCGTTAACAAAAGGCATGAAAATCTACACCGGCGGTCCTAACGTCCAGCACCAAGCTATCCGATCAATCCTACTAAAGCTACCTGCAAAAAGGACATCGAGAGTTGGGTGAGTAACTTAGTGTTACTCAGTGAGCTGGCGGCCTCTACCCGCAACCTATCTCACTAACCCAGACAACCCAAAACAACAAGCAATCTATCCTATCATGCAATCAATCAAAACCAACATTATATAAACAAACCGTTACTAAGTTAGATCCGGCCTCCTACCGTTATCTAACTTCAAGTAACGGGACCCTGCATGAAAACAAGTCAACAACCAATCCCTAGTTAACCATATATACACCTGAGTTCAATACTCATGTAGTGTTAGACACTTAGACTATACAAGGATCATTAACTGGTCGACCAACAATCAGACAACAACATGATCGGCCAACCAATGATACCGCATAGCTTTTGATATCCACCACCCTTCACAAGCAATCACTCAAACAATATAACAATCAACTTCGGGTCTACACTAACCAAAGAGACACCAAGCCTAATCCGGTACCAAATCCGGAATTAGATCTCAATGCTAGAAACCTGCAAGCAAATCAATCAACCACAAACAACAATGACAAGATACTAATTAACTACGACTCAATCTAACTCGTAACACCGTATATCAGTGTTACACTTTCTATAGGGTTCCATAACCCTTAACGACACACTAACACAACATGACACTCTAACCTGGGCCCTGGTGACTTTGTGTTCCTCCTCAATATCGGCAATATCCTATCTCCCTACCACAAAGGCCAGAAGAAGGAACTTTCAACCGACCGCGGCCCACAGTCATTCGGGTCACCGCGCGACAGCCCACAGTCCTTCGGGTCACTGCCACATTACACCGTCGTGTAATACTCAGCCCTAGGCCATGACCCCGTCTCTCTGAGTCTTCCCGATCCAGCGAATAAGGGGTTTCCTTAAACCCGCCAGGTACGAGGTCTGAAGGAAACACTAATCACCCCTACACAAGCCTAGTATGGGCGGGTTACGCACATACTGTCGGCACAATCACACAACAGAAACACAATCTAGAACATAACCTAAAGATAAAGTTCTAGACTCTAACTAGACACTCGACTCAACAACACATTCAAAAGTACCAGTAGTCCGGCCTATATGGCCTAAGACCCTTAGTACTCTAATCAACTAAACAACACGATTAATTAATCAACAAGCAATCAAGTCAATCAAACCGTTACCCAGATAGTTCAGCCTCCTGATATGAAACTATCTTTAAAGATAACGGGAACCTGCACTCAATCAAATCAACACGCAAGAATAGAAAACATGATGCAACCTAACCCTAGTCCTAGGCAGGTTATTAACTCAGTCTTAATTCCATTTCATCTCAACTTAGCCCTTGCTAAACTGAGTCCAATTCATAATCAAAATAACCCTAGGACTCTATCAAGCATCAGTATGAGATAACTACTCTATATGCAACTCGATCTATCCTAAGTTCCAAGTGGAACTCAAACAAACCAACTCACTAATCTATCTATCATAAATTCCAAACGGAATTCAAACAAGCCAACTCACAGTATTCTATGCCGATAAGCAGTTGGTTGATCGGAGAGGACTTGGCCAAACCCAACCTGGACGTCTTGAATGGACAGGACTGGACTGATCTTGACTTGGACAGAACCTCCCTTGATACTGGTCTGGACTGAACTCAACTCGAGCAGAACCTTCCCTAGCTGCTGGACGATTCCTTCGGAATTCTGAGCAGAGTATCGAACCACGACCTCGACTGAACTGAACCCTTAGAACTGAAATGATCTTGGACAGCACCTCCACTTGATCATCAAAGAATAAGAATAGAGAGGACGGATTGATTTGGGCAGAGCTTCCGCATAACAATTGCAGAAATTCTTCGATTGGACAGAACTTCGCTTCTTGGTGGAATATCGGGGTTTAGAAAAGACTATACCTTCAAAATGACTCTCTCTCTCTCTCTCTCTCTCTCTAGCCCCGTTGACATGGTTCCCATATGAATTAATCTTCACTTGATTGATCTTCAGTTGGACAGAACCTTCCCTAGGCGCTTACTTGAAATCAGTAGAGAAACTGATCTCGAAAACTCTCTAAAACTCTCGAAATAGCTCAGAACCTCTTACTTTCTTTTTCTACTTCTCTCTCTCTTTCTAACCCACGTTTTTAACTTGCTTTTGAAAGGTCTGGATGAATGAAATGTGAAGGGGCCGTGGGCTATTTATAGTAGACAGCAGCGAATCAGATCGAAGTTGGTGGCAGCCCGTGTGTCGCTTCGCATGGCTCCGGACACATGCGTCGCGACACCTCGTGCTCCACATGTCCTTCAGCATGGCCAGGACTCATGCAAAGTGACACCTTTCTCCTGCCTGGACGACCAGATGGCTTGCTGCATGACTGGAGTGCATGCAAGGCGACACACCATCTCCACATGTCGATCAGCATGCTTCGATCGCAGATGACATCTCGTGCTTCTGGTGTGTCAAGCTGCATGTGCTTCTTCCATGCACGTCTACACCTCCTCCTTGTGTTGACACTCAGCTGGTTTGAGGATATACATCACGTCCTGACCCCTTAAATCAAGCCACCTCGAGCTTCTCGGTCGATTTGTGCTATTTCGGCTTTCCTAGTGAATTTTCGTCCCGCGATCAATCCTGAATAATTTTCCGCTCCCGTTCTGATGATCTGAATATTTTTAATAAACTCCAAAAGAATTCTGATCTTGGAGAAAAATATTTCCCGAGCCTCCCGCTTACTAAAAAAATCCATAATACCGAAATTAGCGATTTTTGCCAATTTCGGGTTTTCCCGTCGTGCTTCGATTTCCGTCGTGCTTGCTTCCCGTCCTGCTTAATTTCCCATCCTGCTTAAATTCCCGTCCTGCTTCCGACTTCCAGAATCATATTTAGTGATACGAAATATTTCCGGGAAAACTTCGCGGTGAAGAAACGTCGGCTTCAAAAACGTCGTGCTTCTAAAACGTCGTGCTTCCAAAATTTTTATTCTTCCAAAAGATCCGTCTGATGAATCTAAGACATTGTATAACATGGTTGAGCAGCTTAAGATTCCCTCACGATCAATTCTTTGACCACCTCGTTCTTCGAAATTTCTCGATCGACCCTTCTTGCCCGCGGTTAGGCCACTATGCTGATGCTCGACCAATCTTCTGTTTTCTCTGAACCATGTCAAATATTTCGTGATGAAAACTCAACATTACTCAAGATGTTTTAATCCCCAAAAGCTCGGCTTCAAATTACGACTTCTCGATCTCGGCCATTTTACCCCTTTGGGCGGGTTATCACACCTACTGTTAAAGAAATTGCTACACTTTAGAGGGAGATTGCAAGAAAGAGAAGAGAAGAAGAGCAACTGGCTCACTTGCAGAGATTGGGGTTTGATATGGAGAATCAGCCACAAGATGGTGATGCCCTAGGGGGAAATGATCCAAGAGCTGACAACATAAGACCACAGCGCCAGCCAGAACAGCCACAACGCCAAGCTAGAGCAATTGGAGCCTATGATCAACCTCACATTCATAGTCATAGGTTGGGGATAAGAGCACCAGCTGTGGAGAACAACAACTTTGAGATCAAATCAGGGATGCTGAATTTGATTGAGAACAACAAGTTTCATGGCCTTGCTGTGGAGGATCCCCTTGATCACTTGGACACATTTGATAGCTACTGTAGCTTGTCCAAGACTAATGGAGTCTCTGAAGATGCTTTCAAGCTGAGATTGTTTCCCTTCTCTTTGGGAGATAAGGCACATCTATGGGAGAAGGCTCTTCCAAGTGACTCTATCACAACTTGGAATGAGTGCAAGAGGGCATTCCTTGAGAAATTCTTCTCTACCTCAAGAACAGGCAAGATCAGAAATGAGATCTCTAGCTTTCAGTAGAAGAACCTTGAGAGCTTTAGTGAAGCATGGGAGAGGTTCAAGGGCTATTGGTCTCAATGCCCACATCATGGCTTCACCAAGGAGAGTTTGCTTAGTACCTTCTACAGAGGTGCTCTTCCAGAGTTCAGGTGGGTTCTTCCTGGGCAGAACCGAGCAGGATGCTGAGGAGCTGGTGGAGAACATGGCCAGGAGTGACTCAGTCTACAGTGAGGAGCATGATAGGGTCAACAGAGGCAGTGATGAAGATGATCAGCACACAAGGAAGGCGCTGAAATCTCTCCAAGAGAAGTTGGACAAGATTATTGCAGAGAAGGCTAAGCATGAGCAGATTAACTCCAATGGGAACCAGCAACAAAAGCAGCCTGCTGGGACTAATCAGGTTAATTGTGTAGAAGGTCAATAGGAGCTATGCTTCATCAATGCTAATGGCACATGGTACAGGAAAGAGCCCAACTTCCAAAACCAAAACAACTACCAGCAAACACCTTACTACAACAATCAACAAGGAGGTTACCAAGCCAACCAGCCTACTCAGCCCCAAGGAAGCTCTTCTCAAGCTCAGGCTCTAAGTTCAAATTTGGAGTCCATGTTCAAGCAACTCTTAGAATCTTAAGAAAGAAATGCTAAGAACATTGGTGATGAGTTCAAGAACATCCATGCCAAGATTGATGGAACCTATTCTGACCTCAACAACAAGTACATGCAACTTGCCTCTCATCTCAAAGCTTTGGAGAGCCAGGTTGCTTCTATGTCTTCATCCTCCAAGAGCCCAATGGGATCTCTACCACGAAAACCAGAGAAAAATCCCAAGGAATCTTGCAATGTCATCCTCTCTACTACTTCTTCAAAGATTGAGATGTGCACTCATGAGAAAGAGAAGGATGAGATTGAAATGTTTGGCACTGAGTTTTGGGATGTTGAGATTTGTTGTGGCCATAGCTGAAGCACATATTCTGAGGGATGCTGCCAAGAAGGCTGAGGTATAGAGTCTGCAGCAAGCTGAGCCTAGAGATGAGACACCAACTGTGAAACGAGCAGACAACAAGCTGAAAGAAGTGGAGCAGGAAGACACTGAGTTTGAGCTATCACCATATGATAAGCTCCCCTTTCCCCAAAGAGTTCTCACCAAAGCTCAAAAGAAAGTGATCTCAAAGTTCAGGAAAGATCTTAGTGATGTTGGGGTCAAGCTTCCAGAGATATCAGGTATGCGTGAAGCTCATGTCTAGATGATGCTCATCAAGGACATTCTAGACCACCAGGCTGAAGTGGCTGAGCTTTTGGACATCTCCATTCTGAAGATTGATCCACCAACCCCTCCAAAGTCCCTCCCTAAGCTGAGTCTCAAGGGAAGTTCACCTTTTCTTTCTCTCTCTTGGTAAACTAACTATGGATGATGCTCTTGTTGATAGTGGTGCTAGTGTGAATGTCATCTCCTTGGATATGGTGAAGAGTCTTGGGATTGAAAGCATGGAACCAGATACTCCTCCTCTCACCTTTGGGGATTCTTCTTCTACAATCCCACTTGGCATAATCAAGGACTTCCCCTTGAAGATCGGATCCTGCACCATACCTATTGACCTCACTTTTTTGAAGATGGCATCTGAAGAGAGAGTCCCTTTGATACCTGGAACTCCTTTTCACACAACAGTTGGAGCTTGCATTGACTTTCCCAATAAGAAGGTCACCCTAATGCATGTCAACAAAGCTGTCTCCTATCCTCTCCAACCTCCATTGGAATCAGACTATTGTGGGACAATCACTTGTGATGCATAAGCTGTTGAGAAGCCCCAAGATGAAGAGGTTGTTGGTAAGAAAGAAGGTCTTGATGGAGAGTCTTCAAAAGAGTTGTGTGATGAGCACTTGGAAAGTGCTAAAACAAAGGGAATGAGTGGAGCCTCAAAGGCCACTCATGGCAAGAAGAAGAAGGTGAAAGAGCCTCATCCTCCACCTCTTGATTTTCTCCCACACACCCTCACTCTCCATCCAAAGCAGCTCAGAGATGGTGTCCTTGAGTACAAGATCAAGCATAAGGGCAGGTCCACACCATTCTCAAGTGCTAGAGCCACCATCACTCCTCAGCTCCAAGATGACCCAATCAAGCTTCAAGAGCTTCTCTCTCAGGTCCTCACCATCACTCTTGAAGGTGGGAAGGATCCTCCTTCTCACTAGTCCAAGAGGAAAGTTAGTCAAGCTAGTGACTCAAAACAAGCTCACTTGGGAGGAAGTCCCATGGTTATCCTTGTATATAGCTTTGAAATTTCTATTTTCCTTTAAGTTTTTAATAAAAATGGTCTAGGTTTGCAGGTTAAGCAAAGCACTAGAGGAGAGAAGAAAGGTGGTGAACCACCTAAGCCTTATGATTGCCATGTAGCAGCCTCCTCTAGTTGCTATGAAACAAGCCAGCTCCTAGTCCTGACACATGCACCACGCCCAAATCTCCACATGTGGTATCACTCCAATCCTTCTTGTATATACATTTCCTTTTGTCTTGTTGGGGTATCTCCTTCTCTCTTACTCACACAGAGACTGTGTGGTTTAAGTGTGGGGGAGGTACCAAGTATTTGATCATGTTTGCTTTGTGATTTTGAGTCTCATGCATTGCATTGTACATTCATATTTGCATAGAAAATAAAAAAAATTAAATTTTTGAATCCTGTAGATTGCATCACTTGCATCCTTAAGATTGAGTCTAGAGCATATAGGTTGCATTCACTTGCACATGGAGCATTGCCTTGTAAAGAACACTTGTTTGCACTGAATTTGACACCCTAGTTAAACATATCAAGTAGCTTAAGCATCTTTTGAAAGGCTTGCATGCTTTGAGCCTTGAAAACTCTTCTTGAAACTTGCTTGCTTGCTTGATATTGGCATTGTTCTTAAAACCAGCTCCATCCTGAACTTGGACTTGAATGAACTTAATATCTCTTGCATATGGGAATTTGCATACTTGATCATGGATCCCATACACATTTGGGTTATCTTTTCCCATTGTACCACTCTTTGTTAACCAAAATGGCACTTCCATACCCTTGAACCCTATCCATTCTTTGAAGCCTACATTGATTTCCATGAGTGAGACCTTTTCTGATAGTTTGTCATGTGCAAAATCTTGAGAGTATTGGGGGCGACATGGATTTGTTCTCATCTCTTGCTAGCATAGGGTCCTCATTTGAGCTAGCTTCTAGGATGGTGAGTGGGGTTTTTGTTCCTTAAAGGCTTATGTCTTGGGTTTGGGATGTGACAATGTTGAGATTGATGAACAAAAGAATGTATTTAGAAAGAAAAAAAACCTAGGGGCCTAGAATAGAAAGATAAGAAGCTCTTGATTGATGTTTTTGACCTTCCCCTTCATTAAAAAAAAGAAAAAAAAGGAAGAAAAAAGAATAAGGAAAAGAAAGATTCAATAAGATAGTTGGGAAGGAAAAATTTAAAGAGTTAGAGCTTAGAAAAGTGAATAGAGGTCCTTAGTGGTTGAATTTCAAAGGAAAGAAAGTTGTTCATGGGGTGAGTGATGTGAGTGTTTTTCATTTTTGGGTTATGGGATGAATAAAAGGGGTGTGGATCTTGTAATCACTTAGGAATTGGGTAGAATGATGAGGATGGATCCATGTATGCATGAATTGCTCCTAGTCGTAGATAAATTTTGCATGATGATCAAGCTCCTTGATTCTTGAGTGATTGCCACCTTAAAAAGATGCATTGAACCCTCCTTTTCATCCATATTAGACCATTTGATCACCTAGCCAAATGATTGAGATCATGTGCCCATTCGTGAGAACTCACCTTGAGTGTGTGTGTGTGAATCAATGTGAGGGCTGGTTAAGAGAACTTGTTGGTTGATAAGCATTGCATCTTGTGTAGAGGCATAAGAGTAATTGATAGGCCTTGTGAAGCTACAGCATAATAGAAAGTTTGCTCATGCTATTTGTTTCTTTATGATGTCAAGTTGAGTGCTATGAGTGTTTCTTTTGGCTTTTCTTCCATCTCTTTGTCTCTTCTCCTTTTGTTTTGAAAAGATTACTTGAGGACAAGTAAAGTTCTAGTGTGGGAGAGTTGATATCTTGCATATTTACATGTTTTTAGCATCTATATCTCATACATTTTGATCATATAAGTTAGGCATTAGGCATCTTTAGGTCCATTTTGCATTCATTTTTCCTTATAAGGTGTTGGAGTATGCTTTGGTGTGATTTGAGGTGTTTGGAAGCCTTATGGTCCAAAAAGAGGTGAAGAATCAAGTTTGGCCATGAAAAGAGAAGTCAATCTATGATCTGGTCAAGACAAGATGAGCATGGACAGAGGCCTTAAATATGTCTTCTGTTGCTAAGATATTATGGAGACACAGCAAATTGAGTTAGCTTTCCAATGGAAGTGGTTTCAAGTCATTTGGAGCTATATGGAGGAGTTATGATCAAGTTTACTAGAAGCACATCAAGCTGACCGGGGAGAGTAGTCCGGGATGAGCAAACCCGGTCGGGAAAAGAGCAGCTGGATGAGAGTGGTCCGGGATGACTAGGCCTGGGAGAGGTACCCGGTCGGGGAGAGAAGTGCTGGATGAGACCAGAGCCGGGGAGAGCAGGCCGGGAAGGGACACCCGGTCGGGAAGTGAAGACGTGTCCAAGGCATGGCATGACCGGGACAGACGGACCAGCTTCATGCACCCGATCGGGAAGGATGATCAAGACATTGACGTAGGCAGGACCAGGATGGGCGTCCGGGGATTGCCGAACCCGGTCGGGACGAGAGACGACCAGGACGATGGCTGGACCGGGTGAGCAGGACCGGGTTGGACAACTTGGTCGACCCCAGACCGAAAATTTAGCTTCTCTCCTATATGTTGAAGCCTAATTGACTCCAAGGGCTTTTTAGTAATTTTTAATGATGTTCCTTGGTTTTCTAAAACCTTGTAATAAATACTCTTATATCCCAAAGATTGAGACTTAACTACTTCTTTTTTTTCTCAAAAAACATAATAAGATCTTGATGAAAGTTTGGATCTTTGATCCTTTTCATCTCATTTCTTTGTGTTTATTAGATTATCTTCTTCTCTAATCATGTTTGGCCTTGAATCATCATTGATTTTGAGGTTTTCCATGGCCTATTAGTGAGTAGATCTATCTAGGATTCATGGGCTTGGGAGACTAAGGGTGATTAGGTGTAGATCTAAGATGTTTCTAGGGGTAGATCCTTCTTGATCCTTGCTTGTAGAGTTGTTCTTCTTGCTATTTTGGAGTGGCCTCTTCAAAATAGAGCTATAGGCATTTCATGCCCGAAAGGTGTTCTATGAAATGCCTGAACCAACTCTTCAATGCTTTTAACATTCTTTACCAAAGAGATTTGTTGTTAAAGGTTTAAGATAGCTAATGGACTTGATCTTAATGATTGCTTTCATATTATTCAACCTAAGAGATTAGATGCTTGAGATATGTTGGTGAATGAGCATTCATCTAGAGATAGAGCTTGCTTAGGATTGTTTCTAGGCTTAAGGTGTTAGATTGATTGAATGTTTTGCCATCTTAGATTGAAGCTTGATCACCCAAAGTCAATTCCCTTGTCCCAAGAATCCCCTTGCCTCATTGAGAAAAGAAAGTTCACTCTTTTATTGCATTTCTAGTATAGTTTAGTTCATAATCATCTTCTAAATCATGGTTGCACTTAGATTAGCATAGGCTTGCATTCCCTTTGCATTAGAATCACTTAGAATTGGATTGACATCTTGTATTCTACAACATTTGATTGGACCCTTGAAAAGTCCTTCAATCAAGGACTGAAGTGAACTCAAGGCGCCTAAGGTGGAGCTTAAACCTCTTCACCCATGGTGTAAGGGATGCTTTTCCTTGGCCCTAAATGAGACTTACCTTGTCAGAGTAAGTTAGTGAGCTTAAGAGAACTTGAGCTGTCTAAAATTTTGAATGAACTTAGGGTTTTAGAAAGGCAATAAGTAACTCGCTTGATGATATTAAGGGATATCACCCTCATTGTGCTGCACAGGATACATCTGAGGATGAATCAATGGCTTTATAGAGCATCAAAGAAGGTTAAACCCTAAACTGAGATGTTGTAAGAAGGAGATTCTTAAACTTCTTTACTATGTCCACCAATGTCCCTTAAGTTTCGTCCAAGGTCGCCACAATCATCTTGCTCTTTGCTTGAATGATCACTGAGTCGTCCTCTTGCTTTTACTCTGTGATGAAACTTTTTTCCCATGAAACGATCTTGTCCATCTGCGCCTCTGATTACTCCAGACATTTCCTCGATCTCTCCTTTCCCAGATACTGATAGAGTCTTTAACCACTGAAGTCTTGTTTCCCTTTGTCCAGTCCATACCACTGTCCAGTCCCTCTGAACCTATCTTCAGTCTTTCTCTTCGGCTTTGGGTTTTGGCCTTGAACTCTCTTTACTTTAAGGTTTGTATCCTTAAAGTTCCGATCAACGACCACACTTACAAGCTGCAACTAAAAGAACACTTCACATGCAAGTTAGCCAACAACTAACCCAACAAAAACTAACAAGCAACCTAATCGCACCTCTAACCAAACAACCTAGCAATTCTAACCAGCAACCTAGCAATTCTAACCAAGCAACCTAACAATTCTAGATTCCACTACCTAATTCCTAAAACCACAAATCCTAAGGCTGAACGTGACCGGTTTCCCTAATGCCTTTTGTGACTCATTTTTATGACTCGAAAAATATTTGAAAACCGATTAAATCATGAGTTCCGGAAGCATGGACGAAACCATGCTCTGATACCACCACTTTAACACCCCCGGACCGTCCTAGACATAGGCCGACCCACCGGCCAACAATCAAACAAGAACATGGCCGATGAACCAACCAACGCCAAGGGTTGGAGATGAAAGGCCAACCGGCCAGCCAACAATCAAACAAGAACATGACTGACCGTCCAACCCAACACCCTGATCCGGAAGCGCTACATGACGGGTCAGGAACAATCCGGCCAATGTCGCAGAATTTACTCCGCAACTTAGACCAGTTCGTCCACTAACTCGTCCCGCTAAGTCAGGGCATAAGGCTTTGCAACCTGTAGCAAGACTTAACGGTTTCCGTTAGATCGAGGCCTAAGGCTTTTCAACCCGTACCAAGACCTAACGTTGTGTTAGACCGGACTAGTCAGTTATCAGAGTACTCATGATGCGCATATAAAACAATTACTTTATTGATTTAAGAAATATCCATACATTGACATAAACAAGACTGGGCCCGGCCTAATGCCAAATCGAGTCAACTAAACTCTTATCAAAAATACCGTTAACAAAAGGCATGAAAATCTACACCGGCGGTCCTAACGTCCAGCACCAAGCTATCCGATCAATCCTACTAAAGCTACCTGCAAAAAGGACATCGAGAGTTGGGTGAGTAACTTAGTGTTACTCAGTGAGCTGGCGGCCTCTACCCGCAACCTATCTCACTAACCCAGACAACCCAAAACAACAAGCAATCTATCCTATCATGCAATCAATCAAAACCAACATTATATAAACAAACCGTTACTAAGTTAGATCCGGCCTCCTACCGTTATCTAACTTCAAGTAACGGGACCCTGCATGAAAACAAGTCAACAACCAATCCCTAGTTAACCATATATACACCTGAGTTCAATACTCATGTAGTGTTAGACACTTAGACTATACAAGGATCATTAACTGGTCGACCAACAATCAGACAACAACATGATCGGCCAACCAATGATACCGCATAGCTTTTGATATCCACCACCCTTCACAAGCAATCACTCAAACAATATAACAATCAACTTCGGGTCTACACTAACCAAAGAGACACCAAGCCTAATCCGGTACCAAATCCGGAATTAGATCTCAATGCTAGAAACCTGCAAGCAAATCAATCAACCACAAACAACAATGACAAGATACTAATTAACTACGACTCAATCTAACTCGTAACACCGTATATCAGTGTTACACTTTCTATAGGGTTCCATAACCCTTAACGACACACTAACACAACATGACACTCTAACCTGGGCCCTGGTGACTTTGTGTTCCTCCTCAATATCGGCAATATCCTATCTCCCTACCACAAAGGCCAGAAGAAGGAACTTTCAACCGACCGCGGCCCACAGTCATTCGGGTCACCGCGCGACAGCCCACAGTCCTTCGGGTCACTGCCACATTACACCGTCGTGTAATACTCAGCCCTAGGCCATGACCCCGTCTCTCTGAGTCTTCCCGATCCAGCGAATAAGGGGTTTCCTTAAACCCGCCAGGTACGAGGTCTGAAGGAAACACTAATCACCCCTACACAAGCCTAGTATGGGCGGGTTACGCACATACTGTCGGCACAATCACACAACAGAAACACAATCTAGAACATAACCTAAAGATAAAGTTCTAGACTCTAACTAGACACTCGACTCAACAACACATTCAAAAGTACCAGTAGTCCGGCCTATATGGCCTAAGACCCTTAGTACTCTAATCAACTAAACAACACGATTAATTAATCAACAAGCAATCAAGTCAATCAAACCGTTACCCAGATAGTTCAGCCTCCTGATATGAAACTATCTTTAAAGATAACGGGAACCTGCACTCAATCAAATCAACACGCAAGAATAGAAAACATGATGCAACCTAACCCTAGTCCTAGGCAGGTTATTAACTCAGTCTTAATTCCATTTCATCTCAACTTAGCCCTTGCTAAACTGAGTCCAATTCATAATCAAAATAACCCTAGGACTCTATCAAGCATCAGTATGAGATAACTACTCTATATGCAACTCGATCTATCCTAAGTTCCAAGTGGAACTCAAACAAACCAACTCACTAATCTATCTATCATAAATTCCAAACGGAATTCAAACAAGCCAACTCACAGTATTCTATGCCGATAAGCAGTTGGTTGATCGGAGAGGACTTGGCCAAACCCAACCTGGACGTCTTGAATGGACAGGACTGGACTGATCTTGACTTGGACAGAACCTCCCTTGATACTGGTCTGGACTGAACTCAACTCGAGCAGAACCTTCCCTAGCTGCTGGACGATTCCTTCGGAATTCTGAGCAGAGTATCGAACCACGACCTCGACTGAACTGAACCCTTAGAACTGAAATGATCTTGGACAGCACCTCCACTTGATCATCAAAGAATAAGAATAGAGAGGACGGATTGATTTGGGCAGAGCTTCCGCATAACAATTGCAGAAATTCTTCGATTGGACAGAACTTCGCTTCTTGGTGGAATATCGGGGTTTAGAAAAGACTATACCTTCAAAATGACTCTCTCTCTCTCTCTCTCTCTCTAGCCCCGTTGACATGGTTCCCATATGAATTAATCTTCACTTGATTGATCTTCAGTTGGACAGAACCTTCCCTAGGCGCTTACTTGAAATCAGTAGAGAAACTGATCTCGAAAACTCTCTAAAACTCTCGAAATAGCTCAGAACCTCTTACTTTCTTTTTCTACTTCTCTCTCTCTTTCTAACCCACGTTTTTAACTTGCTTTTGAAAGGTCTGGATGAATGAAATGTGAAGGGGCCGTGGGCTATTTATAGTAGACAGCAGCGAATCAGATCGAAGTTGGTGGCAGCCCGTGTGTCGCTTCGCATGGCTCCGGACACATGCGTCGCGACACCTCGTGCTCCACATGTCCTTCAGCATGGCCAGGACTCATGCAAAGTGACACCTTTCTCCTGCCTGGACGACCAGATGGCTTGCTGCATGACTGGAGTGCATGCAAGGCGACACACCATCTCCACATGTCGATCAGCATGCTTCGATCGCAGATGACATCTCGTGCTTCTGGTGTGTCAAGCTGCATGTGCTTCTTCCATGCACGTCTACACCTCCTCCTTGTGTTGACACTCAGCTGGTTTGAGGATATACATCACGTCCTGACCCCTTAAATCAAGCCACCTCGAGCTTCTCGGTCGATTTGTGCTATTTCGGCTTTCCTAGTGAATTTTCGTCCCGCGATCAATCCTGAATAATTTTCCGCTCCCGTTCTGATGATCTGAATATTTTTAATAAACTCCAAAAGAATTCTGATCTTGGAGAAAAATATTTCCCGAGCCTCCCGCTTACTAAAAAAATCCATAATACCGAAATTAGCGATTTTTGCCAATTTCGGGTTTTCCCGTCGTGCTTCGATTTCCGTCGTGCTTGCTTCCCGTCCTGCTTAATTTCCCATCCTGCTTAAATTCCCGTCCTGCTTCCGACTTCCAGAATCATATTTTAGTGATACGAAATATTTCCGGGAAAACTTCGCGGTGAAGAAACGTCGGCTTCAAAAACGTCGTGCTTCTAAAACGTCGTGCTTCCAAAATTTTTATTCTTCCAAAAGATCCGTCTGATGAATCTAAGACATTGTATAACATGGTTGAGCAGCTTAAGATTCCCTCACGATCAATTCTTTGACCACCTCGTTCTTCGAAATTTCTCGATCGACCCTTCTTGCCCGCGGTTAGGCCACTATGCTGATGCTCGACCAATCTTCTGTTTTCTCTGAACCATGTCAAATATTTCGTGATGAAAACTCAACATTACTCAAGATGTTTTAATCCCCAAAAGCTCGGCTTCAAATTACGACTTCTCGATCTCGGCCATTTTACCCCTTTGGGCGGGTTATCACACCTACTGTTAAAGAAATTGCTACACTTTAGAGGGAGATTGCAAGAAAGAGAAGAGAAGAAGAGCAACTGGCTCACTTGCAGAGATTGGGGTTTGATATGGAGAATCAGCCACAAGATGGTGATGCCCTAGGGGGAAATGATCCAAGAGCTGACAACATAAGACCACAGCGCCAGCCAGAACAGCCACAACGCCAAGCTAGAGCAATTGGAGCCTATGATCAACCTCACATTCATAGTCATAGGTTGGGGATAAGAGCACCAGCTGTGGAGAACAACAACTTTGAGATCAAATCAGGGATGCTGAATTTGATTGAGAACAACAAGTTTCATGGCCTTGCTGTGGAGGATCCCCTTGATCACTTGGACACATTTGATAGCTACTGTAGCTTGTCCAAGACTAATGGAGTCTCTGAAGATGCTTTCAAGCTGAGATTGTTTCCCTTCTCTTTGGGAGATAAGGCACATCTATGGGAGAAGGCTCTTCCAAGTGACTCTATCACAACTTGGAATGAGTGCAAGAGGGCATTCCTTGAGAAATTCTTCTCTACCTCAAGAACAGGCAAGATCAGAAATGAGATCTCTAGCTTTCAGTAGAAGAACCTTGAGAGCTTTAGTGAAGCATGGGAGAGGTTCAAGGGCTATTGGTCTCAATGCCCACATCATGGCTTCACCAAGGAGAGTTTGCTTAGTACCTTCTACAGAGGTGCTCTTCCAGAGTTCAGGTGGGTTCTTCCTGGGCAGAACCGAGCAGGATGCTGAGGAGCTGGTGGAGAACATGGCCAGGAGTGACTCAGTCTACAGTGAGGAGCATGATAGGGTCAACAGAGGCAGTGATGAAGATGATCAGCACACAAGGAAGGCGCTGAAATCTCTCCAAGAGAAGTTGGACAAGATTATTGCAGAGAAGGCTAAGCATGAGCAGATTAACTCCAATGGGAACCAGCAACAAAAGCAGCCTGCTGGGACTAATCAGGTTAATTGTGTAGAAGGTCAATAGGAGCTATGCTTCATCAATGCTAATGGCACATGGTACAGGAAAGAGCCCAACTTCCAAAACCAAAACAACTACCAGCAAACACCTTACTACAACAATCAACAAGGAGGTTACCAAGCCAACCAGCCTACTCAGCCCCAAGGAAGCTCTTCTCAAGCTCAGGCTCTAAGTTCAAATTTGGAGTCCATGTTCAAGCAACTCTTAGAATCTTAAGAAAGAAATGCTAAGAACATTGGTGATGAGTTCAAGAACATCCATGCCAAGATTGATGGAACCTATTCTGACCTCAACAACAAGTACATGCAACTTGCCTCTCATCTCAAAGCTTTGGAGAGCCAGGTTGCTTCTATGTCTTCATCCTCCAAGAGCCCAATGGGATCTCTACCACGAAAACCAGAGAAAAATCCCAAGGAATCTTGCAATGTCATCCTCTCTACTACTTCTTCAAAGATTGAGATGTGCACTCATGAGAAAGAGAAGGATGAGATTGAAATGTTTGGCACTGAGTTTTGGGATGTTGAGATTTGTTGTGGCCATAGCTGAAGCACATATTCTGAGGGATGCTGCCAAGAAGGCTGAGGTATAGAGTCTGCAGCAAGCTGAGCCTAGAGATGAGACACCAACTGTGAAACGAGCAGACAACAAGCTGAAAGAAGTGGAGCAGGAAGACACTGAGTTTGAGCTATCACCATATGATAAGCTCCCCTTTCCCCAAAGAGTTCTCACCAAAGCTCAAAAGAAAGTGATCTCAAAGTTCAGGAAAGATCTTAGTGATGTTGGGGTCAAGCTTCCAGAGATATCAGGTATGCGTGAAGCTCATGTCTAGATGATGCTCATCAAGGACATTCTAGACCACCAGGCTGAAGTGGCTGAGCTTTTGGACATCTCCATTCTGAAGATTGATCCACCAACCCCTCCAAAGTCCCTCCCTAAGCTGAGTCTCAAGGGAAGTTCACCTTTTCTTTCTCTCTCTTGGTAAACTAACTATGGATGATGCTCTTGTTGATAGTGGTGCTAGTGTGAATGTCATCTCCTTGGATATGGTGAAGAGTCTTGGGATTGAAAGCATGGAACCAGATACTCCTCCTCTCACCTTTGGGGATTCTTCTTCTACAATCCCACTTGGCATAATCAAGGACTTCCCCTTGAAGATCGGATCCTGCACCATACCTATTGACCTCACTTTTTTGAAGATGGCATCTGAAGAGAGAGTCCCTTTGATACCTGGAACTCCTTTTCACACAACAGTTGGAGCTTGCATTGACTTTCCCAATAAGAAGGTCACCCTAATGCATGTCAACAAAGCTGTCTCCTATCCTCTCCAACCTCCATTGGAATCAGACTATTGTGGGACAATCACTTGTGATGCATAAGCTGTTGAGAAGCCCCAAGATGAAGAGGTTGTTGGTAAGAAAGAAGGTCTTGATGGAGAGTCTTCAAAAGAGTTGTGTGATGAGCACTTGGAAAGTGCTAAAACAAAGGGAATGAGTGGAGCCTCAAAGGCCACTCATGGCAAGAAGAAGAAGGTGAAAGAGCCTCATCCTCCACCTCTTGATTTTCTCCCACACACCCTCACTCTCCATCCAAAGCAGCTCAGAGATGGTGTCCTTGAGTACAAGATCAAGCATAAGGGCAGGTCCACACCATTCTCAAGTGCTAGAGCCACCATCACTCCTCAGCTCCAAGATGACCCAATCAAGCTTCAAGAGCTTCTCTCTCAGGTCCTCACCATCACTCTTGAAGGTGGGAAGGATCCTCCTTCTCACTAGTCCAAGAGGAAAGTTAGTCAAGCTAGTGACTCAAAACAAGCTCACTTGGGAGGAAGTCCCATGGTTATCCTTGTATATAGCTTTGAAATTTCTATTTTCCTTTAAGTTTTTAATAAAAATGGTCTAGGTTTGCAGGTTAAGCAAAGCACTAGAGGAGAGAAGAAAGGTGGTGAACCACCTAAGCCTTATGATTGCCATGTAGCAGCCTCCTCTAGTTGCTATGAAACAAGCCAGCTCCTAGTCCTGACACATGCACCACGCCCAAATCTCCACATGTGGTATCACTCCAATCCTTCTTGTATATACATTTCCTTTTGTCTTGTTGGGGTATCTCCTTCTCTCTTACTCACACAGAGACTGTGTGGTTTAAGTGTGGGGGAGGTACCAAGTATTTGATCATGTTTGCTTTGTGATTTTGAGTCTCATGCATTGCATTGTACATTCATATTTGCATAGAAAATAAAAAAAAATTAAATTTTTGAATCCTGTAGATTGCATCACTTGCATCCTTAAGATTGAGTCTAGAGCATATAGGTTGCATTCACTTGCACATGGAGCATTGCCTTGTAAAGAACACTTGTTTGCACTGAATTTGACACCCTAGTTAAACATATCAAGTAGCTTAAGCATCTTTTGAAAGGCTTGCATGCTTTGAGCCTTGAAAACTCTTCTTGAAACTTGCTTGCTTGCTTGATATTGGCATTGTTCTTAAAACCAGCTCCATCCTGAACTTGGACTTGAATGAACTTAATATCTCTTGCATATGGGAATTTGCATACTTGATCATGGATCCCATACACATTTGGGTTATCTTTTCCCATTGTACCACTCTTTGTTAACCAAAATGGCACTTCCATACCCTTGAACCCTATCCATTCTTTGAAGCCTACATTGATTTCCATGAGTGAGACCTTTTCTGATAGTTTGTCATGTGCAAAATCTTGAGAGTATTGGGGGCGACATGGATTTGTTCTCATCTCTTGCTAGCATAGGGTCCTCATTTGAGCTAGCTTCTAGGATGGTGAGTGGGGTTTTTGTTCCTTAAAGGCTTATGTCTTGGGTTTGGGATGTGACAATGTTGAGATTGATGAACAAAAGAATGTATTTAGAAAGAAAAAAACCTAGGGGCCTAGAATAGAAAGATAAGAAGCTCTTGATTGATGTTTTTGACCTTCCCCCTTCATTAAAAAAAAGAAAAAAAAGGAAGAAAAAGAATAAGGAAAAGAAAGATTCAATAAGATAGTTGGGAAGGAAAAATTTAAAGAGTTAGAGCTTAGAAAAGTGAATAGAGGTCCTTAGTGGTTGAATTTCAAAGGAAAGAAAGTTGTTCATGGGGTGAGTGATGTGAGTGTTTTTCATTTTTGGGTTATGGGATGAATAAAAGGGGTGTGGATCTTGTAATCACTTAGGAATTGGGTAGAATGATGAGGATGGATCCATGTATGCATGAATTGCTCCTAGTCGTAGATAAATTTTGCATGATGATCAAGCTCCTTGATTCTTGAGTGATTGCCACCTTAAAAAGATGCATTGAACCCTCCTTTTCATCCATATTAGACCATTTGATCACCTAGCCAAATGATTGAGATCATGTGCCCATTCGTGAGAACTCACCTTGAGTGTGTGTGTGTGAATCAATGTGAGGGCTGGTTAAGAGAACTTGTTGGTTGATAAGCATTGCATCTTGTGTAGAGGCATAAGAGTAATTGATAGGCCTTGTGAAGCTACAGCATAATAAGAAAGTTTTGCTCATGCTATTTGTTTCTTTATGATGTCAAGTTGAGTGCTATGAGTGTTTCTTTTGGCTTTTCTTCCATCTCTTTGTCTCTTCTCCTTTTGTTTTGAAAAGATTACTTGAGGACAAGTAAAGTTCTAGTGTGGGAGAGTTGATATCTTGCATATTTACATGTTTTTAGCATCTATATCTCATACATTTTGATCATATAAGTTAGGCATTAGGCATCTTTAGGTCCATTTTGCATTCATTTTTCCTTATAAGGTGTTGGAGTATGCTTTGGTGTGATTTGAGGTGTTTGGAAGCCTTATGGTCCAAAAAGAGGTGAAGAATCAAGTTTGGCCATGAAAAGAGAAGTCAATCTATGATCTGGTCAAGACAAAGATGAGCATGGACAGAGGCCTTAAATATGTCTTCTGTTGCTAAGATATTATGGAGACACAGCAAATTGAGTTAGCTTTCCAATGGAAGTGGTTTCAAGTCATTTGGAGCTATATTGGAGGAGTTATGATCAGTTTACTAGAAGCACATCAAGCTGACCGGGGAGAGTAGTCCGGGATGAGCAACCCGGTCGGGAAAAGAGCAGCTGGATGAGAGTGGTCCGGGATGACTAGGCCTGGGAGAGGTACCCGGTCGGGAGAGAAGTGCTGGATGAGACCAGGCCGGGGAGAGCAGGCCGGGAAGGGACACCCGGTCGGGAAGTGAAGACGTGTCCAAGGCATGGCATGACCGGGACAGACGGACCAGCTTCATGCACCCGATCGGGAAGGATGATCAAGACATGGACGAGGCAGGACCAGGATGGGCCGTCCGGGATGCCGAACCCGGTCGGGACGAGAGACGACCAGGACGATGGCTGGACCGGGTGAGCAGGACCGGGTTGGACAACTTGGTCGACCCCAGACCGAAAATTTAGCTTCTCTCCTATATGTTGAAGCCTAATTGACTCCAAGGGCTTTTTAGTAATTTTTAATGATGTTCCTTGGTTTTCTAAACCTTGTATAAATACTCTTATATCCCA
The DNA here is from genome assembly GCA_018703725.1 of Brassica juncea. Classification (NCBI taxonomy): domain Eukaryota; kingdom Viridiplantae; phylum Streptophyta; class Magnoliopsida; order Brassicales; family Brassicaceae; genus Brassica; species Brassica juncea. The sequence continues at coordinate 24,082,261 of CM031936.1, forward strand.
AAGATTGAGACTTAACTTCTTTTTTTTCTCAAAAACATAATAAGATCTTGATGAAAGTTTGGATCTTTGATCCTTTTCATCTCATTTCTTTTGTGTTTATTAGATTATCTTCTTCTCTAATCATGTTTGGCCTTGAATCATCATTGATTTTGAGGTTTTCCATGGCTATTAGTGAGTAGATCTATCTAGGATTCATGGGCTTGGGAGACTAAGGGTGATTAGGTGTAGATCTAAGATGTTCTAGGGTAGATCCTTCTTGATCCTTGCTTGTAGAGTGTTCTTCTTGCTATTTTGGAGTTGGCCTCTTCAAAATAGAGCTATAGGCATTTCATGCCCGAAAGGTGTTCTATGAAATGCCTGAACCAACTCTTCAATGCTTTTAACATTCTTTACCAAAGAGATTTGTTGTTAAAGGTTTAAGATAGCTAATGGACTTGATCTTAATGATTGCTTTCATATTATTCAACCTAAGAGATTAGATGCTTGAGATATGTTTGTGAATGAGCATTCATCTAGAGATAGAGCTTGCTTAGGATTGTTTCTAGGCTTAAGGTGTTAGATTGATTGAATGTTTGCCATCTTAGATTGAAGCTTGATCACCCAAAGTCAATTCCCTTGTCCCAAGAATCCCCTTGCCTCATTGAGAAAGAAAGTTCACTCTTTTATTGCATTTCTAGTATAGTTTAGTTCATAATCATCTTCTAATCATGGTTGCACTTAGATTAAGCATAGGCTTGCATTCCCTTTGCATTAGAATCACTTAGAATTGGATTGACATCTTGTATTCTACAACATTTGATTGGACCCTTGAAAAGTCCTTTCATCAAGGACTAGAGTGAACTCAAGGCGCCTAAGGTGGAGCTTAAACCTCTTCCCCATGGTGTAAGGTATGCTTTTCTTGGCCCTAATGAGACTTACCTTGTCAGAGTAAGTAGTGAGCTTAAAGAACTTGAGCTGTCTAAAATTTTGAATGAACTTAGGAGGTTTAGAAAGGCAATAAGTAACTCGCTTGATGATATTAAGGGGATATCACCCTCATTGTGCATGCACAGGATACATCTTGAGGATGAATCAATGGCTTCTATAGAGCATCAAAGAAGGTTAAACCCTAAACTGAAGGATGTTGTAAAGAAGGAGATTCTTAAACTCTTAGATGATGGTATTATTTACCCTATTTCAGATTCTAAATGGGTATCTCCTGTGCATGTTGTCCCAAAGAAGGGTGGTATCACTGTGGTTAAAAATGTCAAAGATGAATTGATACCAATTAGAACCATAACTGGCCATAGGATGTGTATTGATTATAGAATGCTCAACTCTACATCTAGAAAGGATCATTTTCCATTGCCATTTATTGATCAAATGCTTGAGAGACTTGTAAACCATCCTTTCTATTGCTTTCTTGATGGATATTCAGGGTTCTTCCAGATGCCCATACATCCCAATGATCAAGAGAAGACAACATTCACATGCCCTTATGGCACCTTTGCACATCGAAGGATGCCATTTCGGCTATGTGATGCTCCAGCCACCTTTCAAAGGTGCATGATGTCTATCTTCTCTTATCTCATTGAGGATGTTGTGGAGGTTTTCATGGATGACTTCTTTTTCTACAGATCTTCGTTTTCTGCTTGTTTTTCCAACTTGTGCAGGGTCCTACAGAGATGTGAAGACACCAACCTTGTGCTGAACTGGAAGAAGTGTCACTTCATGGTCAAAGAAGGGATTGTGCTTGGGCACAAGATTTCAGAGAAGGGTATTGAGGTGGACAAGGCTAAGATTGATGTGATGGTCAGTTTGGCTCCACTAAAGACAGTGAAGGACATCAGGAGTTTCCTTGACCATGCTGGGTTTTATAGAAGGTTCATCAAGGACTTCTCAAAGATTTCTAGGCCATTGACCAAGCTGCTATGCAAAGAGGCTGTCTTTACTTTTGATGAAGAGTGTCTTGAAGCCTCCAATAAGTTGAAGAGTGAACTTGTTAGTGCTCCTATTGTCCAGCCACCTGATTGGGATCTCCCTTTTGAGATTATGTGTGATGCTAGCGACTATGCTGTTGGAGCTGTCTTAGGGAAAAGGAAGGATAAGAAGACCCACATGATATATTATGTGAGCAGAACCTTGGATGATGCTCAGATGAGATATGCCACGACAGAGAAGGAATTGTTGGCCATACTCTTTGCCTTTGAGAAGTTCAGAAGTTACCTTGTGGACTCCAAGGTCATTGTGTACACAGACCATGCAGCTTTGAGGCATCTTTTAGCAAAGAAGGATGCAAAAGCAAGACTTTTAAGATGAAGGACTTTCTGAAGAGCAGATCATGGCTATCAAGGCAGTGGTAGCAGTTGTTGAGACTGAAGGAAGGAACCATTGGATTTTGAAGGCTATGAAAAGAAGAAGTTCTACAAAGATGTGAAGAGATACTATTGGGATGAGCCATACCTCTACATTCTTTGCAAGAATCAGCTCTATAGAAGAGTGGTGGCAGATGAAGAAATTGAAGGAATCCTTACACAGTGCCATGGATGTTCCTATGGAGGCCACTTTGCTACCTTCAAGACTGTTTCAAAGGTGTTACAAGCTGGGTTCTGGTGGCCACACATGTTCAAGGACACACAAGACTTTGTTTCCAAGTGTGATCCTTGCCAAAGGAGAGGAAACATCACCAAAAGAAATGAGATGCCTCAAAATCAAATTCTTGAGGTGGAGGTGTTTGATGTATGGGAAATAGACTTCATGGGACCTTTTCCTTCCTCTTATGGCAACAAGTACATCTTTGTGGCTGTAGATTATGTGTCCAAATGGGTTGAAGTAGTGGCAAGTCCTACAAATGACTCAAGAGGGGTGTTAAAGATGTTCAAGGGAATAATCTTCCCAATATTTGGAGTCCTAAGAGTGGTTAGAAGTGATGGAGGATCACACTTCATCAACAAGCAGGTTTGAAGGTCTTCTCAAGAAGAAGGGAGTAAAGCACCAGGTGGCAACACCTTATCACCCTCAAACAAGTGGTCAAGTTGAGATCTCCAACAGGTAAATCAAGGGAATATTGGAGAAGATTGTGGGAGCTAAGAGGAAGGATTGGTCAGACAAGCTTGATGATACACATTGGGCATAGAGAACAGCCTAAAAGACCCCCTTAGGCACTACTCCTTTCAGCCTTGTCTATGGAAAGGCTTGCCATCTACTAGTTGAGCTTGAATACAAGGCTTTGTGGGCTGTGAAGCTGCTGAACTTTGACATCAAGAGTGCAAAGGAAAAGAGACTCTTTCAGTTACATGAGCTTGATGAGATAAGGATGGATGTCTTTCAGAACTCAAAGATCTACAAGGAGAAAACCAAGGCCTTTCATGACAAGCACATCATCAAGAGAGAGATCAAGGCTGGAGATCAAGTTCTTCTCTATAACTCTAGGCTGAAGCTGTTTCCAGGGAAGCTCAAGTCAAGGTGGTCTGGTTCATTTGAGGTTAAGGAAGTGAAGCCTTATGGAGCAATTGTGCTTTGGGACAAGCAGAGTAATGAATTCACAGTGAATGGACAGAGGGTCAAGCAGTACATGGCCAGCACACCAAAGGAGAATGGGACATCAACCCCACTCTCTGATCCTTCCCTAGCCTAATCTCAAAGAAGGTAAAGTCAAACTAGTGACTTTAAATAAGCTCACTTGGGAGGAAGTCCCATGGCTATCCTTGTACATATTCTTTGGAGTTTTGAAGTTTTGATTAGTGAGTAAGGCTGTTGCAGAGCTTACTCCTCACTCATAAAAAAAAAGAAAGAGGAGTGTTTGGGTCGTCTGACCCGGGTTGAGCCACCCGGGATGTGGTACCCGCACGGGACGGACGGTCTGACGGAACAAGGAGCCAGCACGTGGGTGGACAGACGCGGGACATATAAGCCACGCGGGACGAATGTCCGGATGCTCGACAGCCGGTACGTGGGATGATGCACGTGGGGTCCTCTACCCGCGCGGGTGAAGCACGCCGAGAAGCACCAGCATGCGGGGTGTGTGCCGCGGGACGTATCCGATTGTTCCCTCACCTGCGTACCGAACAGACCCGCGTCCCGACCCAGATCCGCGTCCCGTCCCGACCCAGCGAGCCCAGGTATGTTTTCTTCTTCTTTCTTTGACCCGACCCGACAACCCACGACCAGACCCGACCCAGCTTGCCCCTAAGACCTAATTTCACCCCTTCTCCCTCATTTAACCTCCTCTTACAAAATCTAAAAACCTATGTAGCCTCCACACACCAAAAACACCACATTTCACTCAAATCTCCACCAAATCACTCCATTCATTTTTCTACATCCAAGTCTTCACCCTCTTAGTTTATTTTCTTGCATCCATTCATCTTTTCCATTCATCCACAGCAAGGTACCAATGGGTAGAAAAGATGAGAACTTGATTGCAGCAGAGAAGGTTGAGGCTGCAGACAGAGAGACTGCTCAGTTTGGGAAACCCTTAGGCTCCATACCAGAATCAGAGGAAGACCGTAGGCAGTAAGTTTTGGCTATGTTAAGGGCAAAGGCACAAGCTTAAAGAGAAGGCAAGAAGCCTATGGTTAGAGAGAGTGATAATGTTGAAAGTGGTCAAGTGCCAGCTCCTCTCAAGATATCAAAGGGAACACAAGGCAAGAGTGTGGCACCAAAGAGCAAGAGTTTGGCACTTCCTACTGTAGAGGGAAGTGAGAACAGCAGTGAAGAAGAGCAAACTACCAATAAGAAGACCAGGATGTCTAGTGGAGATGAGGTTGTTGTTGAGAGAGATAGGAGCAAGAAGCCCACTGATATTGAGTTGCTTGAGCACTTGAAGCATGGTGTGTCTTGGCCTCCTACTAAGTTTAATGATGTCAAGATGCTACAAGAGTTAGAGATGGATGAGGACATCAAGTCATTGCTAGAGCACATGAACAAGAAAAGCTTCTACTCCATGGCACACCCAACATACAAAGATGTCTCATGTCAATTCTTGTCATCACTAGAGGCCATCTTTTATTCCTCTAAACATGTGAGGCAAGGATGGGGAAAAATAAGGTTCAAGGTCCATGGAAGAGTCCACAACATGAGCTTTAAAGACATTGGGAAAGTTCTTGGCCTTAGGGATTTGGAGGAGTAATCAATCATGTAGACGTTTACCTTCACTATCGACCGACACAACCAAGTCGACATCGATCGACGACGCTACATCCGCCACGATCGACACGAGTTCATCCACATCGATCGATATAGTATCAGTCAGGTATAACGTTCTAACTTGTTCAATTTCGCATTTATGTTCTATCTATTGTTTATCTACTATTTTGAGTCCTATTTGAAATTTATATTAAGTTTAGAAAGGGGCAATGATCTATTTAGTTCAATACTTGTCATCTAATCACTTTCTAGACCAGTCTTAGATTCATTTGATTGCAGAAGTACTAGAGATACTAAAGTGGATCAACCAGTCTACTATGCTAGCACTTGCTAAGAATGTTTGAAGGAACCAAAGCTAACCTCCAACCTAATACTGGCATTACCTGCTTGTCTTGGGGCTTGGTATACATTCGATCGGATTCCTCCTGCATGTTCTGGAAGGTAATAAAAGTCTGTGTGTTTCTGATTCCCTTCTCTTCTCTCTTCAGCATCCACCAAAGATGGAAAGATTGAAATGATTTCCTGAGATGAAGAGGGATAGGTAAATTACGAAGGACCCCGTTATTCTGATTCAAAGGAATGATCACACATTGTGGAAGCAAGGGATAGGTAAATTACCAAAGACTACATTCTTTGCCTACAGTTTGTCAATAAAAGAAAAAGATATAAAGGTCAATAAGATGAACAAGATGTACTCCATCATTGTTCATTGGGATTGAAACCATTTGGAATCAGAGAAGAGAGAAAGGGAAGAAAGGAATCAGAGAGGACTACCTGTGTGTGTTCAGAAACTTGTTTGAGTAAGAATCCATGTGTCCTCTGATCGATATTCCCAAGGTAAAGCCTGCATTTTTATTTATGCAAAGAAATGAGGTTAGTAGAGGGGTGAGTCATTCAGGATTTGCTAAGTTGCTGGCTAGATGAATTTGGTTTCTATACTAGGATATGGATAATGTACTTTTGTATTTAGGATGACTTTGATTTGGTTTGCACTACTAGAAAGAAATGACTAAGATCTTTAAATTCTTTTGAGTCCCTGTTTTTCCTAAAAGCTTATCAGAGAGACTACCATTGTCTTTGCTTGAGGACAAGCAAAAGGTTAAGTCTGGGAGAGTTGATAGACCTTATATTTGACCCGATTTTACCCCTGATATCTGAGAGTTTTAGGATATATCTAGTATGTTTTGGAGTCTATTTAGCATATATTCAGGTTCAGGAGCATTTGGAAGAAAGATGATGTTTTAGGAGCATTTTGGAGCATTTTAGAGATATCACCCGAGGAGGCCATATCGACCCCCTCAGGGTCGACATGGAGAGAGATGCATGGATCGATACACATCCTGTGTAATCGATCGATATTCAAGCCCCAGAAACCCATTTTGATCACAGCCGACTTGAAGCCCAAGCAATCACCTATTTACCAGAATTCCCCTGACGAGTTTTAACCTAATTATTCCTAAGTATTTAAGTATTGCCTAAGTGTTTTGGCAAAGATATAGTTTTTTATAGAGTCTTTCTTACAGCTTTTCTTAGTCTCGTCTACCTTTCTTAGTTCTTTGTTTTGTGAGAGAGAGAGTTACATATATTGAGAGCTTTCTTGAACACATTTATTTCTATTCTATTCTATCTATGCATTATATTATTATTGTTATGTTGTTCTACTCAGCCATGTCTGAGTAAACACCTTTGTTGGATTTAGGATTCAAATAGGTTGAGGGATTAGCCCCAAATATGAATACTTGAGCATGTGATATTCATCTTAGAAGATCATTCTTAATGCTTGTGTAGGAGTAGCTAACCTATACATGAATACAGAGATAACATCCTTGGATCTATCTTCTCTGAGCTAAGAATTTTGCTGGGAACAAGTGACAGCTGTCTTGGCAAATTCTCTAGTGAACTGTATTCAACCACACGCTTAAAGCTCGCTGGTATCGTATCGATTGATACTCCTATAGAGTCATCGATCGATATACGAGAGGCATCATCGATTGATAAGTGCATTGGCAGGTCGATCGACGCCTTTTGTTTAATACTCAATGGAGATTCATCAATTCTAGTGTAAGATAGTCGGCGACGACAGTCGGGCTATTGCTTCGTTGGGTTCTTTAATATCATGCAAGCATCTCATATAAGCATTCATACTATTATAATCCTGATAACCTTAATAGTAATCCTAGATCTAACACCTTCACCATCTTAGTTAACACCCAAATCAATCACTTGAGTAATTGTCTTGCTCACCAGTTTTAAGTTATTTGCAATTTACTGCTTTGAAATCTTTGACCTAGCTTAGTTATAATAAGATCTATTGTGTTCCATCGCTCCCTGTGGATTCGATCCCAAAGTGGTGAAGCGCGCGGACGATGGTGCCGGGGATCAGAAACCAAATGCGGCAATACGCCAGGAAGGCCTCGTAGCAAGTAAAGAAACCTTCCAGAGGGTTCCTCGCGCTCTCGTTGCCACTCGGGATCCAAAATACGACTCCACTTGGAATCTGGTAAAAGTTCCGGAGAGTCGTAAGATAGTCGGGAGAGACCATGGTCGGTGTGAGGGGTGCGTTCGGCGCCCTCACGGGCCTCTTACGGATTGGAATGTCTTGCAAAGGCAGAAACGAGCCGCAAAGAGATTTGTAGTACGCATCCTTTGCGTCTTCCTCAACTTCAAACTCTTCTTTAGGGGTGATCACCTCATTAGCAGAAGAGTCATCCGAAGATGAGTGTGAGGAAGAATGCCTCCTTGAAGATCCTTTTCTTGAAGACATTTTCTTTGTATGAGCAAAGAGAGAAAGAGAAGAGAAATTCCTATCTTAGAGGTAAATTCTAGTGAGGTGTAAGTAAAGAATGATAAAAAACTTACTCCACCTATATAAGCAACAAAGGAGAGTTACTATTCACTCTCGTCTTTCGGCAAACGATTACATCTCTACACCTTCCTAACGAGCTACATCGCGAGCTAGGACCTGTTACCAAAACTCCACAGAACCTAGCTAGCTGGGGGGCTAACTGTTGGGGTCAAAATCGTTCACGACGGAATCGATGCCCGAAAGTCCTCGGAAAAACCAAATCTCGGTCAAAACTTCAAAAGTCGAGAAAACGAATAACCGAAATGGATCGCCCGATGAGCACAGGTCTACTCACAGGAAAGCACGACTGTAGCACGGGTAAGTTCGCTCGGCGAGTACAACCACATTGCGGGCCAACTCGCCGGTGAGCTCGACCAAAGCACGGGTCAGCTCGTCGGGCGAGTACGACCGTGTTGCGGGTCTACTCACCGGCGAGCATGACTGTAGCACGGGTCAGCTCGCCGGGCGAGTACGACCGCGTTGCGGGTCTACTCGCCGGCAAGCATGACCGTAGCACGAGTCAGCTTGCCCGGCGAGTACGACCACATTGTGGGTCAACTCGCCGGCGAGCTCGACCGTACCGCGGGTCAGCTAGCCTGAGGAGTACGACCACATTGCGGGTCAACTCGCCGGCGAGCTCGACCGAGGCACGGGTCAGCTCGCCCGGCGAGCGCGGCCAAACCTTCGTCGACCATTCCGAACCCAATCCCATCCCATAACCATGCATCTTCGTCCAATGTTTCCGTAACTCAGTCCTTGGGTCCATGGACACAATACCAATGTTCCGTCTAAAAACATCGTTGAAAGTCTTCGGGAAATTGGGAAGGTTATGTCTCTCGAACGGTTTCCCACTCTTCGTAATAGAACAGATTACGGTTAACTTAACATCAACTGCCTCGGCTATGCGAAGAGACGAGGTTCCGTTGGGAAAATCATGCCTATACCAACGGCTACTTCATGAGTAAAATCGTAAAAACGCTTAAGTCTCGATACGGCCCAAAGAGGGTCCGAATTGCGGACAACTGCCCATCTATGATCCCAAAAGACTTGAGCCCAAAGACTACTATGACGGTTTATCTCATCCACAGGAAGAGATAAATGTCAAATTTCGCGAAGATAAATGTCAAGTTTCCGAAGATAATCACGAAGGAGAATGAGATATGGAAAAGCCCGCTTCGCGACAAGTCCGGCCCGAGAGGAGGTAAACCGACCTAAAGGAGGAGTATATAAAGGGGACTTAGGACAAAGAGCAAAAGGAGAAAAAAGCATATCAGAGCAAACTTAGCACTTAGAGCTGTTTAGGCAATTTTCCGTTTTTACTATCGAGATGCGACTCAACTAGGTTAGAACTTAGGCTGCTAGACTAGCGAACTTACCAACAACTCTCGTAGCCGAGACTCTCACCTGTTGTCCACGCTCAAACGCAGATTCGGAAATAAGATCTTTTTGCTCTCTTTTTTTCTTACGATTTATTATCGTATACTTTTTCGTCTTATTGATTGTGTTGTGTGTGGCCCAACATATAACCGGGACCTTCAGGGAAAGCTAGGTTAACTTGGCTTTCCTCCGATTAACAAAACTCGACGGTGTGAATCTTGGTTCCTACAATGATTTTCCTTAAACCCATGATGAATTCAAGGTTAACCATGATTAGAGAGCAAAAAATGCTCAAGAAGACAAGAATAAAAGAAGAAAAAGAATCCAAGATCCAAACTTTATTCAAGATCCAAAAGTGTTTTTGAGAGAAAAAGAGACAAGTCCCAAATTGGGAGATATACGAGTATTTATACAAGGCTTAGAAGCCCTAAAAACATCATAAAAAAATACTAAAAGGTCCCTGGGGTCAATTAGGCTTCAACCAATAGGAAAAGAGGTTGATTTTCGGTCTGGGGTAGAGCAGCAGGTCCAACCCGGTCGAATCTTCCCGGCCAGCCTCGTCCAGCTCCCGACTGTCTTCCGACCGGGTGTGTGTACCCGGTCCAACAATCCCGGTCCTGCCTTGTCCATCTCCACCTTCTCCCGACCGGGTAGCTCATCCCGGTCTACTCTCCCCAGCCTGGTCGTCCAGCAGTGTCTCTTCCGACCGGGTGGCTGTACCCGGACCAGTCTTCCCGGCCAGCTTGATGTGCTTCTAGTAAACTGATCATAACTCCTCCAATACAGCTCCAAATGACTTGAAACCACTTCCATTGGAAAGCTAACTCAATTTTATGTGTCTCCACAAATTCTTAGCAACCGAAGACATCTATAAGGCCTCTGTCCATGCTCATCTTTGTCTCGACCAGATCATGAATTGACTTCTCTTTTCATGGCCAAACTTGATTCTTTACTTTTTTTGGGTCATAAGGCTCTCAAACACCTCAAATCACACCAAAGCATACTCGAACACCTGATAAGGACAAATGAATGTAAAATGGACCTAAAGATGCCTAATGCCTAACTTATTTGATCAAAATGCACGAGATATGGATGCTAAAAACATGTAAATATGCAAGATATCAAAATCTCTCCAAGAGAAGTTGGACAAGATTATTGCAGAGAAGGCTAAGCAGGAGCAGATTAACTCCATTGGGAACCAGAAACAAAAGCAACCTGCTGGGACTAATTAGGTTAATGGTGTAGAAGGTCAAGAGGAGCTGTGCTTCATCAATGGTAATGGCACATGGTACAGGAAAGAGCCCAACTTCCAGTACCAAAACAACTATCAGCAAAGACCTTTCTACAACAATCAGCAAGAAGGTTACCAAACCAATTGTCTACTCAGCCCCAAGGAAGCTCTTCTCAAGCTCAGGCTCCAAATTCCAATATGGAGTCCATGTTCAAGAAAATCTTAGAAGCTCAAGAAAGAAATGCTAAGAACATTGGCAATGAGTTCAAGAACATCCATGCAAAGATTGAGGGACCTATTCTGACCTCAACAACAAGTACATGCAACTTGCCTCTCATCTCAAAGCTATGGATAGCCAGTTTGCTTCTATGTCTTCATCTTCCAAGAGCCCAATGGGATCTCTACAAGGAAAACCAGAGAAAAATCCCAAGGAATCTTGCAATGTCATTCTCTCTACTACTTCTTCAGAGATTGAGATGTGTACTCATGAGACAGTGGAGGATGAGATTGAAATGTTTGGAACTGAGTTTGGGGAAGTTAAGAGATTTGTTGTGGCCACAGCTGAAGCACATATTCTGAGGGATGCTGCCAAGAAGGCTGAAGTACAGAGTCTGCAGAAAGGTGGGCCTAAAGCTGAGACACCAGCTGTGAAGAGAGCAGACAACAAGCTGATAGAGGTGAAGCAGGAAAACATTGAGTTTGAGCTATCACCTTATGATAAGCTCCCTTTTCTCCAAAGAGTTCTTACCAAAGCTCAAAAGAAGGTGAGCTAAAAGTTCAGGAAAGATCTTAGTGATGTTGGAGTCAAGCTTCCAGAGATATCAGGTATGCGTGAAGCTCATGTCCAGATGATGATCATCAAGGACATTCTAGACCACAAGGCTGAAGTGGCTGAGATTTTGGACATCTCCATTCTGAAGATTGATCCACCAATCCCTCCAAAGTCCCTCCCTAAGCTTGAATCTCAAGGGAATTTCACTTTGTCTAGCTCCCTTGGTAAACTAACTATGGATGATGCTCTTGTTGATAGTGGTGCTAGTGTGAATGTCATTTCCTTGGATATGGTGAAGAGTCTTGGGATTGAAAGCATGGAACCAGATACTTCTTCTCTCACCTTTGGGGATTCTTCTTCTACAACCCCACTTGGCATAATAAAGGACTTCCCCTTGAAGATTGGATCCTGCATCATACCCATTGACCTCACTGTTTTGAAGATGGCATCTGAAGAGAGAGTCCCTTTGATCCTTGGCACTCCTTTCCTCACAACAGTTGGAGCTTGCATTGACTTTCCCAACAAGAAGGTCACCCTCATGCATGTCAACAAAGATGTCTCCTATCCTCTCCAACCTCCAATGGAAGCAGGCTTTTGTGGGACAATCACTTGTGATGCACAAGCTGTTGACAAGCCCCAAGATGAAGTGGTTGTTGGTAAGAAAGAAGGTCTTAATGGAGAGTCTTCTAAAGAGTTGTGTGATGAGCACTTGGAAAGTGCTAAATCAGAGGGGATGATTGGAGCCTCAAAGGCCACTCATGGCAAGAAGAAGATGGTGAAAGAGCCTCATCCTCCACCTCTTGATTTGCTCCCACACACCCTCACTCTCCATCCAAAGCAGCTCAAAGATGGTGTCCTTGAGTACAAGATCAAGCATAAGGGCAGGTCCACACCATTCTCAAGTCCTAGAGCCATCATCCCTCCTCAGCTCTAAGATGACCCAATCAAGCTTCAAGAGCTTCTCTCCCATGTACTCACTATCACACATGAAGGTGGGAAGAATCCTCCTTCTCACTAGTTCAAGAGACAAGGTAGTCAAGCTAGTGACTCAAAACAAGCTCACTTGGGAGGAAGTCCCATGGTTATCCTTGTACATAGCTTTGCAATTTCAATTTTCCTTTTAAGTTTTTTTTAAATAAAAGTGGTCAAGGTTTTCAGGTTGAGCCAAGCACTAGAGGAGAGAAGAAAGGTGGTGAACCACCTGAGCCCTATGATTTCCATGTAGCAGCCTCCTCTAGTTGCTATGAACCAAGCCAGCTCCTAGCCCAAACACCAAGCACCACGCCCAACACTCCTTATGTGGTATCACTCCAACCTTTCTTGTATATACATTTGCTTTTGTCTTGTTGGGGTATTTTCCTTCTCTCTTACTCACACAGAGACTGTGTGATTTAAGTGTGGGGGAGGTACCAAGTATTTGATCATGTTTGCTTTGTGATTGAGAGTCTCATGCATTGCATTGTACATTCTTATATGCATAGAAAAACCAAAAAATTTTAAAATTTTTGAATCATGTAATTGCATCACTTGCATCTTTAAGATTGAGTCTAGAGCATATAGGTTGCATTCACTTGCACATGGAGCATTGCCTTGTAAAAAACACTTGTTTGCACTGAATTTGACACCCTAGTTAAACATATCAAGTAGCTTAAGAATCTTTTGAAAGGCTTGCATGCTTTAAGCCTTGAAAACTCTTCTTGAAACTTGCTTGCTTGCTTGATATTGGCATTGTTCTTGAAACCAGCTACATCCTGAACTTGGACTTGAATGAACTTAATTTATCTTGCATATGGGCATTTGCATACTTGATCATGGATCTCATACGCATTTGGGTTATCTTTTCCCATTATACCACTCTTTGTTAACCCAATGGCACTTCCATACCCTTGAGCCCTAGCAATTCTTTGAAGCCTACATTGATTTGCATGAGTGAGGCCTTTTCTGATAGCTTGTCGTGTGCAAAATCTTGAGAGTATTGGGAGCGACATGGATTTGTTCTCATCTCTTGCTAGCATAGGGTCCTCATTTGAGCTAGCTTCTTGGATGGTGAGTGGGGTTTTTGTTCCTTAAAGGTTTATATCTTGGAGTTGGGTTGTGGCAATGTTGAGATTGATGAATAAAAGAATGTATTGAGAAAGAAAAACCATAGGGGCCTAGAATAGAAAGATAAGAAGCTCTTGATTGATGTTTTTGACCTTCCCCCTTCATAAAAAAAAGAGAAGAAAAAGAAAAAGAATAATTAAAAGGGGGCTAGCAATGTTTAGAAAGAGCTGATAACAGTTTAAAATATAAAAAATCCCTTGTAGACTTCAATAAGAAAGAGTTCTAAGTGAGAAAGTATCTTTGAGTATTTTGGGGGAATCTTTAGGTGAGAGATGTGAGTGGTATTTTGACATTGGGAATAAGGATGTAACTTATGTATTTAGGGAAATGGTAGAACAATGGAGATTGAGCAATGTATGCATGAGTTGATCCCTTTCTTAGATATATTATGTGCAATGTCAAAGCTACTTTGTTTTGAGAGTAAACCACCTTTAAAGATCTTTCTTGAACCCCTTGATTTGCTTTGCCTCAAAGCCTTTTTCTTACCAAACAAAATGACTTGGACCATTTGACCATTTGCAATATTTCTATTGAGTTTGCTTAATGATTGTAAGAGAGTTGATGCATTTGTGGTTGGTGGATTCATGATGATGAGTGTAGAGGTCAAAGGAGTTAAGATAGGCCTAGAGAAGTTAGAGTTTGACAAAGTATTTGCTCTTGCTATTTGGTATGATTATGCAAGGATATCATGTTGATGACTAAGAAGTGTTTCTTATGGTGATGAGGATCCACTTTCAAACATTTTCCCATTGATTGTTTTTGAAATTTACTTGAGGACAAGTAAATGACTAGTGTGGGGGAGTTGATATCTCATGTTTTTATTGCATTTTAGCACTTGTTCTTAGTTAATTTTAATCATTTTAGGATGCATTTAGGTGTATATATTGCATTAGATTGTTCATTTGCATATAACAGAGTTGGAATGCACTTTTGAGAAGTTATGGGCAAAAATCGTGAGGTTAACCATGCAAGGTACAAATTTTATGGCTGATTTGTGAACCATCAAGAGGTGAGGGACCAAAGCTGCAAATTCGCTGGGTTTAAATTGCACAATCAAATGTCTGGGGTTTAATCGCTTGGATGATTCTGCGCATTACAAAGTCTTGGGCCGATCTGAAGACAATTAGTTCAGGGACTTGGTTGCAAAAAGCCAAGAGTTGGCCATTGATTCTCCTCGAGCTTTCTTCTCGCCGGACTGGTTGATGACGTCGAGCCTTTTCCAGCACAAAACGGACATAGTCGAAAACAGAGACTACCTGAGATGGATGTAAGTGCGGCGGTGAGCACGACGGCGGGCTTGATTCCGGGCTCGATTCCGGTGGTTTCAAGGCGAGGAAGACAAATTTCAATGGCGGAGCAGAAGCTCAGGAAACAGAGGCCGCGAATTGAGAGCACGGCGGTGGAGGATTCACGAGCTCAAGAACGAGCAAGGAAGCCGACGATGGAGCTTAACGACGTCACTGGCAGCCTCGATTCCGACGGTTCCCGACCATGACGGAGAGCTGAGACAGCCTGACGACCTTTGCAGAGAACGACAGGTTGGGAAGGTACGATGAGAAGAGTCAATTACAGCGAGAAACATGGATGTGAGCTTGATTCTGGAGGTGAAGAACTCGCCGTAAAACTTGGTCCTTTGGTTGCGGCTTGGAGTAAACGGTGGCGCAGTCTCGGATCGGTCACACCTTGAGAGAGATTCATAAGCTCGGACTTGATCTGGAGATGAGCCGATGTTGGAGAAGAAGCTCGAGCTTGATTCCTCAAGGTTTGACCCGGGTAGAACCCACCGGGGTGAAGCACCCGCGCGCAAGAGAGAAGACAAAGACGTGAATTACAAAAGGTTGACAGGTTTATTCCAGTTAGACCCGGTTTATTCTTACTAAACCAGCTCGAAATTTGCCTCTCTATATATAGTTCTAGACCTAAAAACCCTAATGTATCTCATTTTCTCTCAAGACTTTGACTCATATTGTAAAAGCTTGAATCTTTTTATCAATCTAAGGAAGCTCTTCATCTTATATCTTGTTTCTCCTTCTCACAAACATGATTAGCCTTGAATCTCACATAGATTTAAGGTTTTTCATGGAGATTAGTGAGTAGACATATTTTGGATCCATGGGTTAGGGTGATTAGGGTTATTAGGTGAAGATTTTGGGTGTTTTAGTGTAGATCTTTCTTTTCCTTGCTTGATTGAGTGTTCTTAATGCTATATTTGAGTTGGCCTCTCAAACATATAGCTTTAGGCATTTCCGCCCGGAAGGTGTTCGATGAAATGCCTGAATCAACTCATCTATGCTTTTAGCTTTCTTTACCTAAGGGATTAGTTGTTAATGAAGCTAAGATTGTTATTAGACTTATTCTTAATGTTTACATTGATCATTACGGTCAAAGGGAATTGATGTATTTGGGTGATCATTGCAAAAGAACATTCATCTAGGGATAGAGCTTGTTTAGTATTGTGTCTAGGCATAAGGAAAGTGTTTGATTGATAGGTTGCTACCTTTAGATTGGATCTACATCACCTAAAGTCAAATTCCTAATCCCATGGATTCCACCTTAGCATTTGATTGAGTTCTTGCACTTATTTCTTGATTGGATTTGAGATCACATTGTTTATATTTCTAGGATATTAGCTTGTTACCCTCATCCATCTTCTTGTTTGCTTAGATTAAGGAAGCTTGTGTATTCTTGGTGCTATAAGTCTCTAGTTCTCTGTGGGTTCGACAATCTTTTATACTACATTGATTTGATCCTGGACCCTTGAAAACTCTTGTATCAATGGGCATTGTGACCTGAACTTCACTCATTTGTTTCTCTGATAGTGCCTTGTACTTCTCCAATAGCTGTCTCTTGAATCTTCCAGGGAATGGTAGCTTTGGCTCATATGGAGGAGGAACAAAAGAGGATTCCTTTGTTGGAGTAGCAATTTCACCATGTTTCACTGTCCTCTTCTCTTCTCCAACCTTTCCTTTACCCTTAGCTTCAACAATCTTTTCCAGAATCTCTTCATCAACCTTCTCATCTACAATCACCACTTCATCATCAATGTTGATGGCCACCTCTCCAAGAGTTCTCACAAAGGATGTCTTGGAGGAAACTCTTTACCACTCCTTAGGGTGATTGCCTTCATTGTTTCCTTGGGGTTTTGCTCTGGCTTTCCAGGTAATGACCCTTGTTGGTGACTTGGCTGAGAATTCATAGAAGCAAACTGGTTCTCCAAAGCTCTGATCTTGTTGTTTAGCTCATTGTAGCTACCATTAATCTTGGAGTGAATGTTCTTGAACTCATAACCCATTGTTTTCGCATTATTTGCCTGAAAATCCAAGAGTTTCTTGAACATTGCAACCACACTTGTATCTGAAGCTGGAGCTTGTGAAGAACTGCCTTGAGCTTGAGTAGACTGATTGCCTTGATTGCTGAAACCAGGAGGGATGTTTTGCCTAGGCTTATAGCTCCCTTGCTGAGTGTTTTGCTTGGGCTGGTATCCTCCTTGCTGGTTGTTAGAATAAGACCTTTGCTGGTAGTTGTTGTACTGAAAGTTAGGTTCCTTATTGTGCCAAGTACCATTTTTGTTGATGAAGCATAGCTCTTCCTGGCCTTACAAACGATCAACCTCATTGACCTTAGGACAAACCTCTTGACTAGGACCACCCACAAAGTTCATCTGCTCCTGTTTAGCTATATTGGAAAGAACCAAATCCATCTTCTCTTGCAAGGACTTGAGCTCTTTCTTTCTCTGCTCATCACTTTGGTTTACCCTATCATGCTCCTCACTGTAGATTGAGTCAGCCATGTTCTCCACCAGTTCCTCTGCCTCTTCCTCAGTTCATCCCAAGAAGAAACCATTGCTGGCAGTATCGAGCCTGTTTCTGCACTGTGGTAGAGCTCCTCTATAAAAGGTGCTAAGCAAACTCTCCTTGCTGAAACCATGATGAGGGCATTGAGAGCAGTAGCCCTTGAACCTCTCCCATGCTTCACTGAAGTTCTCAAGATTCTTCTGTTGAAGCCCAGAGATTTCATTCCTGATCATAGTTGTCCTTGAAGTAGAGAAGAACTTGTCTAGGAAAGCTCTCTTACATTCATCCCAAGTAGTTATAGTATCACTTGGGAGAGTCTTCTCCCACTGGTGTGCTTTGTCTCCCAAAGAGAAAGGGAACAGCTTCAACTTGAATGCATCTTCAAAAACACCATTGTTCTTGGACAAGCCACAATATTTATCAAACTTGTCCAAGTGATCAAAAGGGTCTTCAGCAGCAAGGCCATGATACTTGTTGTTCTATATGGTGTTTAGCAGTCCTGACTTGATCTCAAAGTTGTTGTTCTTCACTGCTAGTGCTCTGATTCCCAACCTATGACCATTAATGTGAGGTTGATCATAGGCTCCAATGGCACGAGCTTGGCGCGGTGGATGTTGTGCATGGCGCTGTGGTCTAAGATTCTCAGCTCTTGGACCATTGCCTCCTTGAGGCTGAGTCTGTTCCCTAAGGTTTGCAGCTCCTTTGGCAGCTCCATCTTGAGGTTGATTCTGGTCTTGCTCCATTTCAAACCCCAATCTTTGCAAGTGAGTCTGTTGCTCTGCTTCTCTTCTCTTTCTTGCTATCTCCCTCTCAAGTGCAGCAATCTCTTCAACAGTGGGAACCAGGTTTGATGCACCTCTGCTTCTTGTGATCATGCACCTGAAAAGCAAAGGGAAAGGAAGAAAGAGAATCAATAACACAAGAAAACAAAAATGACTTAGTCTCAAGCAAGTGACTAAATTTCAATTTCAAAATAAACTTAGAATTTGGCAACGGCGCCAAATTGATGTTTAGACTTTTCAAGGGTCCTTAACCAAATGTTATAGTATAAAGGATGTCAAACCAGTTCTAAGTGATTCCAAAGTAAAGGGAATGCAAATTCATGCTTAATCTAAGTGCTATCAATTGGTGAGATGATTTTGAACTAGAATACTACTAAAATGCAATAAAGAACAAAGTTTTCTTTCTTAATGAGATGAAAGAACTCATGGACTAAGGAAATTGACTTTGGGTGATCAAGTTTCAATTTAAAGGTGGCAGCTTTCAATCAGTCTATCAACCTTAGGCCTAGACACAATCCTAAACAAACTCTGTCTCTAGATGAATGCTCATTTACTAAGATAACTCAAGCATCAAATCTCTTTGGTTTAATATTATCTAAGCAATCATTAATATCAAGTCTAATAGCCATCTTAACACCTTTAACAATAAATCTCTTTGGAAAAGAATGTTAAAAGCTTAGGAGAGTTGGTTCAGGCATTTCATTGAACACCTTTCGGGCATGAAATTCCTAGAGTTCAACTTTAGAGAGGCCAACTCTAAAATAGCATTAAAAGCACTCTACTAACAAGGAACAAGATGGATCTATACTAAAACACCTTAGATCTAGCTTAATCACCCTGTCTCCCTAACCCATAAATCCAAAACTGGATTACTCACTAATCACCATGATTATTCTAAAACCCATGAAGGATTCTAGCTTAATCATGTGAAGAAATCAAAAATAAGAACTTAAGATCAGATAAGAACACAAGAACAAGATGATGATTTGATTCAAGATGAGAACTTTCACCAAAAGGTTTGTGTTTCTTAAGAGATAAAAGATAATCCCAATTTGGGTTACAAAGAGTATTTATACTAGGCATGGAAGCCATTAAAATAACAAGGAAAATGACCAAAAAGCCCTTAAAATATGATGGAACTCGACCAGGACGAGCTGGTACCCGGGAATAAGAAGACTCGACCAACCCAGGTGGCTAGGTCGGGGACGTGACCCGTGCGGGTAGCTTACCCCGGGTGGTCGAGGCCGGGTATGTGCTTCGATCTTCTCTCGTCCTGAACCCGTGCGGGTGGCTTACCCGGGGTGGTCTAGGCCGAGTATGTCCCTCCTTCTTCTCTCGTCCAGAACCCGTGCGGGTAAGTGAACCCGGGTGTGCCAGCCCGGGTGGGGACTCAACCAGCTTCACTTTTGCTTTGTCTTGTCTTGGCCACACTTCATTCTTCACTTATTTTTGGGTTTTAAGGCTCCCAAACACCTCTATTAACACCATAGTATGCTCCAACACCTGATAGGGACAAAAGAATGCAAAATGTACCCTAAAGATGTCTAAGCCCTAAATTACATGATCAAAGTGCATAAAATGGGATGCTAAAACAATGAAAATATGCAAGATATCAGGAACACAAAAGATATAATCCTTAGTGACTAAGCTAGGTTGATTATGATTAACTTTAAAGTGCAGGTTTTAGCAAGGTAGTTGCTCTGTGGGTTTGATTGAGAGTTTTAACAATTAAAGAAAGTAGCTAGACTTGGGTTTCCATTCAGGTGATAAGGATTATAATCCTATAGATACCTAAGAAGTTGCATGCATGATATTAAAGAGCTCAATAGCTTATGCACAAATCGATCAGCGTTTGCTTTCAAGATTCGTCTGATGACTAGATCTAATGATCTCACCTGTCGGGATGATCAATTAGAAAGTGTCGATCAATTATTCTATAGGAATATCGATCGACACGTTTCAAGTTAGCTTTATGCGCAGATTGAATTGGATGCTCACTAAGTCTCTAGATCAGCTCTCGCCTTTCTCTAGTGATCTTAGATTGAATAGGATGTATTCAGGTTGAAGTCAGGTTAACGAACAATCCTAGGTCAAGATTCTAGTTAGCTACTCTAGAACACAGACATTAAGAACATCCTAACAATGAATATCACAACTTATCAATCTATATTTGGGGCTAATCCCTCGCAACCTATTTGAAACCTCAATCTAACAATGGAACTACTCAGACATGGCCAAACAATTCATTGCAACAAGATAACAGAAAATCATAGATAGATAGATAGAGTAGCAAATAATGGAGTTCCAATCACAAATCTCTTTGGATCTTCTCTCCAACTCTAAGAATCTCTAAATACCTTAAACAATAAACTAGAAAAAAAATAGAAAGCATGCTTTTCCTTAAACACATAGGCAAGCTATATATAGTGAGTTCATTAGGTTAAAAAACTCGTCAAGGGAAATCTTGTAATTTGGTGAAAACTTGGGCTATAAGTCGATTGGAACCATTCTGTCTCTGCGCGACTCCGTATCGATCGATGTCACAGGATCTGCATCGATCGATTATAATCTTGATTCATCGACCTTTGGATACTGATGTCGATCGATGGCACAGAGTGTGCATCGATCGATTGTTGTCTCTGAATATCGACCTCCGGTCTGGTTTGATGGTCAGCTCGGATGAGATTTCTATTAAGCTCCAAAATGCTCACAAATTATCACTTTACTTCAAAATGCTCCTGAACCTGAAAACATACCTAATAGACTCCAAAACATGATGTATATATCTTAAAACACCTATATACCATGGGTAAAAATGGGTAAAATCCATGGTATATCAACTCCCCCAGACTTACCCTTTTGCTTGTCCTCAAGCAAAACAAACATGCAGTCTCTCTGAAAGAGGTTTAAAATAGCAGGGACTCAAACGATATCTAACTAGAATAATCACCTCTACAATGTTGCAAGCCACATCAAATATCTCCTAACTACATAAGTACTTTATACCATATCCTAGCTTAGCAACCAAATTCATCTAGCCGCAACTTAGCAAATCCTGCCTGACTCACCCCTCTACTGATCTCATTTCTTTACATAAAATAAAAGTGCAGGCTTTACCTTGGGGTATCGATCACAAGATGCAAGGTTGCTCAAACATGTATCTGGACCTGCAGGTAAAAAGAAGTTCCTTTCCTCTCTCTCTACTTATTTCTCTCCTAGTCAACTCTGCTTTTATTTGCAAGACATTGATCAAGATTGGACAGGCTTCCATGAATCAAGTCTTAATGGTTTTAGCCACGAAGCCCTGTTCACTTCTTTTAGACCTACATCCCAGGATTTTTTGTGAATCAAACCTTAATGGTTGTATCCACCAAGTCCTGTTTGAACCCTTTACCTATAGAATTCTTATGAATCAAACCTTAATGGTTGTAGCCACCACGTCCTCTTCGAATTCTTTTCCTAAGTAAATATCTAACTAATCCTAAAATAATTTTTTTTTTGAAAGACTCAAGATTTAAATCTAAATTTCAAAAATTGAGAGAGAGAGAGGGTAATATATCTATCTACACAAGGCTTTACCTTCCAGACTTGTTTGAAGCATCCGACCCCGTGTATACCAAGCCCCAAGACAAGCAGATGTTGTCAAGTTTGGTTGGAGATCAGCTTTGGTTCTTTCAAACATTCATAACAAGTGTTGTACTAGTTGACAGGTTATCCACTTTAGCATCTATAGTACATTCTGCAGTCAACTAATCTAAGAGTGGTGCTAAAGAGTGGTTAGATAACCAGTAAAGATTTTTAAAAGATCATTGTCCCCTTCTTGACTCAATAAAACTTTTGAAAACATATAACGAGATCAAAAGGTAGAGTATTATCAGCAACTCCCCCCCCCCCCAAACTTAAATTATACACAGTCCTCAGTGTACAACCAGTCGGAGTTAATGGGATATCATAAACCATAAGTACTAAGTTAAATAGTTTAGAACGATATTCCTGACCGAAGTCCGTGTCGATCGATGGCAAGAGAAGGCCGTCGATCGTTTTGAAAGTGGCAGTGTCGATCGATATCGACATGGTTTTGTCGGTCGATATAAGTGCTAATCTTTTACTCTGGTTCATCCTCCTCTCTTCTATGTTTTCAGTGCTGAACTCTTGCTTTCCAAGCTTGTCATAAGCATAATCTTATAGTTCCTTTAACTCTTCTTGAATTGAATCAATCGTGTCTTTTATTTTCCTCTCGCGGACATTCTGAAGCTCGGCCTCGATCGATGCCGTTGTAGGTGCGTCGATCGGTTCTAAATGATGCTTGTCAGACGATCTCATGATCTCATGTATCCTCTATCGATCGATGCGGATGATGAAGGTCTACTCGCAAGTTGCCTCTGAATAGTTTTGTGAAGCATTTCATTGAATAAATACATCTGGCCTTCGAGTATCATGACACGTCTGTCGATCGATGGAATGGTGTCCTTGTTGATCGACGCAGCTGCAACTTCTTGAAAATCAAGCTGTTTTTGAATCTTGTCAACCTCTTGCTGCGATGCGTCCATTCTGGATGTGAAACTTTCTACTTCCTTATTTATTTGAGAGTAGATTCCAACAAGACTTTCTTCAATTGAATGTAGGCGAGCCTTCACTGGTTCGAACATGTTATCAATTATCATCCGAGTGTGCTCATAAATCAAAGTTAGTGTTCCAGTGTCTGCTGCTCGCTGTTCCTTAAGTCTGGTGATGGATTTCTTCATCTCATCTATGCGTGTGGTTAACCAGGCTATACTGTTGTCGAGAGGGAAGTAGATATCGTCAAGGCCCTTGGTTAAATGCTCCTATGCTTTTCCCAGTTCCTTGTAGATACCATGGACAAATTCATCAATCTCCTTCTTTGAGTACATCGTCGATGGCTAATTCTCCGTGTCGATCGATGTGGGTAGATGCCTATTGGTCGATGGTATGTGTGTCATGTCGATGGATGGTAGACATGTCCTGTAGATCGATGGTTGAGTATGTGGTCGAGGTGTTGGCTTGAATCTGTCAGCTGCATCATTATGGTCGTCTGTAACTTCCTGCTCGTTCTCTGGATTGCTGCATTGTTCCATGAAGAGGTTGTCTTGTCCATTGGCAACCTGAACAATGTCTGCAGTATCTTCTCTTGATACTTGAAGAATTCTTCCATCTATAGCTCGTGCATGGCCATCTTGATCCCTGAAAATACCAAACTCATCCGGTGTTAGATTTTCATAATCTATAGGGTCTTGTTTGCATACCTCGGATCTAGGGTTTGGATGCATATCGGTCGATGTGGATTGATGGATATCGATCGATGTTGCAGCAGTGTTGTTGATCGATGGTGAAGGTTGAATATCAGCTCCTCCACTAGATTTGAAGAAGTCTTCTGTGGTGAAACCTCTACTCGTCTTGTCTGCTTCTAGGGCGTCCGATGTTTTCTCTACTGCAAAGCTCTCTTTATAGCAATCATCCCAAATTCCAACCCAAATTCCAATTGAAAAATTTCCATTTTTCTTCATGTTGGCCGCCTTAATATCGATCGGTACGCTGTAGGGTGTGTTAATCGATGCGTGTAGTCGGTTAGGCTGATGATAAGGAGTGTCGATCGATGTTGAGTAGACCCTTTCGATCGATGTTGTATTCCAATGTCTGTAGGAGTGATGATCACTTTCCAAACTGTCAATAGACTAATTGCCATCTGAGAATTCTTCTTTCCATTGAGCTAACTTTGCGTCGATCGATGCCTCGGCTAGTGCGTCGATCGATTCTGATAGACGAAGATCGATCGATGTGTGATTGTTGTCGCCCATCGATTCGTCATACTCTGTCTCATACTCAACTTCTAAATCAATCTCTTCTCCGCAGAAACATACTCCAACGAATCTTGGATCACCCCCAATCTCTATGTTGGGCTTCTTTGTCTTGACAATCTTGATTGGATCATAGTAGACATTTGGATCTATGAGAGTCAGACATAACTTGTTAGTCTGCATGTTACAGATTGCTCCTACTGTAGCTAAGAATGCTCTTCCAAGTAGTAGAGAAGTGTTCCAATTCAGCTTGATGTCCTGGACATGGAAGTCAACTGGAACTATTCCATTACCAATCTGCACCTCAAGGTCTCTGATGATTCCTCCTGAGTTCCTTTGAGAACAATCCACAAATACAAATGAATCGTCTGAAGGCTCTATCTTCAGACCTAGATGGTCTGCCATCACCTTGGGTAAGATGCTTACTGCAGCTCTTGTGTCGCAGAGGGCACGTGGGAAAGTGATACCTTGCACTACACAGGGTACTGTAAACTTTTCAGGATCACTCTTCTTCTTCAATGTGATCCGCTGCTTCATCTTTTCTCTGACCGTATGGAACATTATTCTAATGTCTTCTTCAGTCTCCTTGGTTTCCCTGAAGAACATCCACAACATGTGGGTAAAGTAGGCTTCTTCAAAAGGTGTCTCAAGTAAGATTCTGAGAACTCTCTTTGTGAAACTATCCATCTCCTTCTCATTAACTCCCATCTTCTGATACTTGGGAACCTTTTCTTTCCTCTTCGTCAAGGTTCTCCCTTTAGTAGCTTTATCAACTTCCATAGGCTCTGGTGCATCTTTAGGTTGAGTGCTGATGGTGTCTGGTGATGTATCTGAAGGTTTGGTATACATTGGATCGGGTTCCTCCTGCAAGTCTGGAACGTAAAAGTCTGTGTGTTTCTGGTTCCCTTTTCTCTCTCTCTCTTCAAGCATCCTAGATATAAAAGATTGAGATGATTTCCTGGAAGATGCAGAGGGGTAGGAGTGTCTCCTATGACCCCAGTATTCTAATTTAGAAAGGAATGATAACACATTGTGGAAAAGAGGGGTATGAGTGTCTTCTGTGACCCCATTATTCGCTACACTTTGTCAAAATAAGAGCTACAAAAGTCAATAAGATGAACAAGATGAACTGCATCAGCATCAATGTTCATTGGAATTGAAACTATAAGAATTCAGAGAAGAGAGAAAGAGGGAAGAAAGGGATCACAGAAGACTACATGTGTGTTCAGAAACTTGCTTGAGTACGAACTCATGTGTCCCTTGATCGATACTCCCAAGGTAAATCCTGCACTTTTATTTTATGCAAAAAAATTAGATTGGTAGAGGGGTGAGTCAGACAGGATTTGCCAAGTTGCTGGCTAGATGATTTTGGTTGCTAAGCTAGGATATGGTATGAAGTACTTCTGTGGTTAGGAGATATTTGATGTGGCTTGCAACATTGTAGAGGTGATGATTCTGGTTAGAGATTGTATGAGTCCCTACTTTTTTAAACCTATTTCAGAGAGACTGCATGTTTGTTTTGCTTGAGGACAAACAAAAGGGTAAGTCTGGGGGAGGTTATATACCATGGATTTGACCCAGTTTTACCCATGGTATATAGGTGTTTTAAGATATAATTATTATGTTTTGGAGTCTACTAGGTATGTTTTCAGGTTCAGAAGCATTTTAGAGTAAAGTGATGATTTAGGAGCATTTTGGAGCTTAATAGAGATATCATCCGAGTTGACCATCAAACCAGACCAGAGGTCGACATTCAGAGACAACAATCGATCGATGCACACTTTTTGCTATCGATCGACATCAGTAAACAAATGTCGACGTATCAAGATTACAATCGATCGATGCAGATCCTGTGACATCAATCGATATGGAGTCGCGCAAAGACAGAATGGTTCCAGCCGACTTGAAGCCCAAGTCTTCATCAAATTACAAGATTGCCCCTGACGAGTTTTTTAACCTAATGAACTCAATATATATAGCTTTCCTATGTGTTTATGGCAAAGCATGCTTTCATTACTTTCTAGTTTTATTGTTTATGGGTTTTAGAGATTCTTAGAGTTGGAGAGAAGATCCAAAGAGATTTGTGATTGGAACTCCATTATTTGTTTCTCTATTTATCTATCTATGAGTTTCTTTCATCTTGTTGTTATGAATTGCTTGGCTATGTCTGAGTAGATTCTATTGTTAGAATTAAGGTTCAAAAAGGTTGTGATGGATGAGCCCCAGCTATAAATTGCTAAGTTGTGATATTCATTAGGATGTTCTTAATGCTTGTGTTCTAGAGTAGCTAACTAGAATCTTGACCTAGGATTTTTAGTTAACCTGACTTCATCCTGAATATATCCTATTCAAGCTAAGATTACTAGAGAAAGGCGAGAGCTGATCTATAGTCCGTGTGAGCTTGATTTCAACTCACGCATAAAGCTTACAAGAAGCGCGTCGATCGATATTCCTATGGAATAATCGATCGACGGAGAAAAAGGTGTATCGATCGATACTTCTATACAGTCATTGATCGACACTTTCTAATTGATTATCCCGAGAGATGAGATCATTAGATCTAGTTATCAGAGGAATCTAGAAGGCAAGAGCTGAACGATTTGTTCATAAGTGTTGAGCTCTTTAATATCATGCATGCAACTTGTTAGGCATATATAGGATTAAAATCCTGATCACCTGCTTTCTTTAATTGTTTAAAACCCTCAAATCAAACTCACCGAGCAAATGCCTTGCGCAAACCTGCAATAGCTGAAAGGCGAATGGCTGATCTGGTAGCATAGAACTTATCTGGACGGTTGTTGTAACACCCCTGACCCGTTCTAGGCATAGGTCGACCCACCGGCCAACAATCAAACAAGAACATGACCGACGGACTGACTTTCCAACAAGGGTTGGAAGCATTACATGACGGGCTAGGGACAAACCGATCAGTGTCACAAAAATATCCCGCTAAATCCAGGGTTAAGGCTTTGCACCCCGTACCCGAAGGTAACGGTTCCGTTAGATCGAGGCCTAAGGCTTCTCAACCCGTACCAAGAACTAACGTTGTGGTGGTTCGGACTAAACCAATATCATCTTGGACCCGTTAAATTTATTTAAGATTAAATTCTAAGACTTTTAAGAATAATTTTCGATAATTTTAGGGATCCCAAACCCGAAATAAAACGCAACGGAAACATAAATGTTTAAAAATCAAACCGTAGCCAAATGCACTGCAAAACTACTCCGGTGGCCTATGCGTCCAATCTTCTAGAACCTGAACTCCTGCAAAAAGGACAACGGGAGTTGGGTGAGCAACAGAAGGTCACTCAATGAGCTGGCTACCGAAACCTGTAGCTAACTCAGACAACCCAAAACAACAATCAATCTATCCTAAGCAAGAAATCTAAGCTAAAGCTACACCCTAAACTACACCGACTAATGTATGCTCGACCTTAATCTAAAACTAACAACCTAGGCCAGACGACCAACTAGAAGAACGGATCCCTAACTAACAATCATGACTCGATCTAAGTCAACACCGTATCTCAGTGCTAACACTAACCAGAGGGTTCCACAACCCTCGACACAACAAGCTAAGACTCAAATATTCTAAAGACACAACATAAAATGAAAAATTTAACTTGGGCCCTGGAGATGGTCTTTCGTAATTTATCAATATATACCGTTCATAAATAATTGCATCCATTCATCCTAGTCCTAGTAAGGTTATTAACTCAGTCTTAATTCCTTTTATATATGCAGGAGATGGGTTTCACCCCTCCACAAGGCCCATCAAATGAAGAAGTCTATCTCAGGAGGACGGCCCACCCGTCCTCTTAGGTAAATGGAGACAGCTCGACTAGGCGAATGGGAACGGCTCGACTTCGGCGCAGTCTTAGCCGAGCGGCTAAGACGACACAGAGAAGTCGGTAGAGAAACGTCTATAAAGAGGCTCCTAACCCGGCCCAACCAGAAAGGAAGCCCAACAAGGCACTGGTGAATTAGGGCGAACAACAAGGCGAGGCCTATAAAGAGCGAAGAGGCGACAGCGAGAAGGGGATCCAGACTTCGACATATTTACTAGGCGGCTAGATCTAGGGTTTCCATACTTTCATATATACTCGCCGCTTGGTGCTTCTCCGGCTAGCTCTTCGAGCACCGGCTAGTTTGTCTCTTTACTTTCCTCTTTGTAATCTCCAGTCTAGATCTAATAAAAGAGCGTCTTTGTTCGTCCCACATATCTCTTTCCCTTACTCAGAACCGTTCTTGGTGTTAACAATTGGCGCCCACCGTGGGTCCTGGAACAAAGTAACGTTAACAGATCTATACATGCCCGTTGACGAAACCGTCTCCGGCACTTCGGGGGGGGGGGGGGGGGGGGGGGGAGCCGGCTCCGACTCCTGAACCCACAACACCTCTTCCGGCCAACTTCATGAGCTCCGTCATGGCGCATTTCGGAAAGTAGGACGAGATCCAGAAGTAAACGGAAGCGCAACTCGCCGCACTCGTCGCAGCACTAACAGCAGTCCCTGCTGGACTGACGAGTAACCCTCAGCCGTTCCGACGACAGCTCTTTAACACAAACCCTACGGCGCCAGTGGTCGACCACGCCTCGGAAGAGTCGGAACCCGTCAAGCCTCACGCAACGGAAACAGCTCACGCCGGTCTGGATCTCGCAACCATACGTGAGATCGCCGAGCTCAAACTCAACTTCCAACGCATGAGCTCGACGATCCATAAGGTCACTAACGCCGCTCCCAAGATTGAGAGCGTGCTCGCCTCAACCTCACGTACTCCCTTCACCAGTACATTGACTAGCGTGAACATCTGTAAGCCCGAGAAGTTGCGCCTCCCGCAGTACAAGCCCGGTGGGGACCCTGTCGAACATATGACAGCCTTCAACATAGCGATGGCCGGAGCGCGACTACCCAACGATGAAAAGGACGCCGCTTACTGTCAACTGTTCGTAGAAATGCTTCACGACCAAGCACTGACCTGGTTCTCAGGGCTCGCGGAGAACTCAATCAGCAGTTTCAGGGAACTCTCGTCCGCTTTCGTCAAGACCTACATCATGTTTACGAAGCGTGAAGCAACAGCCTCGAGCCTTTGGAACCTCAAGCAGCCAAAGGATCAGAGTCTTTGCGACTACATGGAATGCTTCAAGTCGGTCGTCTCAAAGATCGACATCCACGACCATATCGCCATCGACGCCTTGATGAATACCCTTCAAGTCGACTCCAAGTTCCGCGAAGACCTCTACCGAAGCCCCTCTTCATCCCTGCAGGACGCTATTGCCCGTTCTCACAACTTCATCCACATGGAAGAAGATACAAAAGCAATCATGGGAAAGCAGAGCGCAGCAAAACCGACATCCCCTAAAACCGCTGAAGCAAAGCCGGAGCCGCGTCAACACGCTCCCGGAGACAAGAATGGTTCAAAAAGCGGCCTCATGTTCGTCGTTGACGAGAACAACAGGCCAGTTACAAGCTTCACAGTACGCGGAGAGCCTTGGAATGTGTACAATTGAGAAACTGCCACGCCAAAAAGCCCCGCCAGTTCCGTCGGTACGGCTCAAACCCGCACGGCCAGCTGCCACAAGTACCGGATCTTCCAAAGGGGTCGACCTCTCTAAGCACTGTAAATTTCATGACGTCAAAGGGCACGACACCTCCGAGTGCAAGACACTGTACGCTCAGTTCCTCTCGTCAATCGAAAACGGCGACTTCAAAGTTCAGCCTCCCAAGCCAAAGCCAAAATCCAGCAAGAGCTGGTCTAAGAACAAGGAAAAGCGAGCGCAGCGCAAGTCTGGTGGAAAAGGCGGAGAACAGTGCCGAGGGGACAGCAAACCTTCGGAGGATGCCGACAACGAAGCTTCCTCCGCAGACGAGGAACAACCGACGAATCGCCAGCGTATAGAGGTCATACGTTCTCAGCAACCCACATCGTCCGACGACGAAGACGATGGCACACCACCAC
Organism: Brassica juncea; assembly: GCA_018703725.1. Lineage (NCBI taxonomy): Eukaryota > Viridiplantae > Streptophyta > Magnoliopsida > Brassicales > Brassicaceae > Brassica > Brassica juncea. Next base: position 24,112,066 of record CM031936.1, read on the forward strand.
TAGTCGACTTGAGGAGCTTCCTCAAACGAAAGGCGACAACAGTCGACGACCTTGATGGTGATGATCTCCGTCTCAAGCTCAACGTCAACCAATCACGACGCCTGATGGCAACAGACCGGGTAGCGGAGGCTCCTTTGTCGTCTGACGAACCCGCCACTGGTCTAAGGGAAAAACTCAACGCCAACTCGGACGACCTACGTGTGCAACTAAACCGTTCTAAACCAACCGATCTACGACGACGGCTAGAGCGATCAACTTCAGCCAGGCACCCAGAGCCATTGAAGCCAGACGACAAAAACGTCTCAGCAGATCTTCGAGTGTTCTTGGATGTCAAATGCGCAATCGCGCGACCACGATTGAACGTCATCCTAGGTGGGTTATCTCCCTGTGGCGACTCTGTCCGCTCCGTCAAAGATTACCGACGCCAAGCCACAACGTCGCAACGATGGCCCGTCAAGTCGCGAAGCCACACTCCAATCAGTTTCTCGTCCGACGATTTGAACGGGATCCATGTCCCTCACAATGATCCCTTACTTGTTGTCCTCAAGATTGGAGAGTACGATGTCACCAAAGTACTCATCGACACGGGCAGCTCAGTGGACCTAATCTTCCGCAAAACGCTGGAGAAGATGGGCATCGACCTCGCCAACGTCAAGCCATCGTCAAGGACTCTGACCGGTTTCAATGGTTCTTCCAAAACGATCCTCGGCACAATTCGCCTCCAAGTTCGCGCGAGCGGAGTCACTCGAACGGTTAAGTTTGCTGTGGTTAGCACCAAAGTGCCTTACCACGTCATCCACGGAACTCCGTGGGTACATTCGATGCAGGCGGTCCCATCTACTTATCACCAGTGTGTCAAGTTTCCGCGAGCAGTTGGTACGATCAAGACTATACGGGGGCACCAGCAAGCCGCCTGAGACCTTTTGATCGCAACAGTCAAGCTGAAAAGTTCTTCGTCTCTCGTTAATTATGTCTCTCCGTCAATAGCCAAAGCCCGTCCTCAGAAGGATGAAGTCCTCGAAATACCATTAGACAACTACGACCCGAGTAGGACGGTGCGCGTTGGTGCGTATCTCGCCAACGACGTACAACAGGCGATACTCGCGTTCCTCAAGGAAAATGCGTCCACCTTCGCTTGGTCTATGTCGGATATGAAGGGAATTGACCCAGCGATAACTACCCACGAGCTCAACGTCGATCCAACGTTCAAACCGATTCGCCAAAAGAGACGCAAGCTTGGACCGGATAGGACGAAAGAAGTAAACGAGGAAGTCGATCGACTACTTGGGGCAGGATCGATCACCGAGGTCCGCTATCCAGAATGGCTGGCAAACCCCCATAGTCGTAAAAAAGAGAAACGAAAAGTCGCGCGTCTGCGTCAACTTCACAGTTCTCAACAAATCTTTTCCGAAGGATAGCTACCCGTTACCCAGCATCGATCACCTCGTCGAGTCGACCGCGGGAAACGAAATGCTCACCTTCATGGACGCTTTTTCTGGGTACAACCAAATCATGATGCACCCCGACGATCGTGAGAAGACAGCTTTCATCACGGACCGAGGGACGTACTGCTACAAAGTCATGCCGTTTGGACTGAAGAATGCCGGTGCCACCTACCAGCGACTCGTCAACCGCATGTTTGCCGATAAGCTCGGTAAAACAATTGAGGTTTATATTGACGACATGCTCGTCAAGTCACTGCACGCCAAAGACCACCTTAGCCACCTGCATGACTGTTTCGAGATACTCAATAAGTACGGGATGAAGCTAAACCCGGCAATGTGCACCTTTGGGGTCTCCTCGGGAGAATTTCTCGGATACATTGTTACCCAGAGAGGGATCAAGGCCAACCCGAAGAAGATATCAGCGGTACTCGAACTTCCAAATCCGAAGAACAGTCGCGAGGTCCAACGGCTCACAGGACGTATTGCTACTTTGAATCGATCTATCTCCCGGTCAACTGACAAGTGCCTTCCTTTCTACGACCTTCTGCGAGGAAACAAGAAGTTCATCTGGGACGAGGCGTGCGAGGAGGCTTTCTCCCAGCTGAAAAAGTACCTCACAACCCCACCCGTTTTAGCAAAGCCAGAAGAGGGAGACGTCTTATCGCTCTACAGCAGTGTCCTCATCAAAGAGGACCGGGGTGAGCAGAAGCCTATCTTCTACACAAGTAGGCGTATGACCGGACCAGAAACCCGACACCCAACTCTCGAAAAGATGGCACTCGCCGTGGATGAAGCGGCTAGAAAGCTGCGACCGTATTTCCAGTCACACTCAGTTGAAGTACTAACCGACCAGCCTCTCCGAACAGTCCTCGAGAATACAAACCGAGCAGGTCGACTAACGAAGTGGGCCGTGGAACTCGGAGAGCTTGATATCACCTACAAGAACCGTACCGCAGCAAAGGCTCAAGTCCTGGCTGACTTCCTCATCGAGTTGGCACACAAGCTCGAGCAAGACCTCCAACTCCCGAGCCAAAACCGGATCCTGCATGTCAACGGGTCCTCAACAAACAGGGGTTCCGGCGCCGGACTCCAGCTCCAATCCCCGACCGGCGAGTTAATCCGCCAGCTTCGGCTTCCAGGCATCGAACAATGAGGAAAAATATGAGTCGCTGATAGCCGGCCTTCGCCTACCAATAGCAGTAAAAGCCAAACGATTGAGCGCCTACTACGCCACACAGCTGGTTGGCCAGCCAGTTCAACGGTGAATACGACTTCTTCGAACTCGCAAAGGAGTTCGAATTCTTCGAGCTTACTAAGGTATCACGAGGCGACAACGCGTGCGCCGACGCCCTCGCAGCACAAGGAAGCAAGCTACACGACCAAGTTAAGCGGACCATACCGATCCATCGCATAGAGGATCCAAGTATCAACATCTTAGTCGAACCAACTTCTTTGGTCGCCTCAACTGACGAGGTCATGACGCAAGCTGACCGGCAGTCAGATGATTGGCAGCTGGAAGTCATCAATTATCTTACTAGCGGTGTTCTCCCAAACGAGAAGCGGGAAGCTAGACGACTAAAGAGACGCGCCGCCCACTACGCACTCATCGAAGGTGACCTTTTTTCCTACAACGCGAGTAAAGTCGCCCTCCGATGCATTAACGGCGACGAACTCCGATGCGTTCTGGCTGAAACACACGACGGCGCCGGTGCTAACCACTCAGGCGGACGAGCACTCGCGCTCAAGGTGAGAAGCCAAGGCTTCTTCTGGCCAACATTGAACGCCGACTGTGCGTCTTACGCACGCCGATGCAACAAGTGCCAGCGCCACGCACCAACTATCCATTGCCCGACGGAGCTGTTACAAACGTCTACTGCACCATTCCCTTTCATGCGCTGGGCCATGGATATAACCGGTCCTATGGTCTGTTCTCGCCAACATCGCTTTGTCATAGTGCTTACCGACTACTTCACCAAGTGGATCGAAGCCGAGGCCTTCGCGCAAGTGACCGACAAGGAGGTTCGCAACTTCGTCTGGAAGAACATCATTTGCCACTACGGTCTCCCATACGAGATCGTAACTGATAATGGTTCGCAGTTCATGTCCGGCAACTTCAAAGAGTTCTGCAGCAAGTGGAACATACGTTTAAGCCCCTCCACCTCCAGGTACCCGCATGGTAATGGTCAGGCTGAGTCGTCCCACAAGCTTATCGTGGATGGCATTGATAGCAGGACTTTTCTAAGGTCCTAATCAAATGATGTAGTATTAAAGATTGTCGAACCAGTTCTAAGTGACCACAAAGCAAAGGGAATACAAGTCTATGCTTAATGTAAATGCAATCATTTAAGGAGATGATTATTAAACTAAGGCAATATCTAAAATGCAAGAAAATATAAAGCTTTCTTTCTTATGAGGAGAATGAGACCCATGGGTATACGGACTTGATCTCAAATGATTAAGATTCAATCCAAAATGCCAACTTTTCAATCAATCTAATTCCTTATGCCTAGACAACAAAACTAAGCAAGCTCTATCTCTAGATGACTGCTCTTTTGCAATGATCACCCAAGTACACCAAATCTCTTTGGCTGTAATGATCAAAGCAAGCATAAAGAATGAGTCTAATAGCAATCCTAGCCTATTTGACAACTAATCTCTTAGGCAAAGCAAGCTAAAAGCATAGATGAGTTGGTTCAGGCACTTCATAGAACACCTTTCGGGCATGAAATGCCTATGGCTCTATGTTTCAGAGGCCAACCCAAATGTAGCATTAAGAACACCAAATCAATGCAAGGAAAGCATAGATCTAACACTAAGCACCTTGGATCTACACTTATAATCAATCTCAATCACCCTAACCCATGGATCTTAAATGGATCTACTCACTTATCCACATGCTTACTCTTAAACCCATGAGAGATTTAAGCTTAAACAAGTAGAGAAAGAAAAGAGATGAAATCAAACAATCAAGAACACAAAGATGGGATGAGATTAAGAATCAAAGATTAAACTTTCTCAAAGGTTTGTGTTCTTAGAAAGAAAATAACATAAGTCCCAAATTAGGGATAACGAGAGTATTTATAATTGGCTTGAAAGCCCTAGAAACATAAAACAAAATTACTAAAATGTCTTTGAGCCAAATTGGTCTCAACCAATGGGAAAAGGGGTTGTATTTTTGGTCAGGGGTGAACCAGCATGGTCCAAGCTTGCCTTGGTTGCTGTCCAGCCCGTCCGGGTTCAGTACCCCGGTTCCTCCTTCCCGGCCGTCCGGACATGCCTTGATCCATCTCTGCCGACCGGGTGTCCCTTCCCGGACTGATCTACCCGGTCTGGTCTCCTCCAGCACAACTCAAACAACCGGGTGCCTCTCCCAGGCTCAGTCATCCCGGACCGGACCACTTCCATTCAGCTGCTCTTTTCCCGGCCGGCTGCTTGAACCCGGCCGTCTCTACCCGGCCAGCCTGACATGCTTCAAGGGAATTTATCATAACTCTTCCAACAGGTCCAAATGATTTGAAACCACTTCCATTGGAAAGCTAACTAAATTTGCGGTGTCTCCACAAAATATTAGCAGCAGGAAACATCTATAAGGCCTCTGTCCATGCTCATCTTTGTCTTGACCAGATCATGGATTTGACTTCTCTTTTCATGGCCAAACTTGATTCTTCATCTCTTTTGGGGCCATAAGGCTTACAAGCACCTCAAATCACACCAAAGCATACTCCAACACCTGATAAGGACAAATGAATGAAAAATGGATCTAAACATGCCTAATGCCTAACTTATATGATCAAAATGCATGAGATATGGATGCTAAAAACATGCAAATATGCAAGCTATCAACTCCCCCACACTAGACCTTTACTTGTCCTCAAGTAATCTTTTCAAAACACAAGGAGGAGAGACATAGAGATGGGAGCAAAGCCAAAAGAAACACTCATAGCACTCAACTTGACATCCTAAAGAAACATAGCAAATAGCATGAGCAAAACTTCCTATTATGCTCTAGCTTCACAAGGCTTATCAATGACTCTTAGGCCTCTATACAAGATGCAATGCTTATCAACCAACAAGTTCTCTTAACCAGCCCTCACATTGATTCACACACACACACACAAGGTGAAGTCTCACAAATGGGCACATGATCTCAATCATTTGGCTAGGTGATCAAATGGTCTAATATGGATGATAATAAGGTTTCAATGCATCATTTCAAGGTGGCAATCATTCAAAATCAAGGAGCTTGATCATTATGCAAAATTTATCTAAGACTAGGAGCAATTCATGCATATATGGATCCATCATCATCATTCTACCCAATTCCTAAATGATTACAAGATCTACACCCCTTTTATTCATCCCATAACCCAATATTGGAAACATTCTCACATCACTCACCCCATGAACAACTTTCTTTCCTTTGAAATTCAACCACTAAGGACCTCTAATCACTTTCCTAAACTCTAACTCTTTAAGTTTTTCCTTCCCCACTATCTTATTGAATCTTTATTTTTCTTTTCTTTTTCTTTTTTTTTTAATTTATTTTATACATGAAAGGGGAAGGTCAAAAACATCAATTAAGAGCTTCTTATCTTTTTATGATAGGTCCCTAGGGTGCTTCTTTCTCAATACATTCTTTGTTCATCAACCTCAACATTGTTACATTCCATACCCAAGATATAAACCATTAAGGAACAAAAACCCCACTCACCATCCTAGAAGCTAGCTCAAATGAGGACCCTACGCTAGCAAGAGATGAGAACAAATCCATGTCGCTCCCAATACTCTCATGATTTTGCACATGACAAGCTATCACAAAAGGCCTCACTCATGCAAATCAATGTAGGCTTCAAGGAATGGATAGGGTTCAAGGGTATGGAAGTGCCATTTGGGTTAACAAAGTGTGGTACAATGGGAAAAGAAAACCCAAATGTGTATGAGATCCATGATCAAGTATGCAAATGCCCATATGCAAGAGAAATTAAGTTCATTCAAGTCTAAGTTCAGGATGGAGCTGGTCTTAAGAACAATGCCAATATCAAGCAAGCAAGCAAGTTTCAAGAAGAGTTTTCAAGGCTCAAAGCATGGAAGCTTTTCAAAAGATGCTTAAGCTACTTGATATGCTTAACTAGGGTGCTAAATTCAGTGCAAACAAGTGTTCTTTACAAGGCAATGCTCCATATGCAAATGAATGCAACCTATATACTCTAGACTCAATCTTAAGGATGCAAGTGATGCAATCTACATGATTCAAAAATTCAAATTTTTTTTTTAATGCAAATATGAATGAACAATGCAATGCATGAGACTCAAAATCACAAAGCAAACATGATCAAATACTTGGTACCTCCCCCACGCTTAAATCACACAGTCTCTGTGTGAGTAAGAGAGAAGGAGATACCCCAACAAGACAAAAGCAAATGTATATACAAGAAGGGTTGGAGTGATACCTAAGGAGTTTTAGGCGTGGTGTTTGGTGTCGGGGCTAGGAGCTGGCTTGGTTCATAGCAACTAGAGGAGGCTGCTACATGGCAATCATAGGGCTCAGGTGGTTAATCACCTTTCTTCTCTCCTCTAGTGCTTGGCTCAATCTGAAAACCTTGACCACTTTTATTTAAAAAAAAGTAAAAAGGAAAGCTGAAATTTGCAAAGTTATGTACAAGGATAACCATGTGACTTCCTCCCAAGTGAGCTTGTTTTGAGTCACTTAGCTTGACTACCTTGTCTCTTGAACTAGTGAGAAGGAGGATCCTTCCCACCTTCAAGTGTGATGGTGAGGACCTGAGAGAGAAGCTCTTGCAGCTTCATTTGGTCATCTTGGAGCTGAGGAGTGATGATGGCTCTAGCACTTTAGAATGGTATGGACCTGCCCTTGTGCTTGTTCTTGTACTCAATGACACCATCTTTGAGCTGCTGTGTATGGAGAGTGAGGGTGTGTGGGAGCGAATCAAGAGGTGGAGGATGAGGCTCATTCACTATCTTCTTCTTGCCATGTGTGGCCTTTGAGGCTCCACTCATCCCCTTCTTTTTAGCACTTTCCAAGTGCTCACCACACTTCTCTTTAGAGGAATCTCCATCAAGACCTTCATTTTGACAAACAGCCACTTCATCTTGGGGCTTCTCTACAGCTTGTGCATCACAAGTGATTGTCCCACAATAGTCTGATTCCAGTGGAGGTTGGAGAGGATAGGAGACATCTTTGTTGACATGCATTAGGGTGACCTTCTTGTTGGGAAAGTCAATGCAAGCTCCAACTGTGGTGAGAAAAGGAGTGCCTAGGATCAAAGGGACTCTCTCTTCAGATGCCATTTCCAAAACAGTGAGGTCAATAGGTATGGTGCAGGATCCAATCTTCAAGGGGAAGTCCTTGATTATGCCAAGTGGGGTTGTAAAAGAGGAATCCCCAAAGGTGAGAGGAGGAGTATCTGGTTCCATGCTTTCAATCCCAATACTCTTCACCATATCAAAGGAAATGACATTCACACTAGCACCACTATCAACAAGGGCATCATCCATAATTAGTTTACCAAGGGAGCAAGACAAGGTGAACTTCCCTTGAGACTCAAGCTTAGGGAGGGACTTTGGAGGGTTGGGTGGATCAATCTTCAGAATGGAGATGTCCAAAAGCTCAGCCACTTCAGCCTGGTGGTTTAGAATGTCCTTGATGAGCATCATCTGGACATGAGCTTCACGCATACCAGATATCTCTAGAAGCTTTACTCCAACATCACTAAGATCTTTCCTGAACTTTGAGATCACCTTCTTTTGAGCTTTGGTGAGAACTCTTTGGGGAAAGGGGAGCTTATCATATGGTGATAGCTCAAAATCAGTGTCCTCCTTCTCCACTTCTTTCAGCTTGTTGTCTGCTCTTTGCACAGGTGGTTCCTCAGCTCTAGGCTCAGCTTACTGCAAAACTCTTTACCTCAGCCTTCTTGGCAGCATCCCTCAGAATATGTGCTTCAGCTGTGGCCACAACAAATCTCTCAACATCCCCAAACTCAGTGCCAAACATTTCAATCTCATCCTTCTCTTTCTCATGAGTGCACATATCAATCTTTGAAGAAATAGTAGAGAGGATGACATAGCAAGATTCCTTGGGATTTTTATCTGGTCTTCCTGGTAGAGATCCCATTGGGATCTTGGAGGATGAAGACATAGAAGCAACCTGGTTCTCCAAAGCTTTGAGATGAGAGGCAAGTTGCATGTACTTGTTGTTGAGGTTAGAATAGGTTCCATCAATCTTGGCATGGATGTTCTTGAACTCATCACCAATGTTCTTAGCATTTCTTTCTTGAGCTTCTAAGAGTTGCTTGAACATGGACTACAAATTTGAACTTGGAGCCTGAGCTTGAGAAGAGCTTCCTTGGGGCTGAGTAGGCTGGTTGGCTTGGTAACCTCCTTGTTGATTGTTGTAGTAAGGTCTTTGCTGGTAGTTGTTTTGGTATTGGAAGTTGAGCTCTTTCCTATACCATGTGCCATTAGCATTGATGAAGCACAGCTCCTCTTGACCTTCTACACCATTAACTTGAGTAGTCCTAGGAGGCTGCTGGTTCCCAATGGAGTTAATATGCTCTTGCTTAGCCTTCTCTGCAAGAATCTTGTCCAACTTCTCTTGGAGAGATTTTAGGGCCTTCCTTGTGTGCTGATCATCTTCATCAGTGCCTCTGTTGACCCTATCATGCTCCTCACTGTAGACTGAGTCACTCCTGGCCATGTTCTCCACCAGCTCCTCAGCATCCTGCTCAGTTCTGCCCAAGAAGAACCCATTGCTGGTTGTGTCCAATCTGCTCCTGAACTCTGGAAGAGCACCTCTGTACAAGGTACTAAGAAAACTTTCCTTGGTGAAGCCATGATGTGGGCATTGAGACCAATAGCCCTTGAACCTCTCCCATGCTTCACTAAAGCTCTCAAGGTTCTTCTGCTGAAAGCTAGAGATCTCATTTCTGATCTTGGCTGTTCTTGAGGTAGAGAAGAATTTCTCTAGGAATGCCCTCTTGCACTCATTCCAAGTTGTGATAGAGTCACTTGGAAGAGACTTCTCCCATAGATGTGCCTTGTCTCCCAAAGAGAAGGGAAACAACCTCAGCTTGAAAGCATCTTCAGAGACTCCATTAATCTTGGACAAGCTACAGTAGCTATCAAATGTGTCCAAGTGATCAAGGGGATCCTCCACAGGAAGGCCATGAAACTTGTTGTTCTCAATCAAATGCAGCAGCCCTGATTTGATCTCAAAGTTGTTGTTCTCCACAGCTGGTGCTCTTATCCCCAACCTATGACCATGAAGGTGAGGTTGATCATAGGCTCCAATGGCTCTAGCTTGGCGTTGTGGTTGTATGTTGTCAGCTCTTGGACCATTGCTATCTTGAGCAGCTCTGTCTTGAGGTTGATGCTGGTGTTCATCAATCTCAAACCCCAACTTCTGAATGTGAGCCTGTTGCTCTTCTTCTCTTCTCCTTCTTGCTATTTTCCTTTCAAGTGTAGCTATCTCTTCAACAGTGGGAACCAGGTTAGTTACACCCCTGCTTCTTGTGTTCATACACCTGAAAGTCAAAGGAAAAGGCAAAAGGAGAATCAATATCACAATAAAAGAAAAATGATTTAGTCTCAAGCAAGTGACTAAATCTCAATGTCACAATCAACTTAGAATTTGGCAGCGGTGTCAATTCGATAGCAGGACTTTTCTAAGGTCCTAATCAAATGATGTAGTATAAAAGATTGTCGAACCAGTTCTAAGTGACCACAAAGCAAAGGGAATACAAGTCTATGCTTAATCTAAATGAAATCATTTAAGGAGATTATTATTAAACTAAGGCAATATCTAAAATGCAAGAAAATATAAAGCTTTCTTTCTTATGAGAAGAATGAGACCCATGGGTATAGGGACTTGATCTCAAATGATTAAGATTCAATCAAGATGCCAACTTTTCAATCAATCTAGTTCCTTATGCCTAGACAACAAAACTAAGCAAGATCTATCTCTAGATGAATGCTCTTTTGCAATGATCACCCAAGTACACCAAATCTCTTTGGCTGTAATGATCAAAGCAAACATAAAGAATGAGTCTAATAGCAATCCTAGCCTCTTTGACAACTAATCTCTTAGGTAAAGCAAGCTAAAAGCATAGATGAGTTGGTTCAGGCATTTCATAGAACACCTTTCGGGCATGAAATGCTTATGGCTCTATGTTTGAGAGGCCAACCCAAATGTAGCATTAAGAACACCAAATCAATGCAAGGAAAGGATAGATCTAACACTAAGCACCTTGGATCTACACTTAATCATTCTCAATCCCCCTAACCCATGGATCTTAAATGGATCTACTCACTAATCCACATGCTTACTCTTAAACCCATGAGAGATTTAAGCTTAAACATGTAGAGAAAGAAAAGAGATGAAATCAAACAATCAAGAACACAAAGATGGGATGAGATTAAGAATCAAAGATAAAACTTTCTCAAAGGTTTGTGTTCTTAGAAAGAAAATAACATAAGTCCCAAATTAGGGATAACAAGAGTATTTATAATTGGCTTGAAAGCCCTAGAAACATAAAACAAAATTACTAAAATGTCCTTGAGCCAAATTGGTCTCAACCAAGGGGAAAAGAGGTTGGATTTTCGGTCAGGGGTGAACCAGCATGGTCCAACCCGGTCTGGCCAACCCGGTCCAAGCTTGCCTTGGTTGCTGTCCAGCCCGTCCGGGTTCAGTACCCCGGTTCCTCCTTCCCGGCCGTCCGGACATGCCTTGCTCCATCTCTGCGGACCGGGTGTCCCTTCCCGGACTGATCTATCCGGTCTGGTCTCCTCCAGCACCACTAAAAGACCGGGTGCCTCTCCCAGGCTCAGTCATCCCGGACCGGACCACTTGCATTCAGCTGCTCTTTTCCTGGCCGGCTGCTTGAACCCGGCCGTCTCTACCCGGCCAGCCTAACATGCTTCAAGTGAATTGATCATAACTCTTCCAATACAGGTCCAAATGACTTGAAACCACTTCCATTGGAAAGATAACTCAATTTTCTGTGTCTCCACAAAATCTTAGCAGCATGAAACATCTCTAAGGCCTCTGTCAATGCTCATCTTTGTCTTGACCAGATCATGGATTTGACTTCTCTTTTCATGGCCAAACTTGATTCTTCATCTCTTTTGGGGCCATAAGGCTTAAAAGCACCTCAAATCACACCAAAGCATACTCCAACACCTGATAAGGACAAATGAATGCAAAATGGATCTAAACATGCCTAATGCCTAACTTATATGATCAAAATGCATGAGATATGGATGCTAAAAACATGCAAATATGCAAGCTATCAGGCATTAATAAACGCCTAGATTTTAAGAAGGGCCATTGAGCTAATGAACTCGACGAAGTCCTCTAGAGCCATCGCACAACACCCCGGGGAGCGACTAAAACTACACCATTCTCTCTTGCGTACGGAGTCGAAGCCATGGCTCCAGCCGAAGTAAACGTCGCTAGTCTCCGACGTTCCATGATGCCGCAGAACATCGAGCTCAACGAAGACATGCTCCTCAACGCCCTCGACGAGCTCGAAGAATGCCGCGATCAAGCCTTGCTCCGAATCCAGAACTACAAACATCGGATCGAGAACTACTACAACAAGAAGGTCAAAGCACGACCTTTGGAACTCGGTGACCTCGTCGTGCGCATGGTATTCGAGAACACCAAGGAGCTTAATGCCGGTAAACTAGGCGCAAGGTGAAAAGGGCCATACAAAATCACCAAGGTCGTCAAACTCGGCGTCTATCGCCTCCAAACATCCCGCGGTGAAGATGTTCCGAGGGCATGGAACTCTATACACTTACGCCGTTACTATTCGTAGGGCACAAGTCTATCGGCCGAGTAAGAGCGCTCACGAACCACTTTTACTCGACCCTCTCGTCGGGAGCAAACCTTCAAATCCCATTGTCCTTCTTTTCGGTTGAATAGATGACCCAGTGTCACTTCTACTCGACCAAAAAAACAAAAAATAAAAAAAATAAAATAAAAATAAACAAAAAAAAACCGAGTAGATGCACCTTTGTTGTCACTTCTACTCGTCCGAGTAAATGCGCTTTCAAACAGCCACTTTTACTCGGCAAAAACGAACTACGAATTGCTTGATCCTATCCCGGGTACGTCGGCAGCCTTAACAGGTCCAGCTATAACAACACAACAGTCTAAAATTTTGGCCCGATCTCTAACGATACGTCCTACCCGTCTAGGGACGACTGTTGTCTCATGCGACTCATGTTCCCTGTCAGACAGATGGTACGCGGACACACGCACCCACTAATCGGTCATGTCCCCATCAGACATTTAACCGAGGGACTAAATAGCCGCGTGTCACCGAAGCACTCAGCATCGACATGTTAATAGAGCGAATTCTTAAACCTTTTTCTAGCATCGAGAACGGGTTTGGCGGACCAGAGACTAGAGTTGCTACTGAGAAACGGCTCAAGAACCTTTCTCCTCTAACAAAAGCTCACCTAAACCAGTTTAAATGCTACGCTCACGGGTACCTGACAAAGAAGCCTAAGCGACCCTTTTGTAAAGGAAACCGTTGAGATTTTTGGCATTTAAGCAAAGGAAAAGCTTAAATATTCCGCATACAAGCGCGTTCGAACGACGGCTTGCCGATAAAAATCTGTCTAAACTTACAAGGATAAAGGTCTACCAAGACCACAAAAAATCCAAAGTATTTGACAAAAAGAAAAACATAAGTAACAATACAACAACAAGAAGCCCTTCCTAAGCAGAAGGGTCATCAAAATCAGCAGGCAAGTCAACCCCCGGGTCCTGCGCGACTTCACCACCCTCCGAAGTGACGAGACTCTCCGAAGCACCCGCTCGAACCTCCTGTTTCTCTCCCTCAGTCTCCTCGGACTACTTCCCTTGTTTGATGGATGCCGTAGAAGGTAACTTCCCGGCAAGGTCCGACTCCTCTTGCTCTTCAGACGGCACCCCTGTCTTAACAAGGAGAGAGGATGGCGACTCGTCTACCTTGACATTCTCTTCCTCCTCCTCTGAAAAGGAATCAGGAACCTCAACAAACTTTGCCGAATCAGCATCCTTCGGACGATCCTCCTGAGCCAAGGCGTCGTCCTTTTCACCGGTCTCATCACCAACATTCGGGTCTCTTTCCTTACAAAGCGGAGCCGCGACGACCGGATTGTCGCCTGACTGATCAGCCGACTTGTCCCCAAGAACATTACAAGGCGTTCGGAGCTGCGAGGCCGTCTCTGATCCGACTTGATCGTCGTTCGACTTGTACGGGTCAAGCGTAGACATGAACTCCTCATTCACAAACGTGGACTTAAGAACGAGCGGTGAAAGGGCTAGTTCTTCTTCAGGTAGCGGTCCAACGCCAAGTTTGGCGACTTCAGCACTATGCTCTGCCTCCTATTGGATGAAAACATCGATAAGCTCCTGAGTGATGTCCAACTTCTCCTCCTTAATCATCTCGAGGCACTTCCTCGTCCCGGAAGCCTGCCCAAGCAAGTTCTTCTTTCTCTCGGAAAGGTCGCGTTGAGCCAGATAGGCACGAACGCGAGTGAGGCAGCGGCCAAGTTTGTCGGTCATTGCCGACTGAACCCGAACCTTCTCACGGGTAACCTCCTGGCTGCGCGAGTCCCTAAGATGTTTCCTCTCCTGGATCAATTTCTGAGTGACAGCATTCCTCTCCGCCTGAAGCTCCGCCTTCTCCTTTTCCAAGTTGGCCTTAGCCCTCTCGAGAATCGCCATTTCACGTGCAAGCTCCTTCTTCGCCGCACGATCAGCTTCCAGTGCAGCCTCCAATCCCTCGAACTTCACTCGGAGGACCTCTTTTTCCTCGAGAGTCTTCTCGCTGATCTTCTTCTGATCGGCCCTCAGCCGCTCGATAACTCCGAGCCTCGCTCTAGCAAGTTTCGCGGAGGCGCTCAGCTCTGTCATCGTTTGCTTCAGGGCGGTGTCGTATTTCTCGACAAGGACGTTCATACTTCCGTCAGCCTGATGACCAACACGCAAACTTACAAAGTTAATCTTAAGGGGAATGCGAGGCGACTAAAACTTCTTAAGGGGAATGCGAGGCGACTAAAACTACAAAAGAGATATGCATCGAAAGCTTACCCGTCTATTCGCCAGCGCTGCTTCGACGTAATCTTCCTTGAAAAAGAGATCGCCAACCAATGGCATCTCTCTAGGACTGCCTCGAATCTGTCGGGAGAGCTCCGTGCACTGACCGGGATTGCACACTAGAGGAATCTTTTCATTGTAAAGAAACTCCACACGATCCGCAAAGTCGATCCTCGGCCTATTACTGAGCGAGCCTTCGGATAGGCTGACCCGAGGAGGGATGCTCTCCTTGCTCTGAGTAGGAAGAAGCTGAGACCCACCGGGAGATTCTGTTCTCACTTGGGCATCTTTGGGGGGAAGCCTTCCCGGCGGGCGTTGAACTTCAACCTCATCATCATTGCGTGGTGATTGATGAGTGCCCGCGGGATTAGATCTAGGACCGGGAGACTGTCGCGCCTTCTTGATCGTCTTCTTCTTCGTCGTTTTCTTTTTCGGACGCTCCTCCGATGCCTCGTTCTCAAGACTTCTGCAGCAGAGTCCAAGTTCAGGTCATCGCGGTCGACGCTGCCCTCAAGATCCTCGCGCGACCTCTTAGTCTTTTTCTTCTTCTTCGCCATTAAACCTTCCAAAGATCCCTCGACAGGAACGACCCTTCCCCGGAAGCTGCATCTCCCGCCGAGGGAACCTTCTTTGTGGGAACCGAAATTCACACCGTCGATTTTAATGAATAAAAACGGAGGAAAGCCAAGTTAACCCGACTTTCCCTGAAGGTCCGGATTCTCTGCGACAGCCAACGACAAGTGACCGAAAAAATGCGGAAAAGGTTTTGTTAAGATTTGGGACTGGACATTAAGAAAGGCTGCCTATGTACCCCTTTCGAGGATCAAGTCAGACGTAGTTCAGTTTAGAAAGAATTGAACAAGAGATCGAACCGTCTGGGCGGGTTCGTCCAGTATGAGCGTTTGTCATAGAAACGGGCATGTCGAAGATAATGCCTAGGGTTTCTATGTGCGGAGCTCTGAAGTAAAAGAATTGTCTGATCCTTCCGAGAGGAGCGGAGATTTGCGAGCAGGAGGCGGCCAGACGTTCTAGGGCCTGCCTTGCTAGTCTAACCGCCTAAATTCTAAGTTCTATCAGCTAACAAGAGCTCTCTAAGTCTCCAAACAAGGATTTTCGGATCCCCTTCTCCTCTGCTCTTGCTCTCCTTATATACTCACTCCTAGGTCGGTTTGCCTTAGGATGATGGACCTCACCTTTGGGCCCAAGTTTATCTTTTCAGGAAATATTCCATTTCCGTCGATCTTCGTAATTATCCTCGAGTTTTCCCCTATTTTTCGGTGACTTGATGTTTATCCGATGTTCGGGAAATTGGATAAAACCGTCATAGTCTGATTGGGACTGAATTCTTAAAATCGTAAGTAAGTCCGTGGACTTGTCTTAAGTCGTTGAACGTTTTATACGATTTCTCGGAAAGACTATCTTTCTCGTAAAATAAACCGTATAGCCTAAAGGATTGATGTTTGAGTTAATCGATCTTGTTTTACACGATATCCTCTACGAGAAATCCAACCTTTCTAATTTTTGTCGTAAAACATCGAGGATGACTCCAATCGAGTCGAATCGAGAGATGTTAATTCCGTGGCCGTGATCATATCAAACCCACGAGGATCGATCCAAGCAAGCCAAGATGGGATCAGACCGAGCATGATGGGACCGAGACCAGGGCGAGGACCGTCGACCGGCGCCAGGGGGCTTACCGCCGGCGCCAGGCCAGCTTGCGTGACGCTTGCCGCCGGCGCCAGGCTGGCTTGCGTGACGCTTGCCGCCGGCGCCAGGGGGCTTGCCGCCGGCGCCAGGGGGCTTGCCGCCGGTGCCAGGGGGCTTGCCGCCCGCGCCAGGCCAACTTGCGTGACGCTTGCCGCCGGCGCCAGGGAGCTTGCCGCCGGTGCCAGGGGGCATGCCGCCGGCGCCAGGCCGGCTCCGTCTCGCCTGCCGCCGGCGCCAGGGGTTCTCTGCCGCCCGTGGGTTCTCCGTCGCCAGATCTTTCCCCCGTTGACCGTTCGTGCGGAAAATCTTTGAGTTTTGAAGGATCTTTAGCCGTATATTTTGAGATAACCGTTTTTGACCCCAACAGTTAGCCCTCCAGCTCGTAAGATCGGGGACGATTTTGCGGGCGAATGATTCGAGTTTTCTGAAAATCGAAATTTTCGGCTAAGGATTCTTTTCCGCAGGAAATCTACGTCATCACCCCCCCTTTTTATGATGATACTTACCCCTTCTTTTGCGGACAGTTTGTGTCGCTGATTGACGGAATGCTTGGCGAGTGTGGGTCGGAAGTCATTCGTCTATCGAAGGAGCTGGAGTCGTCGCTGGAAGCACTGAAGCGTACTGAGGCTGCACTGAAGACCGTCGAGGACACCCATTCTACCCAGACGTCCTACCTTGAGGTTCGTATCAGCGACCTTGAGCGTGACCTTGGGAAGACCGCGAGTTCACTACTCAAGGTGAAGAAGGAGAAGAAGAGCAAATACTCGGAATTCCGCCACATTCAGCAGAAGATCCAGACTCATGAGGAGATGGACGCCCATGGATCCTCGGAGGTTGCCGATGCTCGTGACGACTTCTTCGGTCGTCTGACAAGGATGGCCATCCTGTTTGAGTCCCTGATAGCTGTCCGCAATAGGGACTTGGCTTTAGCGGAGATCGAGGGGAGTCTGAGCGAGCTCGAGGTACTTCGGGGTAATGAGGCCCCGTCTTTGGACTCGGAGGAAGCCAGACTATCGTCCTGTAAAGGAGAGTGGGCGACCTCCGAGGGAGACTTCGATTCGATCCTTGCCGGCCTGCAGGCCGAATGCACCCTTGCGCCGACCTCCGAGGACTCAGAAGATCAGGAGCGCGCAGGAGAGGATTGCGAGGCTGGCACGGACAAGGCGGGTAGTGGCGGTGCGACCTAGGGAGGGCGACGGCGAGGCTGTCCCTATCGCGGGTGAGTTTGAGGATGAAGGTGACGCTCCTGGGAGCGTCTAGGTTTATCAATCCCTTCGGGGATTTTGTTTTATATGTGTTTCGGCCGTCAAGAGGCCATGATGTAATTACCGGGACTGGCCGTTGGTGGCTTCGAATCCCTGCCCCTTTTTGGGGCTTTATTTGAACTTTTGCGGTCTCAACCGATGAAACGTTTTTCGATTTTTTATGAACTTCAGTTTTTTCGAAGTATGAGAAAGAGGGTGTGAGTTGTCGTCTCATTCCTAGTTCCCTGATGATCACCGTACCTATTGTTTGCATAAACCGAGATTTTCCGCGGTTTACCGATTTACGCGAAAAGTTCGTGAAACGAATATGCTTAAGTGAAGAGACAAATTTTTGGATCTCGTATACCATACTATGTATGTGAGATGTCAAGATCCAGCGTGGCTGGGTTTAGGGCAAGACCTAGGTTTACTCTCGGACTGAGGCTTTGCGATGACAAATCGGCTTTTGTTTTGCCTGTTTGCGATTTTAACCTGACTTGTACCGTTTAAAATCCGCAAATTGTTGTCGGCTTATATGATTTTTCTGGGCGTGAGTCGAGCTACTTCCTTTACGAAGAGCTAAACCAAAATTTGGATTTCTTGTATAGCGCGCTATGTTTATCCTTGTCGGATGTAAGAGAGCCTACCCTTTTAAAGGCGGCTATTGTCTGTTTAGGACGTTAGAGTTCGTTTGTTGTGATCAGCAACAAAGAAATGATGCCAGTTTAGAGGCATGTTACCGTTTAGAGGTGTGTTTGTATGTTTTGAGTTCTAGAGACGAGGATTTCGTCTGGAATGGTTTGAGGAAAAGAATGTCCTTCGAGCGTTAGCGACGTCTCGCAGTGCCGAAGGTCGAGTTTTCCTTGTGCCGCATTTCGTGGTTGAAATGTTCGCGGGCTTAGAGATGTTTTGCGAATGTTCGCAGCCAGAAACTGTTGTTTCAGTTTGGATGCAGGACCAAGGGGTCGCGTAAGTTTGACCCAGGGAGAAGCGTTTACATTCACAGTGCTTCGTGAAGTGTTGGCCTTCCGGGATTTGATTGTATATATTAAGGATGACTCATATAACTCTTGGAGCCTTGTCACGAGTGTTTCTTTTCATGCCGTGTTTACGGGGCATATAGAACTTAATCGATTGACGATAAGTTTAAATCTTCCGTTAACCATATGGTTGTTAGGACTGAGTTTTGGTATGAAGAGTTTAACGCATGATTTCTGATTCTGGGTTATACGACAAATTGCTTGCGTAATAGTCACTTGGCGTTCTATGAACAAATCGTGGATTGTTGTTTTTAGCCGTTAAGTGATTGGAGCGGTGGTCGCTCAGTAGCTTTGGATTTGGCATGGAGGCTAGATTCAGCCGTATCACCAAGGAAGTCGTTGGTAAATGATCAGACCATGACCCTTATTAAGGTCATGTTAGTTTACGATTGTCCTTAATGGGGATGCCGAATTCAGGTCCGGGCTTTACAGAAATGCGTAGTTGGCTGAGGGCCAAATAGCGTTTGCCGAGATAGACATGCCAAGCATAGCGGAGTTTTCTGAGTTATGGCTGATGGCTTTTAGAAACGATCTTCCACTTTAGGTCTCAGTTATACGATGAATGGTTCGTATAAAATTTTTTTTTGTTGCATGAAAATCGTTTCATTTTATCTGAGGGGGGCAAAGTTTAAGGGATCGACGCAGGACACGTGCGGGTCCGCCTGCGTGATTATTTCCTGCTCGGACGTAACCGCGGGGAGAGAAAGCAGGAGCCAGAAATCTTGTGGAGCAAAAACTGTCTATGACAGTTACCCGTTGGACCCATTATGTTCATTTTACGAAAGTTGCTTTGTATGAATTGACTCGACCATACAGAGGATTTTTCGTAAAAGTGATGTAAGAGGGGGTTTTCGCAAAGGTAACCGGAGAGTGTTTGTCACAAATTACTTGCTATATTCGCGACCACGGATTATGTTTTCCTCATTTACTTTTGCGTACTGCGAAATATTTTTGCATGAGACGATCATGTTTTTTCCATAGGCTGTTTTGTTTTAAAATGTTCTTGTTATACGAAAGTAATGGATGACTGATGATAGAACTTTTCAGATTCTAATCAAATGATGTAGTATAAAAGATTGTCGAACCAGTCCTAAGTGACAATGAAACAGAGGGAATGCAAGCCTATGCTCAATCTAAATGCAACCATTAGAGAGAATGATGATTAAACTAGAACAATGAGTAAAACACAACAAAAAGCAAACTTTCTTTCTTATGAGGAGAGCAAAACCCATGGGTGCAGGGACTTGATATCAAATGATTAAGCTTCAATCCAAGATGCTAACTTTGCAATCAATCTAATCCTTATGCCTAGACAACTAAACTAAGCAAGCTCTATCCCTAGATGAATGCTCTTTTGCTATGATCACCCAAGTACACCAAATCCCTTTGGCTGTAATGATCAAAGCAAACAATGAGAACAAGTCTAATAGCAATCCTAGCCTCTAAGACAACTAATCCCTTAGGCAAAGCAAGCTAGAAGCATAGATGAGTTGGTTCGGGCATTTCATAGAACACCTTCCGGGCATGAAATGCCTATAGCTCTATGTTTGAGAGGCCAACTCAAATATAGCTTTAAAAACACCAAATCTATGCAAGGAAATGATAGATCTAATTCTAGACACCTTGGATCTAACTTAATCACTCTCTATCACCCTAACCCATGGATCTTAGAAGAATCTACTCACTAATCCACATGCTTATTCTTAAACCCATGAGAGATTCAAGCATAAACATATAGAGAAAGAAAGGAGATGAGATAAACAATCAAGAACACAAGATGAGATGAGAATAATAATTCAAAGATGAAGTTTTTACTCAAAGGTTTTGTTCTTAGATCATAAATAACATAATCCCCAAACTTGGGTTAATGAGAGTATTTATAGTAGGCTTAAAAGCCCTAAACACATAAAAGGAGAAAGTCTAAAAAGCCCTTGGCCAAATGATTTTCGACCAATGAGAAACAGGGAGAAAGGAAGAAACTCAGCCACCCGGGTCAGCTAGTGCCTGTCCAGGTCGGGTATGCCCAGGTCGGGTATGGCTTGCTCGTCCGGCGTCCAGGCCGTGCGGCCTCTCTAGGCCGGGTGTGTCCGGCCGCGTGGTGGGTGTCCAGCAGCTAGCAGGACGTGCGGGTGTGCGAGGCCGGGTGGTGCTGGTCGGGTGTGCAGGCTGGTACGCGGGTGAGGCATTGTGGACCGTCCGAGTGTCCTGGTCCGGGTGTGTTCGGTCGCGTCCGGAGCTCGTCTAGCATCAGATCGTGCGGGTAGTCCAGGTCGGGCAGGCGCTGTCGGGTGTCTGCTGGTACGCGGGTGAGGTAAGGTCGGGTGCGTCCTGAGCTCGCGTCCAGTCCGTCCGTCCCGTGCGGGTCCTTGTGCTCGGGTGATATGGACCGCGTCCGTTCTAGGCGTTCAGCACAATCGGGACGTGCGGGTGCTTGTCCCCGGGTCGTCCTGGTCGCGTCCTGAGCTTGTCCAGGCGAGGAAGGATGGTTGGACTCGGGTGTGCTCACCCGGGTTGCTTGACATGCTTCCACTCAACTGATCATAACTCCTTCAATATGGCTCCAAATGTCTTGAAACCACCTCCATTGGAAAGCTAACTCAGAATGCCATGTCTCCACCAAATATTAGCCTCAGAAGGTATTCCTAAGGTCTCTGTCCATGTTCATCTTTAAACCCTTCTTTTTCATCACAAAACTCTCAAACATCTCCAATATCTCCAAAGTGTGCTCCAACACCTAATAAGGACTTATGAATGCATAATGAACCTAAAGATGCCTAAAGCCTAATCTAAATGAGCAAAAATGCAATAGATATGATAACTAAAAACATGTAAATATGCAAGACATCAACTCCCCCACACTAGTCCTTTACTTGTCCACAAGTAAACTTGCAAGGACTAAGGAGGAGAGGTTTGAAGGAGGGGACTCATAGCCAAAAGAATGCTCTTCTTAGTTCTCAACTTGATAACCTTGCACAAGCATACCAAGTAGCAGGAGCAAAAACTCAATCCAACTCTAACTCAACAAGGCCTATCTTAACTCTTTTGATCCCTACACTTACTCATCATGAATCCACAACCCACAAATCCATTTGCCCTCTAACAATCATTAAGCAAACTCAAAAGACTTCTTGCAAATGGTCAAATGGTCCAAGTCATTTGGTTTGGTGGTAGAAGGTTTTATTCAAGTGAAACAAGGGGTTTAAAGGGATCTTTCAAGGGGTGGTTCACTCTCAAAACAAGTAGCCTTGACATTGCACATAATATATCTAAGAAAGGGATCAACTCATGCATACAATGCTCAATCTCCATTGTTCTACCCTTTCCCAAAATACATAGATCACATCTTTATTCCCAATGCCAAAATACCACTCACATCTCTCACCCAAAGATTTTCCCCAAATGCTCAAAATATTTTCTCATTTGAAACTCCTTCTTAATGAAGTCTACAAGGGAATTTACACATTTCAAACTCTTTTCAGCTCTTTCTAGATATTGCTTGCCCCCTTTCATTATTATTATTTTTTTTTTTTTTCTTTCTTTTTCTCTTCTTTTTTTTTATATTTTTATATATATTTTTTTTTTATGGGGGCCAAGACTTTTCAAACTATTTGGAGCTTACAATCTTTCATTCCTCTTATCCCTTCTAGACTTAACCACTTATAACAATGGAGTCTCATGAGTCAACCTTTTCTTTCATAAACCTTTCATTTCCTCAAGATCATACCATACAACACTCACCCCCATCCTAGAAGCTAGACATTAATGAGTGTCTAATCTAGCTAAAAATGGAGATCAAGCATTGTCGTTCCCAATACTCTCAACATTATGCACATGTAAAGCTTTCTAAAGAAGGCCTCACTCAACAAATAATGAAAGCTTGAAAGGAGGTAAGGGTTTTAGGGCTTGGAGTGCCACTTGAGCTTGTCCAAAAAGATAGACAAAGAATGGGAGGGACAGCTCAAGTGTTCTATCCATGACTTAGTACACAAGGGACCATGAGCAAGAGACTAGAGTCTAAATATGACAGGAGCAAACTTCAAAGAGATGGCATCAATCAATCAAATAAGCTTTAGGAAGAGATTTCAAGGCAAAAAGTTTACAAGCCATCCTAAGATTGCTCAAGCTACTTACTATGCTTATGAAGGGTATCACTTTAAGAACTTAGCATGAGCATCTTTTCAAGGCAACTATCATCCTTGTCCCCTTATGCATGATGCAACCTATATGATGATTTATTTTTTTTTTTTTTTATGCAATTGAATGATCTAGACTCAATTCTAATGCAACTACATGATTCTTTTTGTGCTTTTCAAATTTTCAAATTTTTTTTTGGTTTTTCTATGCAATAACTATCTACAAATGCATGCTCATGACATAAAACACAAAATGATCAGTGACTTGGCACCTCCCCCACACTTAATTCACACAGTCTCTGTGTTTGTTAAATGTTTGAGAAGGGCCTAAAGGAAGAAAAATAAAGCTAAATGAAATGATGAATGGTATATACAATGGTAGGGTGTTGGAGTACCTCTATGGAGCATGGGAAGAGGCTGATGCCTCACCCTCAGACTCGTCTTCATCAGCAGTGGTGCTTAGGCTTGGTGACTTGTTTCCGGACGCGGATGGGGCGATGTAGGGGTTCCTCAAGCTGCGGAGGGCTTGCTTCTCGGTTTGTGGTGTGTTTGGGTCGAGAATGGGTAGAGGAAGTGGTGCAAGGAAAGTCTCAAGATCAAAGTCCTCAGCCTTGCAGCCTGCTACAGCTCCCTTAGTCAGAACATCAGCAACCTTTCTCATGAACTTAGCTGAAGCTTCAGCTTGTCTCTTTACAGTTTTCCTCAATTCTTTGCACTTCTTGGTAAGCTTGAAGATGGTCCTATCTTGAGCTCTGTTCCACCTTTGCAGTGTGCTAATCTGGTCATGAGCTTGGCGAATGGGACCAAAAGGCAAAGCACCTGTGCATTGCTCAAACGTATAACGAGGAGGACCAAAGAGATGAGCTGTGGCTCGGCTTGAGTATCCCTGATCAAACTTAGCTGCCTTTGCTGCTGCTTTCTCATTCATCTTCAATGTCATAGGGCCAAGAGCTCCATGACTGCCCAGGAGGTGCTGCTCACTGATATCAAAACTCATAGTACCCGGTGTGCTCAAAGTAGTGAGCTCATAGTTAGGGAGAAGCAGCTCAACTGTGGTGGGGCCTCTCAAGTACGAGTAAACACACTTCCCATCGTATCTTCCAGAGAAGTAATGAGCTGACTTTAAGTAGGTGAGATCAATGAAAGAGGGACCCGATGCATCATCTCCCAAATCAATACCCTGGTGCGCAAGTAAAGGTGTGATCAAGCCGCCTATTCCAATCTGAGCCTCTGGATCCCTGTTTGTCCAAGCATACTCCTTGTAGTACATAAGGCGCCTCACAAAGTAACCAACCATACCAAACTCAGCGTAGAAATCAGTGGGAACTTCAGGTAGGTGAGGAGGTGAGGCAAAGTGTTGGATGGCCTGGTGCATGAGGTTCAAGTCTTCTCCATTCACGTTGCTTTGCTCCTTCCTTGGGTAGATGGTGTTGACAATCAGCCTATGAAGGTAGCGGACTGATGGATGTCTTATAGATGCATTCTTGTCTCTGCTGGACACCCTATCCTTGCCTGATAAGAACTTGTAAGTGAAGTGGGCAAGTGTCTTTCCTTTAGGTAGTCCTTTCAGCTTAGGCAAAGATGACTCCTTCAAATCCTTGAGGCCTAGCACCTCTCCAATCTCAGTGAAGGTCAGGAAATAAGGCTTCCCATCTATCTTGAAGCTGATTCTTCCCCACCCTTGTTCCTCATGTTGAGAAGAGTGGAATGTGACCTCCAAGGATGCCAAGAATTGGCAAGATACTTCTTTAAATGTTGGGAAAGCCATTGAATAGAAGCTTTCCATGTTCATGAGAGCAAGCAAATCCTTTATGTCTTGGTCAATTTCTAGCTCCCTCATTACCTTCTCATCAGCAAATCTGGTTGGAGGCCAAGATACTCCTTGCCTCATCTGCTCCAATAGTTCAACTTCAGTCGGCTTCCTTTGTCGATCTCTACGAGGGTTGAAACCTAACTTTTCGAAAGTTTCTTGCTCAGCCTCACTTTCAATTGGAGATGATGCTTCTTCAACAGTTGTATCTACTGGCACCAAGGGTGGAGGTGCCAATGGCTGTGGGTGTGGTGCTTTGATTCTGATCTTTGTGGGAAGTTTGGGTTTCTCAGCATCTTTCTTTGTGGTCTTCTCCAAAACAAGAGGTCCCACACTTTGAGATCTTGGAGCTCTAGCTTTCTTTGAAGGAGTGCTCTTATCATCACCAACAGCCACCCTCTTGCCATCTTTCTTGGCTTTCTTGTAAGCATCATCAAGCACTCTCTCATCACTAGCCAACCTCTTGCCATCCTCCTTGCTAGTCTTATTACCCACATCAGCCACTCTTTTTCCTTCATCCTTGTGTTTCTTTGCTGCCCCATCAACCAATCTGTGTCTAGCCTTCTTGGCTTGTGCCTTCTCTCTCAACATAGCCAGGGCTTGCTGCCTACGCTCTTCCTCGGATTCAGGCATAGAGCCTAACGCTTTTCCGAACTTAGCAGTGTGGTTCTTAGCAGCCTCGGCCTTCTCTTGTGCCATCAGTTTCTCATCTTTCCTTCCCATTGGAACCTGAAAAATATCAAGACTTGGACAAGATAAAGCACAAGGAAGAGAGAATATGCTGGAAAAGAGAAGAGATGGAATGAATACTTGCAAACCTAGTCTAGAACCAGCAACCTAGCAAGACTATCAAAGTAACCAAGCTCCCAAGCTCACAAAAAAAATATTTTTTTTTTTTTTTTTTTTTTTTTTTTTTTATGAACAAGGGAACTTAATCAAGTTGAAATTCAAGTAAACACATCAAGCCAGCTGAAATTGAATGCTAAACAAGCTCTAGAACATCAATTCCAATCAATCTAGACCATAATCAACCAAAAGTAAGAGCCTTTTCAAAAACCCCCAAATCTCATGAACCCTAATTTGCCAAAGTTCAAATTAATCTCAATTCCACCATGAAATCAACTACCCAGCATGATATACAAGCAATCCCTAGTCTAATTTACAAGAAATTAGCAAGAAAAAGCTCAAATTTCAAGTTCAAATTTTTAGGAATCATGAGGGTTACGAATTTGAACTTAGAGATACCATACCTTGCTTTGGATGAAGGATAGAGATGAAAGGGTTCAAGGAATTAGGTCTAGGGGAGGAAGGTCTTGATGTGGGAAGAAGAAACTTGTGATTGGTTA